>CM076583.1:564316850-564802736 GCA_034641835.2 Pinus albicaulis | reverse complement strand
AGTGGCTAACCAAGGTCTCCCTAAGATGAGAGGATAACCATTAAACTTGGTTTTTAGTTGTAATACCATGAAATCTGTAGGATACTCCCAAGAGTCAATGGTAACCATAACATCCTCAAAAATTCCTTCCGGAGTTATTGTAGACCAATCTACAAGTTTCAGAATTGTTGTGGTTTTCCTCAAAGTCCTTGGAGATTAAGTTTCAACATAGTTTCCTTGGTCATGGCATTGATGGAAGCCCCTAGATCAATCATAGTGTTGGGGATTATGACAGCATCTATGTGCACATCAACAACTGGACTACCAGGGTCCAGGTACTTTGGAAAGATCAACCTTCCCAGCATTAAGTCAGGCATTTGTCCTACCACATTGATGTGGGGGTATCTCTCTTTCTTCTCCCAGGTTTCTTGAATCACTTTTATTTGATGAGCCTATTGTATATAGGGACATCCTTAATGGCCTGGATAAGTGGTATCTTTACACACAAGTTTTCCAATTCTTCCAGGAGTTCAGTCTCCTCTGAGGTGTGCTAACTAGGGTGGATCAAGTGCTCAGGAAAAGGAGGTTGTTCGATATCAGTGTTACCTTCTTCCTTTTCCTCCTCAACCTCTAAAAGTGGAGATGGATAACGGTTGTTCGGGAGTACTCTTCCCAGCCTAAGATTAACCTCCTATATCTCCACAACATAGATGGATAAGATGTTTGTCCACTGAGAGCCTATTGTGCCTGTTTGTTGTTCAGGTTCGGATTGGGCTGTGTAGGTATTTGAGGTAGCCTAAGTGGAGCAACATGAGTAAGTTGAGGTTGAGGTTGGGGTGGAGGCATTAGAGTAGTTGGTTGATTGTGTTGAGGCCTCCACCCTTGTGATGGATTTTTCCACTAAGGTTTTTGTGGGACATACTGCTTAAATGGTTGATTCAGTGGTTGAGGATGATATGGAGGATTGTAAGGCCATGTAGGAGGTGTATACCAGGATGGAGGAGTTGGGGTGTACCAAGGTTGCATGGGTGCACTCTAATTGTTGTGATTGTAAAATTAAGGTTTACCTTGCATACATTGTCGATATGGTCGAGGGCCTTGAGGCCTTATTTTTTTGATGAAACAGAGTTGCTCTGGCATTGCTTCCCCACCTTGATATATAGCCTTAATTCTAGGTAGGTAGGGAAGCTTGTCTGTGGAATAATTCTCCTCACAGACTAAGCAAACCTCCATGACATCCAGTGGACATTCATTTCTTGGGTTCTTTCGAGTACATCTAGGACAAAATATGGCTAGGGCTCTCTCTGCTTCCTCTTGCTTCCTTTTGACCTGCATTGTGTCCATTTGCAAAGCAAGGGTGTGAAGCATGTCACTCTTGAAGTCCTCTAGCATGTTTCCAATCTCATGTTTTATGGAGGTGGAAGTGGAAGGGGTATTGGATGTGTTTTTTCCATCTCACCCATCTTCCTAAATGCCCTAGAATGGTTCTGGAAGATAGTTTTGATTGTTTCATAAGGCAATTAGTAAATATCTCCTCCTGATAGCATATTAAATGTTTTTATCATCTCTTCTCTAATCCCTCGAAGAAGTAAAAGTTTAAGTGATGCAGGATCAAGAGTATATTTGGCTCTCTTATAGTTTAATTGAAACCTCTCTTCATAGTCCTCTAGGGATTCATCAGGCCCTAGAGTCATCCTAAATATCTTATCCGTAGTATCCTTGGACCTATAGTAGTATTTGTACTTTTTGTTGAAGGTCTCTTGCATCTATGCCCAGGTGGTGATGTTGTCCCCAGGCAGACCCATGAACCAGCATAAGGTTTCATCCTTAAGGGTGGATGGGAATAGCTTCAACTTCTGATCATCAGAGGTGTATTAATAAGTCCTACAGAAAACAGAAAATTCAAACATGAATGTGTCAGGATCCTTAGAGGTAATTCCATGGAAGTGTGGAAGAGCTGAGGGGCTAATGTTTTTCATATTAGTTTCCCCATCTTCCTCTCTTATGGGAAAGGCTCTTTGGATCCTAGCCATGGTTCAGATAGGTGAAGTAGCTCCCTCAGTTGGACAAAGGTATTCTTCTTCTTCCCCAATAGGTTCCTCATAATATTCAAAAGGTTGTCCTATAGGGATTTCAATCTCACTGCCACTGAAGAAGAGTGAAGGGTGGCTACGAGGTGATGTGAGGGTTTTGGGTAAGATTTTTCTTTGAGTATTCATATTCCTACGAGGCATGAAAATTGGACCTTTTTTTGTATTTTTTTCAATATTTATGAAATAACATGAAAAGAAAGGAAAGCAGAAAATAATGCTAAAAAAAAATCAAAGCATCTACTAGACACCTCCCCAGCAACGGTGCCAAAAAGTGGTGAGCCTTGGTATTGCACCAAGAGTACTGCAACTCCCAGGGGTTGCCCTACTTTACTTTATCAACCTAGGGTTCATACAAACTTGGAGGTGATAGTGCTATATACACATCAGATGCATTTTTCTCATGTCATCCTCTTCTATTTTATGAAAGGGTGCTATTTCTTAAACTATTACTCGAGAGTAAATTGCTGGAAAAGGATGAAAGAAAGGAAACTAACTTGAATTGTAGAAAGGAAATGACAGAAATGAAACTAATTTAATTTGCAGAAAATAAATGACGGAAATGAAACTAATTTAAATTGCAGAAAGGAAATGACGGAAATGAAACTAATTTAATTTGTAGAAAGGAAATGATGGAAATGAGACTAATTTAATTTGCATAAAGGAAACTAGCTCCAAAAATAGAAGAAAAGAGATATCAATGCCCTATAAATAAGCCACTTCGAGGGGGAAACCTCCAATACATTACATGAATGAACAATTATTGGATGATACAAATTAAAAAAGCTCCTTTCTATATATAAGAGTCCATGGGGCCACAACGTAATCCTAGTGGGGCCATAATGTAATCCTATCCGACCTAACAATAATAATTTTAGGGCACAATAATAATAATATGGGGGTTACAGGGGTACAATAATAACAATAAGGGGGTTACACTAACAACAATAAGGGAATATACTAGTAATATAGGGACCTAATAGGTTCGTACAAACTTGGAGGTGACAGTGCTATATAAACATCAAATGCATTTTTCTCATGTCATCCTCTTTTGTTTTACGAAAGGGTGTTATTTCTTAAACTATTACTGGAGAGTAAATTGCTGGAAGGAAATGAAAGAAAGGAAACTAACTTGAATTGTAGAAAGGAAATGACAGAAATTAAACTAATTTAATTTGCAGAAAGGAAATGACGGAAATGAAACTAATTTAAATTGCGGAAAGGAAATGACAGAAATGAAACTAATTTAATTTGTAGAAAGGAAATGATGGAAATGAAACTAATTTAGTCTGCAGAAAGGAAATGACGGAAATGAAACTAATTTAATTTTCAGAAAGGAAATGGCAGAAGGGAAAATAATTTAAATTTCACTTAACTTGGCCAATCGGCTAAACACACCCTACTCTATCTATCATGCTCCTATCTATGCAGTTATTTATGACCTAATTCTAATTTGAAGAGGTGTTGCTTGCAGTTTGGAGAAGAAAGGGGTAAAGGTGCTAATGGAGGGCTTAACCACATGAAACAAGGCTTAGGGGAGTGAAAAAGGGGTTCAAAACTTTATTAAAACTTTTAATATTTCAAAAATGCTTTGGAGTGGGAAGCTTTGAAAAGTGCGATGGCGAAATTGACGGAAGTGTGATATGTGATATCGCAATATCGCAAGGTTGGTGGAGAAGCAGTAATGTAATCGGGAGGAAAGTGAGAAGTGAGAAATGTGATATGGTAGAAATTGCGAAATTTGAAATGCGATGGGTGATGTCGCAGCGGAGTACAGAAATATCACAATCAGGGTTTGGAGGCGGAAATTATTAACGGGAACCAATAGAAAATATTATTTTTAAGTTGCGGAAAGTATTTAAAGGAAAAAGGGAAAAGTCTGTGAAATGCAATGGGTGACGTGGTAGAGTGATACAGTAATGTCCCAATCTGCGGTTGGGAGTGGTAAGTGTTAACGAAGCAGGACTAAAATGCAATATGCAATGGGGATAGAAACTGTGAAATGTGATTTGTGATAGGGATGATGTGGCGGAGTGCTACAGTAATGTCGCAATCGGCGGTTGGGAGTGGTAAGTGTTAACGAAGACCAAGTGGAACAAGGATTTTCAATTTGCGATAGAGCGAAATACGGTAGCGGGAGTTTTGAGGAGCAAGGGCAGAGGTCAAATTCTAATGCATTTGTAAGTGTTTTTGGGAACGAGAAGTGTGGCGGCTTCAAAGAAGAGGAAAAGGATGAAACAGAGGGCATAACAACAGTGCTCAGGTTGTGAAGACAGAGATGGAAAATGAAGCGGGAATGCACCACGGAGCTACTCTGGGGCCTTAACACTAATTCCCGCAATCAACCCTACTAAATTATGCACAAATAAACAGACAAACGCGTGAAAATACAGTACAAAAGGAAGGCTGAAAATTTTAATGCAACTCTACTCTAATCTCAGAAATAGTGAACATAAATCAATTTTTGGGTCTGTGGGGATGTTCACCCTCCTCAAGCTCTATTGACAGAGATGAGAAGGGAGGTCTTGATCCATATATTTTAGGGTTTTCTCCTCTATTATCTTACTCATAAGCAAATGAAACCTATAGTAGCACACTGAAAGAAAAAACTAAGCAGCGATGAAACTATCAGAAGCGGAACTAACTGAATGGCAGAAATCAAAGAACAAGTACAACAGAGAGGCTGAGGCACATGGATTGGGCCCTAACACACACGCCTAGCTCTCTGAAAATTAAATCAATAAAATGAAATCAGTCTACTCATTTCATGAAAGAATAGTCTCGTACATTTCTCAAAGTTTAATCGTTGAGTACAATAATTAAAAACTCAATATATTGCAGCAAATTTCCCAATATAATTGAATCATTCCTAGCTCTAGCTCTGCTCTATTTATTTTACAGGGCAGCTACCAACTCCCTTGAAAATAGTGATTGAGTCCACTTGACTCCAAGTAAACATAGATTGAGTGAACTTTGGTCCTCGATTTGCTTGGCTACCTCTGGAATTCGAATTGTTGGAGAGAATCCTTAGGGATCCATTGCCTGCCTTCGAGGGTTAAGGAGGGTGGACAATCCTCCTATAATTTCTCCTTGCTATCTCCTTCAATTATTTATGATAAAATATTTAAAAATAATGCCAATTACTCATGATTTTATGCACTCAACCTCATATTAGGCACTTAGAGTATGTTAGCCTTAATCACCACCTATACTAGCATCACAAAACCAAATAAAAATAAAAATGCAAGAAAAAGAGATTTAAGAAGGAAAAAAGGTGACCATTAACCCCTCCAAATATTTCTAATGATAGCTCATCACCCAGCAAAAAGGATTGCATTGCTCACTATGATTGGGTTTGTTGATCCAAAAAACTCTCTTATGATCACATTTGACATGTCAAATCTTAAGAAGAGACTTCCTCATCACATGGCTTTTCAGATTAAGTCTACATATTGGAAGATCGATATTTTTTGCACAGTGGTCGATGAGGGTGCTTCCACATGTGCCATGTCTATTTCATGTTGGAAATCCTGGATCTCCTTCATCTTTCCCTTCACCTACTCTTCTTACTATATTTAATGGTCATTCTCATAGGCCACATGGCATTGTTCCAGCATTACCCATCTGTGTTGGGGGTAAAACTGTCAATATTAAGGTCAAGATAGTTGATGAAAATTTAGACTACAACCTTCTGTTGGGGTGGAATTTTTTTTATGATATGGATGCTATTGCTTCATCATTATCTCGCATCTTGTATTTTCCCCATGAAGGGAGGATTGTCACTGTTGACCAGAAGGACTATTCTCCTATAGATCCAAATGCATCTACTGAATATATAGTACCCTTGGTGAATGATTCCAAGCAGCCTGTTGAGAATTTTGGGGTTGGAATGTATACATCATTTATGGGTAATTTTGATCTTCCACGTCCTTTAGTTCATATTAATGCTATCTAATCCTATAGGGTTCCTACTCGAAGAGAGTTATTTTGAACTCATTATTTTTCATACCCTTGGACCGTGCCTTCTCCTACCTCCACATTAGAGGAAGGTCAAGTGGGTGGAATGGCATTCCCTATGTCTACAGCAAATATTTCCTATCAATCTATTGTTAACTCTACAGACTTCATTCCAGTTTCTCTTTCACTAGAGGAGTTGGATGGAGATGTGGCTCTAGCTTGGACTCTTATTTCATCTTCTGCTCAGGATTTCCTTGATACCACTCTTCCATCTAAAGAGTTTTCCCTTGAAGCAATGACTGGCATAGAAAGACAGTGGGATGATTTTCATCATCAGTCCTATTTTCTACCAAACTTGAGAGAATCTGAAACAAGATTGTCTAGCCCTCAGTATTCTAGTCCTATTCACCCGGTCTTGAACCCCTTAGCCCCAACATAGGTTTTTGTTGAAGGGAACATGGTTGTCATTTCTGAGACTACCCCGATGAACATCTCCTGAGATCCAAACGTTATTGAGAATGTCTTCAATGGAGTTGAAAGCTCCCCTAAAGAGATTGAGACTTACACCGATCTCTTTAGAGAATTTTGGGATGTGTTCGCTTGGTCTTATGAGGAAATGCCTGGAATAGATCCATCTATTGTCCAGCATGAGATCAAGACTTACGAAAATTCTAAGCCTATATGGCAGAAGCTTCATTCGGTCAACCCTAGGAAGGTGATAGCTATCAACGCTGAGGTTGAGAAGCTGCTAAAGGCGGGTTTCATATACCTTGTTTCGTTAACTGAGTGGGTTTCGAAGCCATTGCCTATGGACAAGAAATAAGTAATGATCCGAGATTTCATTGATTTCAGGGATTTGAATAAGGCATGTCCGAAAGATAATTACCCCACGCCATTTATTGATCATATTATTGATGAGTGTGTGGGGAATGATATTTTCTCCTTCATGGATGGCTTCTCTAAATACAATCAGATTACTATTTGTCCTAAAGTTCAGCATAAGATTGCTTTTATTTTCCCCTGGGGTACATTTGCATACAAAAATATGCCTTTTGGCCTTAAAAATGATGGAGCTACTTTCTTGGGGGCTATGTCCTATTCTTTCCATGACATCAAGCATATTATCGAAGTATATTTGGATGATTTAGTTGCTCGTTCTAGAAAGAAAATTGATCATCCTTCACACCTTCGACAGGTTTTTGAACGGTGGCGTTATTATAAAATTCGATGAACCCTAACAAGTGTGTTTTTTCTGTCACATCCGATAAGTTGTTGGGGTTCATCGTGTCTACGGAAGGGATTCAGGTAGATCCCTTCAAGTTTGAGGAAATACTTCAGTTGCCTCCCCCATCTTCTATTTGTTAGCTTCAAATTCTACAAGGTAAGGCCAATTTCTTAAGGATATTTATCGTTAATTATGCTGAGGTGATGAAAGTATTTATGATATTCTTAAAGAAATTATTTACGAGTTTGTTCAACGCTCGTTCGATGCTTTGAAAAAGGCATTGACCTCTGCTCCATTGTTGAGTCCACTTGATTATAGCAGAGACTTCCTTTTGTATCTCACTATAGTAGAATCTACTATCGGTATGGTTCTGGTTCAGGAAGATGATGCTCTTTGTGAGCATGTTGTTTACTACCTTAGTCGAGGCTTGGTGGGTCATGAACTCCGATATTCTCCCATTGAAAAATTAGCTTTGGCAGTTTTCCATGTTGTCCAGCGGCTCAGGCATTATATCCTTCTTTTCAAAACTTATGTTTTTGCAGCAGTAAATCAATTTCAATTTGTTCTCATTTGGAAGCAATGATTGGGGGAAAATACAATCGATGGATTGTCATTTTTCAAGAGTTTGATCTCGAATTCCTGTCTGCCAAATCCAAGAAATATTTGGTATTTGCGGAGTTGATATCTGCGTTGCCCTGTGGAGAGGAGATTTTTTATGACGATTCTTTCCCTGATGAACATATTTTCCTCTTTTCTTCATAGGATCCTTGGTATGTATATCTCATTTTTTATCTCCATACTTCGAAGTTTCCCTTAGCTTTTTCGAAAGATGAGTGTTGAAAGTTGTGTCACTTAGCGAAAAGTTATCTTATTATCAGTGACACTCTATATCGTTGCGGGATCGATTCAATACTTAGGCATTGTTTGACTCTCGAAGAAGCTGAGGTTGCGCTGAATGATTGCCACAGTGGAGCTTTTGGTGGTCATTTATCTCGGCTTGCCACAGCCCAAAATATTTTATGTGCAAGATATTTTTGGCCATAGATTTCCAAATATTGTGTTGAGGTAGTCAAAAAATGTCATCCTTGTAAAGTCTATACTCGCAATATGCATGCTCATCCAACTCCACTTTCTCCTATTGTGACTTTAGGTCTGTTCAGAAAGTGTGGTATTTATTATACTACTTGTAACCCACCTTCGGCAAAGTGTCATAAGTACATTATTGTAGCAGTGGACTACTTTACGAAGTGGGCTGAGGCTATGCCTACTTTTGTGAAATATGGTGAAAAAATAGCCCAGTTTCCATTCAACCAATTCATTTCTCACTTTGGTATCCCCAAAGTGATTGTCACTGACCATGGTAGTCATTTTCATAACACCATGATGGTTGAATTGGCTCTCAAATTAGGTTTTCAGCAAGAGCATTCATCTTCATATTATTTTTAGGCCAATGGGAAAGTTGAAGCCGTAAACAAGTCCTTAAAAGTTATCCTTCAATGGAAAATTGATAAAGCTAGGTCCAATTGGCACGTCATGTTGTATCCTGCACTTTGGGCATACCGGATGTCTATGAAGACTGCAACCGGATTCACTTTGTTCCAACTAGTTTATGGGTTGGAATCAATCTTTCCAGTTGAATGTGAAATTCCTTCCCTTAATCTGGAAGTTGAGCTTCTTCCTGACACTTCAAGTCTCGAAGTGTGCCTTGTCCATATAGAACATCTCAATGAGCAACACTGATATGCAGCTACGATGAACGAGGCTCATAAGAAATGAGTGAAGGTTCAGTACGATAAGGCGGTCAAACCTAGGTTTTCTCTGAAGGTGACCTTGTTTTGGTTTATGCTCAAGACAAGGATGCCTTGGGGGTAGGCAAGTTCAAATCCATGTGGTATGGCCCTTTTATTGTTAAAAAGGTCCTAAAAAGGGAGCTTATTCCTTGGTTGATTTCGACGGAAACGCACTGGTGGAGCTCAAAAATGGGCTCTATCTGAAGAAGTATTATGCCTAGGCTTTTGCCTAGCATTTTCTTTGTTTGTATATATTGTATTTTTTGTATGTGTCTGTCTATCGATTTTTATTGTGACTTTGATTATTTTGATCTAATTTGGCAGGTGTTTTTGGATGAGATGAGTCATTTTGGCTTTGTCGATGATGCTAGTAGATATACCTAGAATCTTGCTTCTGCAGCATGGGTAATTCACTATCCATTCAGTCAGTTGCTAGTCTCAAGGGGTGTTAGAGACCCATTGGTCCTTCTTTGAAAAATGGTCAACCTACTCTCGGAGAAAATATCTATTGGTGTTGATTCATTAGTCGTATACTTCGATTCGCAACTGGCGGTTTCACAATTAAATAATACCTATCATGTCAGAGACCCATTTTTACATCGATTGTTTATGAGAGTGCATTTTTTACAACGTTCATTTCAATATGTTAAATTCATTCACATTCATCATTCAAAAAAATGTTTTGTAGACTCATTAGCTAATCAAGCAATTGATTAGCATATTAATCATTCAGCACATTAAATATCAAAAACATCATTCATCATTGTACATTTGGGACAATCACATCATATAAAATCATTGTATATATATATATATATATATATATATATATATATATATATATATATTAGGGTTGTGTTCAAAATATACAAAAATCGGGCAATCATGTCCTACAAAATTAGGGCTTATGCCCGATCATGTTCACCATCAAATATATATATATATATATATATATATATTAGGGTTGTGTTCAAAATATACAAAAATCGGACAATCATGTCCTACAAAATTAGGGCTTATGCCCGATCATGTTCACCATCAAAAAATATTACAGTCATTCGATCAAATAAAATTTATCCCTGTGGACCCTACCCAGGATAGGTGTTCCAGAAGAACACTATAGTTGTTGGCACAAGGTGGAACAGCCACACCCAGTCACATGGTACTCCAACCACACGTCTTTGTATAGCCTCCGGGAGATCCTCTATGGCAGGCATAGGGACTTGGCAAGTCAAACTCTCCAAGTTTCTCTGTATAGCATGGACGGTTCCCCATGGATCATGTCCTCAAATTCTCTTCCACAGTGCCTATGCCTCGGGAATCCCTCAGGTATCACTGGTCCCATGTCTACATCATAATCCATAAAATTTGTAAGTCATATTGTCCTAAAGAATATATTTTTCGTTTTCATATAATTTGAAGATAAATAAATAAATCTTATAATAAAGAATCATTGTGTGATATTACCAATTTCCCCCCATGCTGCACCGGGTGGAAGGGTCAAATCTGGATCTCCCCTGAAATCCATGCCAGCATAGGGATAGTCCTCTACTGCGGTGGCTTGTTATCCCCACCAAAGGAAGAACTCATCATCCCAAGTAGTCTGGGGGACCTCTCCACCCCCTAGTCTCTTCATCAGATCTGCCCACCTAGCTATTCATGGATCATGAGGGTTGTTGATGGTAGAGATGATCTTGGGGCGAAGCCCTGGAATCCTCTCAAAGAAGAATGTGCATAGAATGGTACCATAACCAAAATTCTTTGTCTTATTCTTCTAGATTGAAGTCAGTTGTTTCTTCAAAATTTCCAATAAGTTTGTGCACCAATCATACAATGTAGTCAAGCAATCCACTGCTAGACTCATGCTTCTTCGTGAAGCCTGGTGTAAGGAAGTTTATCCGGCTACCCTCACAATGGTGAAAAGAAGTATCTTCATGTGCAGACCTTGCACATCTTTAATTGTGATTTGTGTCTCGACCTTCTAAGTACCCTTGGCACAGTAAACACTAATATAATCCTCAACATTTAACCCTCCTGTGCGCTTGCCCTGAAAATTTACCGATTCCCCTCTCTGAAAGAGTCTAGTTATGAAGTAAATGTCTTTGATTTCAATCCTTAGTGGCATTTGATCTATCATGAAACAATATTCGTCTAGATCCCAATAACTTACAAGCATCTCGAGCAATCTTGTGTTCATTTTCATATTTGGCATTTTGAAGAATTTCAATAATCCGCATCCCTGGAGTATATCAAAGGATAAGGGATCTTGTATAACCTCATTATCAATAGTGTTATGCTCTCTTTCCCTACAGCTGATGGTCATCCTACATCATTTCATCCAAAAACCATTTAGAAATTCATTTTAAAATTCCACTCTGTGCATACGCGAGTCCATTCGAACACAGTCACGTCTATATGCAAGTTCATCATTATGAACCTGCATATACGCAGAGGGTTTTAGAAAAGACTAAAAAAAAAAAAACATATTTTCTATGGTGAAAATCCCAAAAATTTACTTGAAATGATAAAGAAATTAATGACTAAGATGAGTATGAGGCTTACCTGAAAGATTTGAATTGATTCGGTGGGTACTGCTCCATTTCCAAGAAGGGGATTTTTTGCTCCATAGCACTTTCACAATTTCTTCACATCACAAATGACCAAATGTGAGTCCAAAAGGCCTATTTAGGCCCAGAATTCAAAAAAAAATCGCAAAATTAGTTTGTGGTCATTTTTTGAATTTGTTCACGACTATTTAACCTTTTTGCTTGTAAGTGTTGGGCTAGGTTATTTTCAGGTCCATTCTGGTGATTTCGAGATTATTCCATTTTTTGCTTCAAATCCATGACCGTTGACCTATCATGGCATGTATTTTATTTTGAACTAGCATATAGGTTAGGGAATTCACTTTCCATTGCACTTATGCATACTAGCCTCCATTCTGAAATCTTGCCATAGGGTCAACCCCATCATATTATGACTATTAAATCAATTTCACTCACCGACTTATAAATCATGATATGATGGTAGAGCTATCCTTTACGTGGGCTTGTTAGTTAGATCCTCGCTAGCATTTGTCGCCCATGTTGCAATTTGTGTAGGCTCGGGAGTCCTCTTTAGTCTTGCCATGACTTATGCATTGAAGCTTAATTCTTCTTCTTCTTCTTCTTCTTTATTTTATTCTGGCCATCTACCTTAGAGGCTCCCATTTTGTTGTTGAGTTTTATTGTTGCATTGCATACTGACCATTTGTATATCTTGGCCTTTAGTCAGCTTCATTTGGACTAGCGTTTAAGCCATATTTTTACCATGTCTTTCTGCAAAGTCAACCTTGCAATCACTTATCCTTCGCAGCTTGACACCTTTGCCCATGGATGGAACATTCCTCTGAGTGTCACTTACCAGTTTTTGCCACCTTGCATTGAGCATAGGATTGTTCTTATCCCAAGAACTAGTGCATCTTTTTACCGACACTCGTTATATCCATTGTACTATAGGCAACTTTTATTCTTTTTCAAGCTTTGAAATATGAAAAAGACAAAAAAAAAATTAAATATTCCAAAAAGAGCGGGAATGGGACATTACTTCCATATTTGATGACATCTAAAGAGTCAGTTGTGTCACCCTTGAACAAAGCATCAAAAAGCTAAGTCTTTTCTCCATTTGGGATAGGTTTAGTTTTGACTTAGGAGAAGTCGTAACCTTGTTATCGAGTCAGTACTCCCTCGATTGGTTATTTCTTTCAATCATATGGAGCATTTTTTTATGCCTCCTGCATGACAAACTTATACAAAGTTATCATATGTTTCCATAGTAAAAATTAGTCGTGCTTTTGTTCAAGGGAAGTAAACCTGATTCGGTCTTTCTTCGGTGTTTCTTGACTCATTTTTCAGTCAGCCATCCCGATCTGTTAGAGTCTTGTTCTATCACATCAACTATTTGGTCCTTTGCTTGTGCTGGTTTGAGAATTTCTCCATTGATTTCTTGCCAGCGGGTTTTTCTCTTATTGACTTCGATAAATTTCTCTAAGAGTAAACCTAGAGGCGCACCTTGGCCCTATTTACATCATTGATAGGTGACCTTGTGCTTAGGTGACTGAGTGGTTTCCCTTGTGTTCGACTTCAACTTACATTATCACACTTTGGATTCATGCAGTGCCTTGGTTTCCATTTGACCCTTTCGATGGATGCCTCACCTCTTTGTAAGCTTTCATTATTGGTTGGTTCAGAGGGTCTCTTTCGTGCGCTAGCTACATTTTGTGCATGCCAGAAATGTACTTCGAGTTGGTTACTTCACTTTTATTCGTCTGATTCCTTCCAAATTTTGGCTTGCAGGTTACACTCGTGTTGGATTGATGTGGGATGCCTTAATGCCTTCCTTCCAACAGATATTTTCCCATCAACTCCGACTCATGTCTCTAGGAATAAGGTCTAGATTCATTTTGTTAGTACGTTAGGGTTTGCAGTCATCAGTGGCATACTCCTTCGCTATCGACAGTGAGAATACATCAATGTATCCTGATTGGTAGATTCTCTCAAGTGTTCGACTTCAACTCATTTATTCGCACTTGTTTGATTATACTGGGGCACCTTGACTCTCATCATCATTATCGATGAATTGTCTCACGTTTGTTAATTGTATTCATCAATGACCGGTAATCAAATGATTTCTCACATGGTCGACCTCAGCTCATTTATTCCCATTGTGTAGAATTGTGCCATGGTGATCGGTGAAGACCTCGGGTTTGCATCAGAATGTTTTGGTTCACTTTGACATCTCCTTCAATTTTCCGCCAGTGAAAACATCCACCCTTATATGTTACAGTTCATCACAGCAACATCTTATATGTTGACACTAGAGTTGCATGCAGTACCATTTGTTCCACCACTTATGATTTGGTACTTGGTGATTCATTTGTGACTTCAGTGATCAGATATCTTTGCAGCATCATTGATCATTATTTTATATGTGGTACTTGGATGTGATTTTGATATGTACTTATGGGCAATGATTAGATGATTCACTATGTACTTTACAGTTCAGTTATACTTGTATACATATTGGATCCGCTCCATACTTGATATACAAACATGCTTTTCTTTCACTGAGCATGGGTATGCCCTCCTCAGACATGACCTTTCTTTCTAATTTCTTTCATTAGCTTTTGGCAGGTTGAAATCTAGTGAAGTCCTCTCTAGTCCTCGCAAGATTCTTTCTTATGCACATAATACATTTCGGCCATCATGTACCCCTTCTTACCTCATATATTAGGGTGCATCTCTTATAGCATAATTTATCACCTCTATGTACTTGATGACTTATGCATTGGCCTTGGGCATCCCTTCCATTCAGACTTGATCAAACTTGTTTAAAAATAGTATTTTAAATTCCATACGCGATTTTACCCAGATTTTTTCGCGTGCAGACGTGGGTCCATCCATATCTGACCCGCATATACTATTTAAAATATTAAAAAATATAGAAAAAAAAAACCCTATCAATTGGGCAGGGTTTATGGGTTTTTCCTGTTACTTAACTACCCCAGCACATGGCCAAACTGTTTCCCAACTAATAAAAAATAAATAAATAAATAAAATTGAGGAAGTATAAATGCACCTCAAGGGAATGGCCTAAGGAAAGAGAGAGAGAATGTTATTAATATTATAGCCTAGTATAGCCCTGATCAAGTCTAATATTTCTTTGTGCCTCCTGCACTTCCTAGGTTCAAGAAACCCTTGTTTCCTTGTGATGTTCACCCCCACTTTATGTGACATCCTTTGTGCACCCTTTATCGAAGAATCTTTGTGAGGCTAGGGCTAGACGGATCTGGAGGACGGTTTCGCTTGGAGCCATGGCAGATCTCAGGTGATTTCTCCACTTTCTCTTTACATATTATCAATAAAAGAAGCTATATCACGTTCCTGATGTCCTTGTGTTATATGTCTCCTATACATGTTGAATGATCTTGTAATGGTTTATTTCATGTTATTTTTATGAGATTATATATGCTAACATGCTGACATCTAAGACATATATGTTGTGCAACTAGTTTGTGTGCTTTTTATTTATTTATTTGTAGGTTTTGAAGCACGAAGAGTGGCAGAGGGTTTTCACCCTACGGGATCGACCCCAGACATAGGACAAACGGGTAAGGTCGTATATCCTCAATTTTGTAGTTCAAGCATTAAAACTCATTATTAGAGTGTTTCCTGTGATGATATGCCTTCCGCTCTGTTAGGTCCCTTAACCCAAACCTTAGGGTAGCTTTGCCCGTAACACATGGTCAGAGACCAATCGTTTCGGAACCCAAAATATAGCGATAACATGGTTAAATAAAAAGAGAGTTGCGGTAGTTGTCGTGTTATTGAACGTTGGCATGGCGTCAGCCCATTTGGTGAAATAGTTAGCCACCATAATGATATATTTGTGGTTGCTAGTAGATGGAGGTCGAAACTCCATAATGTTAGGTCCCTATATTACTAGTATAGTCCCTTATTGTTGTTAGTGTAACCCCCTTATTGTTATTTTTGTACCCCTGTAACCCCCATATTGTTATTATTGTGCCCTTAAATTATTATTGTTAGGTCGGATAGGATTACATCAGTCCCACTAGATTACATCGTGCTTTCCATGGACCTTTATATATAGAAAGGAGGTTTTTTTCATTTGCATCATCTAAGAATTTTTCATTTATGTAATGTATTGGAGGTTTCCTCAAATTGGATGTTTTCTAAGGCATTGATCTCTCTTTTCTTCTATTTTTGGAGTTGTTTCCACAACATTTGGTATCAGAGCTTTGGATTCTAGGGTTTCACTGCTCCAAATAGGTCATCGTGGAATTTTCGCTATAAATTTTTTTTATGAAGGTTCAGAAGTTGAAAATTTTAGAGAACAAAGTATAAATCCTCAGGAACATCGTCGCAAAATTTCAGATCTTGGTTCACAATATTTTCGGAGATATGATCTGTGGAAGTTAGGGATTTTTCAGGTTCCCGAATTTCATCTCAAAGAGGTGATCATGGAAAAATCTTCATAACTTTCTCTCTGGGCATCAGATTGGAATGATGTAAAAATTGACTGCAAGTACACGGACTTTAGTTTCTTTTCTATCAATTTCAGAGCCGAAGGATGAAACAGTGACACGTGGTAAGCCGTACAAGTTAACTCTACTGAACCAATCCATAATTAGGTCATTGTGGGAGATTGGAAATAGATTTTCCTTGAAGAATCCAAATCAGGTCAGACCTATAGCATTCAAAAGAGGATTAAGAGGGCTACCTCAGGGCAAAATTTCATATATTTAAGATCTAAAATCACAGAGATAATTCAGTTTCAATATCGAGATCCTCAAAAGCAAGAAAAAGGTGTGTATTTGTTTCTGAATTGCATAAGTATTGTGTAAAAAATCAGTTTGAAGTGATTCAAAGGGCCTATTGAGCATATATTTCAGTGTTAGGTTTTGAAATACCTCCTAAAAAGAATTCAACACCCATTAAGCCCTCATAATACTCTACTATGACTCATGAAGATGAAGAATTGCAACATGATATATCAAAATTACAAGAGCAAGTGCACCAAATTTCGCTCTCGCAAAGAGCAGCAAAAAATGAAATGGAAGTTTTGAAGAAAGGAGTGGAAGCGAAGATGGATGGTTTGAAGAAAGGCATGGAAGCTAAGATGGATGTCGTGGAAACTAAGATGGATTGCGTGGAAGCTAAGATGGAGGACATGGAAGAAAAAATGAAAGGCAACATGGAAAACATGAAGAATGATCTAAAAGCAAACATTGAAGTTTTGACAACGTTGATACAAGAAATGATTCCTAATGGTGAAAATATAGTAGAGGAAACTCATGATGAGAACAAAATAAATGTTAATCGGGATTTCATAAACTCTAATGTTGGATTGAAGAACCACCATATTCCAAAGATGGATATGAGGAAGTTTGACGGCAAGGATCCTGTAACATGGATACTACAGATGGAGTAATATTTTGATCTCAATAATGTGCAAAACACACAAAAGGTACACATTGCAACTTTACATTTAGAACAAAATACATTTGTATGGTGTCGATGGCTTTACTCCCGTAAAAAAATTGTTAGTTGGTCAATTTTTACGGAGGAAATGATAGCACATTATGAGGATACAAAGAGCAACACCTTCTTTAGCCAATTGATAAATCTCAAACGAAAGGGTTCAGTGGAAAAGCACATTGAGGACTTCCAAAAATTGAATATAAGAGTAACTGATATTCCATAGGAACACAGGATTGATGCCTTCATAGGGACTTTAAAGGATAACATCCAACATGAATTTTGCATTTGGGAACCTGATTCATTGGAGAAGGCATTCAGGTTGGCAAGAAAATTTGAATGTAAAATTATGGCAACAAGGAAGCCTACCACTCAGATCTATAAAGATGGAAGTGTTGCTACTCATAGACTTCCACAACCTACAAGGTTGACACCACAACAATTGGAAGGAAAAATAACAAAAGGGCTTTCCTACAGTTGTGATAACAAATATACTAAAGGTCATAAGTGCACTGAGAAGAAATTATTTTACATAGATTGTGAAGAGGAGGAAGAAAATGAAGAATAAACTTCAAAAGTAGAGGATATACACCAGGAAGAAACCCTATAAGAAGAAGAAATGAGTCTGACCATATCATGTAATGCATTGGCAGGAATTACCACTCCTCAAACTCTCAATATAGAAGGACATATCAACAAGAAAAAGGTAATAGTGTTGATTGATTCGGGTAGTACCCATAATTTTATTCATTGTAAGGTAGCCAAGGAATTGAATTGTTTCCTATACCCAGCACCAGAATTTCAAGTGATGGTTGCAAATGAAGGAACTATAAATTGCTCTGGAAAATGCCATAATATCAAGCTAGCCATGGGGGAATATGTATTGAATATTCCAATTCTTTCCATCCCAATGGGAGGTGTTGATGTTGTACTAGGAGTACAATGGTTACAATCTTTGGGGACAGTAGCTTTTAATTTTCAAGAACTTTTCTTGAAATTTTTTTCAGAAGGAAAGGAAATCGAATTACGGGGTATCACAAGGAAGCCAGGAAAGATAATAAGCTCTAATGTCATGACAAAGCTTTTGAAGAAAGAAAAACGGGGCATAATTGCACAATTATGCTCACTAGAAGTTCCAACATCAAAATTATCTATTTCTCCAGATCTCCAAAAATTCTTGGACAATCATTCCAAGGTGTTTGATACTCCCAAAGGACTCCCACCTATTCGTGATCATGATCATGATATTCATTTGATTCCAAGAAGTGTTCCTCCAAACATCAAGCCTTACATATATCCTTATGTCCAAAAGAGCGAAATTGAACGTATGATTGCAGAAATGTTAGAGGCTAGTATAATTCGACCTAGTCAAAGTTCTTTCTATGCTCCAGTAGTATCGGTGCATAAGAAATATGGATCATGGCGCATGTGTCCGGATTATAGGGAGCTCAATAAGCTCACTATTAAAGATAAATTTCCTATTCCTGTGATTGATGAACTATTGGATGAATTACATGGAGCAATTTATTTTACCAAGTTTGATCTTCGTTCAGGATATCATCAAATTAGAATGAAGACTGAAGATATTTCGAAAAAAACATTTCGAACTCATGAGGGTCATTATGAATTTTTGGTCATGCCTTTTGGCCTTACCAATGCACCTTCTACATTTTAAGGGCTGATGAATTCCATTTTCAAACCCTTCCTTAGAAAATTTGTTCTAGTATTTTTTGATGATATACTAAACTCCAACAGGTCTTGGAAGGATCATGTTCAACATGTTGATAGGGTGCTCAAACTATTGGAGGAGAAACAATTATATGCAAAAACATCCAAATGTTTCTTTGGAGTACAAGAGGTGGAATATCTGGGTCATATTGTATCTCACTAGGGTGTTAAGGTAGACCCTAAAAAAATTAAGGCCATTCAGGAATGGAAAGTCACCACAACCATAAAGCAATTGCGCGGATTTCTCAAGTTAACAAGGTATTATCGCAGGTTTGTTAGGAATTATGGGAGAATAACAGAACCTATAAAAAAATTATTGAAGAAAGATGCATTTTCATGGACTCCTGAAGAAACTAAGGCCTTTGAACATCTTAAAGACGCAATGTGCCTAGCACCAGTCTTAGCTACGCCAGACTTCACAAAAACCTTTATTGTGGAATGTGATGCCTCAGGAAATGGAATTGGTGTTTTTTTAATGCAAGAAGGAAGACCCATTGCATTTGAAAGTCGTTCAATCAAAGGAAAGTATTTACAAAAGGCTATTTATGAGAAGGAAATGTTGGAAATACTACATGCACTAAGGAAATGGAGACCTTACCTAATGGGAAGACACTTCAAGGTAAAAATTGATCATGATAGTCTTAAATATTTTTTTGGAACAAAGACTATCTTCAGAAGAGTAGCAAAAATGGGTCACAAAGATGTTGGGTTATGACTTTGAAATCATCTACAAAAAATGGAAGCTAAATGTTGTTGCAGATGCACTCTCAAGAAAGGATGAAGGTGGAAGCATTGCTTTGTGCCATTTCAATTATCCAACAAAATTGGATAATCGAAGCAAGGGATGAATGGAAGAAGGACAAAGAAGTGTGGACTCTCATTCAAAAGTTGCAGCAAGATCCTAGTACATCTGATACATTTAGTTGAAAAAATGATTCCTTATGGTACAAAGATCACTTATATGTTTGCAAGAATTCCCAACTAAAACTAAAGATTCTTTTAGAATGGCACACTTCTCCTTTAGGAGGACACTCAAGATTTTTAAAAACTTACCACAGGGTGAAGAAATAATTTTTTTGGGATGGCCTTAAATCTGATATTCAAAATTTTGTGGCAGAATGTTTGGTTTTCCAGCAAAATAAAGTTGAGCCAATTAAGACCCCGGGTCTTCTACAACCTTTATCCATTCCAAGTCAACATTGGGAGGAGACTTCAATGGATTTTATCACAGGTTTACCTAAGTCCGAAGGAAGGAGTGTCATCATGGTGGTAGTTGATAGAATTACCAAGTATGCACACTTTCTTGCATTATCTCATCCATTTAAAGCGAGTACAGTTGCTACTGCATTTATGGAAACAATTCAAAAGCTACATGGAAACCCGAAGATTATTGTAAATGACAGAGATCCCATTTTTACAAGAAATTTTTGGACGGAATTATTTTCTTGTTTGGGTACTCAACTAGTTCATAGCTCATCTTATCATCCTCAATCCGATAGTCAAACAGAGATAATGAATAAATGTTTGGAAGGATATCTTCGTTGTTTTTTATCTGATAAGCAAGCACAATGGGTCAAGTGGTTACCTCTCGTTGAATGGTGGTATAACACTTCCTTCCATACTGCAGCAAAAATGACCCCATTTATGGCACTTTATGGATATCATCCACCATCCATCACATCTTATTTAAGGGAAAATTCTAGGGTTCAAGCAGTGGAGGATCACATCGAGCATCAACAAGAAGTTCTCCAACTCTTAAAGGATAAACCTAAATTTGGCACAAAATCAAATGAAACAATAGGCAGATCAACATCGCAGGGAGAGAAGTTTTGATGAGGGATATTGGGTATTTTTACGGCTACAACCATACAAACAAATGTCCCTCAAGCAAGATAAGAAGGATTATAAATTATCGCCAAATTACTATGGTCCTTAAAAGGTTTTGCAAAATATTGGTACTATGGCATACAAATTGGAGCTTCCTGCTTCTTTGCGAGTGCATCCAGTTTTCTATGTTTCATGCTTAAAAAAGGTTATAGGGGACAAACTTTCAGTTCAAACAATATTGCCAGAACTTGATGAGGAAGGAAAAACCATATTGGAACATGAAGCAGTCACGGAAACAAGAACTCAACAACTACGAAATCAATCAATTTCAAAGTATCTCGTCAAATGGAATAACTTACCCACTGAAGATTCGACATGGGAAGATGAGAATTTTATACAAAAACATCCGAAGCCACTCAAGCGTTGAGGACAACACTTTTTTTTAAGGAGAAGAGCATGTTAGGTCCCTATATTACTAGTATAGTCCCTTATTGTTGTTAGTGTAACCCCCTTATTGTTATTGTTGTACCCCTGTAACCCCCATATTGTTATTATTGTGCCCTTAAATTATTATTGTTAGGTCGGCTAGGATTACATTATGGCCCCACTAGTATTACATTTTGGCCCCATGGACTCCTATATATAGAAAGGAGGTTTTGTCATTTGTATCATCCAATAATTGTTCATTTATGTAATGTATTGGAGGTTGCCCCCTCGAAGTGGCTGATTTCTAAGGCATTGACGTCTATTTTCTTCTATATTTGGAGTTGGTTCCACAAAAATTAAATTCAATGGCCCACTTGCAGAAGGGACCGACTGATATGATAGGATGGAGGGGAGCAGGAGGAGTTCGCCCCTTTGGGGCGAATAGTTGGCAATTGGAATAGTATTTGAATGCTTCAACTCAATCACCGAAGAGAGAAGGCCAAAAATACCTAGGGCACATGACTTTCTAGGCAGTAGCCAAACGAGAGAGCTATGGCAGGCATTAAGGACTTTCTCAACTTCAGCGTGTATGAGACAACGACGGAGGATAGAATCAACACCGTGACGATAGAAATCATTTCCAATGAGAAGATAGCGGGGTCTTGGTGTCGTATACGTCATCGAACATCACGATCAAGATGGGAAGAAAAATTTGGGTTCGTAGGTAGGTAAGGTTGTCACCATACCAAGGGTCATCCAAAGTAATGGTGAAGTGTTCATCATGTAAATCATCATTAACCAGCAGATCGTGCGTACCAATAGGAAATTCAGAAATCATTTCATCAAGGGCTAAACCTTTAATACTCTTGAGTGTGACAAATTTAGGATCAAACTCTTGAAGGATAATGATCCAATGGGCATACTTCCCATCGACTCAATAGGAAAGCTATAGGGTTGGAATTGGTCACGACCTTGGTGGAACTCGTAAGGATATAATGATGAATTTTTTGGACCGAGAATACAATGGCCAGCACCAACTTCTCTTCATGCAAGTAGGACATAGGGGGGCCCAAAATGTTCTTACTGATGTAATAGATAACATGTTCATTTCCGGTGTCATCTTCCTGGATTAGAACCCCATCGACCGAATGGGTGGAAGCTAAGATGTACAGGATGAAATCCCTCTCAAATTTAGGAGGACTAATCAAGGGAGAGGAAGTGAGAGCATGTTTTAGGTCATTAAAGGAATTTTGAGCATAGTCGTCACAAACAAATGGAATGTTAGATCTAAGGAGTCTCAAAAACCCATGCGCAGTGGTGGCATAGTCAGGGATAAACCGATGAAGGAAGCTGGATTTGCCTTGGAGGCTTTGTAAGTGGCGCAAGCTATGAGGAATAGAAAGCTCCAGGATGGCTTGAACTTCGAGGGGGTCAAGAATTATACCATCTTTGGACACAATTAAGCCCAAGAGATGGCCGACAGGAATGTAAATGACACACTTTAGCGAGTTGAGAATGATATTATACTTGCGACATCGGAGAAAGATGGTACGCAAATCACGAAGGTGTTGCGCCCGATGCCTAGAACGAGTAGTGAGGTCATCAAGGTAGGCAAGGATAATATGAGCCAAATCATGGAAAAAGTATGACATGGCCAGCTGGAAGGTGGGTCTGGCATTCTTTAGACCGAACAACATGACCCTATAAGAAAAGTTCCCCATGTACTAATGAACGTAGTTTTTAACTTATCAGCATGGTGGATAACTATCTGGTTGTATCCAGAGAAACCATACATAAATGATATAACCTCATGCCCTGTGGACTCATCTATGATATGGTCAATGGACAGTGTGGGGAAGTCATATTTGGGACAAGATTTGTTCAGGTCGCTAACTTCAGTGTAGACACGGATGGTGCCTTGTTTCTTGAGAATGGGAACTGGGTTAGACACCCAAGTGGTGTAGTCATTGGGATAGATAAAACCATCCTTCTTGAGCTTGTCGATTTCAGCTTTGATAGCCTCTCGTATTGATGGGTCTAAACTTTTGATGGATAGGATTGGAATCAGGCCATGTATCAATATGGCGTTCGACAATGGCAGGATCAATTCTGGGCATCTCTGAATAGGACCAAACGAAAACATCACGAAATTCCTTGAATAGCTTAGTGTAAGCCTCAATTTCTTCTAGGGTGCAATATTTCCGTAAGTTAATGTTTTCTTCTATCCCTGATTTATTGAAAATGTTAATTTTAATGGTAGGAGATATATTGGCCATATTTCCTTCTTCAAAAGCTTTGGGTGCAGCAATGGGATTTCTAAACCAATCAACCTCATTGGAGATTAATTCTTTAGACTCCACAATATATTGTTCATGGGACTACTACAGAAGGAAGTATGCATGGTGGTGCATATCATCCCAGGGAAAGTCAGGGGTGGTCATTGCTTCCATAATGTCTTCATCAGAATGGAAGATGGGAGGACTGGCAGAAGAATTACCACATGATGTGGTGGGGCTACTTGATGCATCATCATGAGAGATATGGTTCGCATACACATCGTTACGTAGGGTCCACAAAGATCTAGTAGATGAAACATCTACCAATGTTGAACCGAGGGTGATCACCAAAGGAAGTTTACTCGAAATATAAGGGGATGCCCCATAGGGGTCTTCCACCATGGATCTCATTGATGATGAAAAATAGAGGATAGTGGCCGAAGGTTCCGTAATCTCGACATCAGGGGGAGGTATCACAGTGGGTGCAAAAATGTCCTTCGGTTCTGCTGAAGCAAAACTCACAAGTAAAGGAGTACATGATCCACTACGAGCGGCCTCTATTTGGAGAAAAACCTCAAGGGTGTCGTGAAAGTCATACATATGGGGAAAAGGTGATAACAGTGGCCATAAATATCACACAAGTCACAAGGGTGATTCGTGCGCAACGATTTGAGTTTCTTAGTTGAATCGGGTAAGGTAACATGGACCTCTGGGATATCATATTCAGGGAATGTCTCATTAACCACAGGTTTGAGACGAGGAAGCCCAGGACAATTATGGGTAGAATTCCCTCAAAAATCACTCAAAGAGCACAGAGGTGACTCTTCGGAGGCATAGGATGAGTAGGAGTTGTTTTGGGATTATTTTCCTTAGGTTCCTTCTTTTTAACTTTCCCCCCTCACCAGATGCTTTCGCAATGGGAGTAGATTCCTGTTGAGATAGCTAAGGCACTAAAGAAAAGGGAGGATTCATAGCGACCGATTGGAATAGGGTCAAAGTGGTATAAGGTTTAATCTGACCAAGCGGGGTGTTTGTTGGGGGTTCAATGTACCAGACTCGGATCCCCAGGGTAAAATTGGGAAGGCTTAACGTAGCCATAACAGGCACCAAAAAGACTCCAAAGGGGGGAGTTAGAAACATTATCTTATCGGAAGGGTAATGGCCTAGCGGAATAGATCCCAAATGGTTAAGGCTAGTGGGAACCGTTCCTGGTTGAAAAGGGTTGGAAGAGACACCAGTAGAAGGAGAAGGTTCTTGATGAGAAGGACTGGAAGGCTTCGTCGAGTGACCACCAACAGGTTGTGGAGGTGTATGATGCTGGCTTGTTGAACTAGAGCGCTTATGGCGAGTCCGAGATGATTGCATCATGCAAACATTCAACGAGTTGGTTTCAGTGATAAGAGGGGAGTGACCAGGGAATGCACCAAGCAAGGTGGAATATTTATATACTCCTAGTGAAACACTGGTGAGAGGTGTGATTGAATCCTTATCAGCAACCGAATATATGATAGACTTATGGGAGTTCTAAGACTTTGGTTTGTAATATTTCAAATGATTGATGGTGACAATCTTTCCATTGTGAGGAAAGCACATCTTACGATGAACCGCAGATGTGACAACATACATCGCATAGGTATAGCTACGACCCAAAAGGATATTGTAATCTAAGGGGGCATCAATGACTTCAATGTCAACACAAACAGTCTTTCCCAAAAGAGTGATAAGACAATTGTGGTACATGCTAAGAGGCTAAGAAGGGTGACCATCCCAAGCATGCAGGGTGATGGTGGATGGGGCTAAGTCGGGTGATCTGATTTTATTCCAAAAAGAGGCAGACATCACACAGGTGGATGTGCCCTCGTCAATGATACATCGTGAGACATTGGCATTACGAATCTTGACTGGTATTTGGAAGGCGACAGATGAAGGTAAGGGGGGATGTTATGACTTGTCAACATAAAAGACGATCAAACCATCATCTTAAGGATCCACAATGCCTAGAGCAGATAATAGAGATTTATGTTGTGAAGGGAACGACTAGAGGACTTCCAACATTGACATGGCAACAAGATATTTTGCCAATTCATCTACCATGATGTAACTGTGGGTGGCTTTGGTAGAAGCAGCACTTCAACGTGATGGCCCTTTGGGGATCTTGGGAATAACCTCTGCCCAAGGCTGGGGGATCTGTAAGGGAGAATTGGGTGTCGAAATGGACTCTGTGGAAAATTTGGTTTGGGATTCGGTTGCAGACAAAGAAGGTGGCTTGTCATATTGGCACGACCGAGTCAGAAGGTTGAAATTAGTGGTATTGGCCTCTTCATAATTCATCATGAGAATCTGATATTCAGGGGTACCATACTATGAAGGTTGAGGGGTGACCTAACCTTGAGGGGGTTGGGTAGCCACATATCCTTATTGAGGGAAAGGATTAATGAACACATTTGGTTGAGCTGGCACAGTATTTGGAGGAGCCGAAGTAGTGGCTTGTTCTCCTCTAGTTTCTTGCACTTCCCACAACTGGTGCGTCTGGGGTAATAGGGGACAATCATTATAATTTCCATGGACACCACAACAATAGTAAGGCTTGTTGGTATGAAGAGGCTTGTTCTGCTTTGGTTTGATCGCCATGTTTTTGGTTGTCAGTGTTAGGTCGATTCCCTTGGGGTGCGTTTGGTCGATTACCTTGGCACCCTTGATTACACTGTGTTGGTTGATTTTGGTTTCCTCTCCTCTTTTTCTTGGAATTAGGAGGATTAGTCACACACTGCTATGCATACAGCTAACATTGAGGGGGAGGTGGGTGTTGTGGTGGAGGTTGAGAAGGCACAGGAGGCTGGGGTGTTGATGCTGGAGGGGCTGGAGCACCGGGCTGTGGATAAGGATAGAAAGGAAATTTAGAAACATTGGGGTAAACAAGTTGAGAAACAGCTGCCCTGGCATCGGTTGATTCAAATGGGAAAATGTGTAAGGTGTGCTTTGTCCTGTATACATGTTGTTGGGAGGGGGATAAGTGAAATGCCCCTCCTTGAGGGAAAACATAACCCATGGAGGGATGAGTATACATATATGAAGGAGATCCAATGATATCGTCGGTGGCGTGAGATGCCCATGATGCATTGGCACCACCAATTCTAGGAAGATCTGGTAAAACGATATAAATATAACGAGATTGGGTGTAGATCAAGTCATATTTAAACGCGACTTTGAGAGATTCTTCCTCGGTCTAAGGAAAATCAGACGCAACATCTTTACCAATAGAAGGCAAAATCATTTTGAGAAACCAATCCATATAGACACGGTCATTGAATGTGGGAGCTCGACATAAGCTCCTTTTTCTATGCCATTCTTAGACATGGTCAGAAAGGTAGGTGGAAAATTTTTTACGGAATGCGATCAACAACTCGGTACAGGTATCATAGCGGAGAGATAACTAGAAGTAGGATAGAAATGCTTTATCAAGAGTTACAAAAGTGGAATGAGAGGCAATGTTCTAGTCGACATACCACTTTGTAGCTTCTCCATCGAGCGTACGTTGGAATAACCGAATACGGATGAAGTCATCAATGATAGAATTGGACAAAAACCACATGTGAAAGGAGCGGATGTGATTAGTAGGGTCCCCTCTAGTGTTTCTTTCAAACTTAGGGATGTCTGAAGGAAGATTAGTTGGCATAATATGCCAACCTAGATTGTGGAGTATAGGAGCGTTCATTAACTGGCTGAAATCGGGAAGGCTTAAAACTACCATAAAAGGTAGCAAAGGAGTATCTGGAATGGTTCCGGTAGCGGCTCCACTAGTAGCAGCTCCAACATTAGGGCTGGGGCTACCGCCAGATTGAGTACGAGTACCTCCATTCGCGCCTAACATGGTGATGGAATGAGGTGGAGGGGAACTGGGTTTGGAATCAGAGGAAGGACCTAATGAACTAGAATCAGAGTCGGTATGGGGACTCGGTGGAGGACTAACTCGGATTCTACGCGGTGGAGTAAGTCGTCCTAATGGAAACTAAGCATGAAGGCTTTGGAGTCTCTGAGATAAATGCCTTGGGGGCGCAACGATGGAAAGACATTAATGACACAAAAAATATGGAAGAGTGATAAACAAAGGCTCAGAGAAGCAGATAAATTAATTATGATGTTTATGTCTTGGCATGGCGATGTCAACTAAACACTCTTTGCTTTAGGTGTGCATGTGTGCAAGTCGTGTGTTAATTTTAATTAAGCCCAAACGGTTGTATAAATAAAAATAAAAAATTTCGAATAAATGTAAATAAAACTAAAATGATAGTAAAATAAACAGCTAAAGATGCATAAATTCAACCCAACAGAAGGCTTCCTAAACAATTGATCTAAGAGGTGGGATAAATTGACTCAAACCACACAAGACAACCAAAATATCAAAGGTATAAGGGAGAGGGATCTAATGACACAGATCTGTTGGAAAAGGTGCATAAAACAACAAGAAACTAGAGGGTAAACAGCTGAAAAATGGGAGGAAAAAGGTTAAAACCCTAAGGGAAACAAAGGGAACCCTAAGGGAGAGACCAAGAAAAAATCAAGAGGGGGTTTTAGATAATATTAAAAACCAATCTAAAATGACCTAAAAGAAGGATATATCAGACCCTAAACAATGGTTGAAAGTGTTGCAAAATCTCTGACTACCTACTCAGCTAAACCCCTCCTAGAAAGGTGGAAGTGTACTTAAACCCTAATGGGTTTGGTCCTACTTCAAGGAGACAAACTGACCATATCCAGGCCTAATACGGGGTGATACATAGGTTATACAACCCTGAATAGTGCTTGCGAAAAACCCTAACAGTCACAGAAAAAATCCTGAATAATGTTGCAGCTTGCAGGTACTGACTTGTAAACTGGGAAAATCGTAGTTTCTGGGCTGATAGCTACAAGTTCAAGTAAAAATTGCAAGTTTTGGGACAAAACATGTGAGTTGCAGATCCAGGATCCTCAGGCAGTAGGTTGCGGAAAAAATTGTCATCTCTAGCGTGGCTAATACCTATTACCTATAGAAAACACCCAAAAACACCCGGAAGTTAGATTTTTTACTGTTTTAGGGCATCAAAGGTTAAAAAAAACATTAAGAAACTAAAAAATATCTGAATCAAAACGCTAGTTACTGAAGTAGTTGCTCATGCAGGGATCTGAATAAAACACAGTGCAGTCCACAATTGTTAGCGTAAATTTTTAATGCAAGTGTACAAAAAGATTTCACTTTAGCTACGCATGACAAACAACCCTAACAATAAAGATGGATGCCTAAATTCCTTAGATTTGCAATAGATATTCGAAACAAATGTTGCCAGAAACCTAATCTATGCAGTAAAGAAAGCTAAACAGTAAAAAGAAATAATAAAATGCTCCTGATATCCAATGGACAAGACAAGATATATAAAGAATTTTATATGTATTAATACCTGGGAAGGGAACAAAGAATGATGTTACCAGTCCCCCCTCAATGGGATGGGTTCTTGGCTTTCCTCAATGCTTTAGATCTAGAAGTTTCTCTCTCTCAATGGTGTAGAAAAACCAAGATGTGTTGAACTCTATGGGAGCTCAAAAAACAAGAAAATAGTAGCAGTAATGAAAATGATCAAAGCGCGACAATAAAAGTGATCAAAGTGAATTATGAATGGAAAACCCTCCTATTTATAACAAATTATTGAGTTATCCTCTATAATGGCGAATAATAAAATATTATTAACCAAGATCTAGATCTAACTGCTTGGAATATTTTATTATATTTTGTTGGAGGGAAAAGGAATTTAAATTGGTTAAATGCCTTTATTTACAAATAATAAACAAATAAATGATTTATTTATCATTTCAAGAATGGATTTAAGGAATAATTTAACAAATAATTATTTTTTTAATTATTTCTAGGTGATTTAGTCAAATTTAACAAGGAATAATAAATAAATAATGATTTAATTAATTATTCCTAGAGAAAAATAAGTTAAATAATGATTTATCTAATTATTTCTCATAATTGGGTTAAATATGACTAGGAATATTATTTAAATAGTGGTTTAATTAATCATTCATGGCGGAAAATCAAATAAATAATGATTTATTGAATTATTCCTCATGGGGTTTCCTGTTTGAACTAGAGCTAACTTAATAAAATATGGTTTATTAAATTATTTCTTATAGTGAAAGAAATTTTACTATGTTAAAATTGGTCTTACATGGTGTACTTCAATCCATCTAATTGTAAATGGTTAGATGACAAAAAATTGGTGTAACAGGGGGTTTGCATAGTTACCTAATACATACTATTATCATGTTTAATCCTTCAAATTTAGATGAAGTACATGTACATGCCACACATCTAGAAGCAAGAGGGAAACATGTTTCAGATGAGACAAATGAGGATACCTTAGAGTCTGAAGAGAAAGGAAAGGGTAAGTTCAAGGGTGAATGTAGGAATGATTCTTCCCTCAAAATGGAGAAGGAAAAACTCACATGCAAACATTGTTCCAAAGATGGGCATGATGAAGATCATTGTTGGAAACTTCATCCAGAGATGAAACCTAACAGGCTTAAAAACAAGGAGAAGGAGAAGAAAACTGCTACAATAACACATGATTTAGGTTCTGATTCTAGAGATGAAACAAATATCATCATTGTGGGTTTTAAAGGTAAGGAAATTGAAAGTACTAGTTATTCAAGTTGTCAAAATAGTACTCAAGATGATAAAACAAGAATTGAACTTTTCCATGTTAGAGTTACTTCAAAGTATACCAAGATTGACACCCTATTTGATAGTGGTTCACAACAAAACCTTATTTCAGAAGTCTTAGTCAAGAAGTTGAAATTAGAAACCATTCCTTATCCAAGACTGTATCCTTTAGGTTGGATATGTAATAATGAAAATTTGCAGGTGACGAGAAAGTACATACTTAGATTTGCAATCACTGAAAAAACTTTATTGATGAAGTTGAACTTGATGTGTTCTGCTTGATATTTTTGGTATTGTTTTGGGTAGCCCATATATTTATGATAGGAGAGAAATATTTCATTGCCACGAGTGTTAGGCAGATAAATTGTTCTTGCGGACAAGAAATGTCTCCCTAGTATCACAAGGATAGCTAGAAACAAACAGGACAAATGTAAACTACTTTCTCTAGATTATATGTAATTTAGAATTTTCTATGATGAAGAAAAGACCTACTTGTGATCCAATGCTAGTTGATTTCTTCTTTCCCGTCGCTCCAAGAAGTCACCTCTTAAGATCTACAAACAAAGACATGGAAGAGAATCAAAAGCACCTACAACATATACTAATTCAAAAATTACAAATCTATCTTAATGATCAAGGAATTTAAGAAATAAGTCATTCAAGTTAACACATAAACAACTTATTGAGAAAACAAGATCCAATTGTTTTATCTTTAAATAGAAGAAGTATTCTTACAACCGTGTTCGTCTTGATGTCGTACAGGTCCTTCCGGGGTCCGGAACAAGTGTTTTCCTTTGGTCTGACAAGCCCTTCCACTCTTTGAACCAGCCTAACTACGAGTATGTAATCATTCTCGCAACTAAAAAAAGAGTATGTTTATTTAGCAATTCCCTTCTCTATCGTAGCTACCAAGTACAAATCAAGTACTAAATGTATACAAAATCTATAGAGAAGTTTTACATATATCATCATGTACCCTTCAATCTCAGTAAGTACCCTTGAGACTGAACCAAAGCTTTAATTTATAGGAGAACAAGTGGTTATAGCTCCAAAATGGAAGGGATAGAGTCCCCTTATCAAGGGATTAAGTTCTAAAATCCAAGGAATAGGATCCTTTTATGAAGGAATGAATGTTCATGATAATGGAGGGAGTAAAGCTTCGACTGGATAACGCCTTCTAGAAGCTTCCAGCTGGGAGAATATTCGACCAACTGGGCTTCTAGAATTTATTTTCTCTCTCATTTTACCTTTTATAGGGGTCTGCAGTTTTAATACACAAAACGTGCGGTAGGTACTGCAGTTTTCCTTTACAAAAGGTGCGGTACCACAGGTAATGGCTAGAAAAAGTGCAGAGTTAGGTTTTTTTTTTATTTTTATGAGCTTTTCTCCAAATCCAAGACTTGGTTTAGGAACTTTGGGGTTTTTGACTTCTAAGGGAGCATGATATAGGTGTTGATAGACCCATATGAATAGCTAAATGTCATGGTGACAAATTTTAGTGTAACAACGAGAATAAGTATCACTTGTTCAAGAATGGGATTGCATATATTGTTAGAACGCATAGTAATAAGACAAATTTTTCTCTTATGCATGTTGGACAAATGAAGAGAATTGTGAATGCTAGTCAAAATTTTGCTTTGTTAATGTTCAAGCATCAAGATGTTGTGAATGAGTCCTTTCAAGGTGATGCGTCAAATGAAATTTTTGATTTCATAGAGGTTGCTAATGGTTGTGATAAGATTTTTGAGGAGTCTAACATGTTTCCTTTCAAAAGAGGTCAAAAAGATGCAGTAAAATTGTAGAGGAATGCATCATTGTTGAGCAGTGATGTGAACAATATGCTAATGCAAGAGAGTACAAAGATCAAAGAGCAAGCGCGAAATAAATTTTACAAATAGGGCACTAGGTTCAAAATCTATTCTTGTGGGTTTCAAAATGTATTTTCTTTGAAATGGGATGTTTCATGGTGATGGTGATCACACTTGGTCAAGAGTCGAGCCAAGTAATAGGCAAGACAAGCTAAACATCCTCATGTCGAAAGTGTTCGAGGGAAGAAGAAATTGAAGTTGTTTAATTTTCCTTTGATTGATGACCGAGGAGGGAGCATGTTTGTTTCTTCAAGGAAAATTTTATGTTCTGCAAATTCTGGGAAATTGCATCAAGATGGTATCTACAACAAGACAGGGTCTCCAGAATCAAGGAAAAATATCAGTTTTTATGAAAAGCTCAAATTGTTGAATTTAGGAAAATTCCATTGGATTGAGACTAGAAGGGTGAGGGGTCTGTACCCTCATTCACATGTTCAGTAATGAAAGATATTTTGGGGTCCAAAAGCTTCTAGTGGGGAGGTGTGATCAGGTGCTCAAAATTATGCTAAAAAATGAAAGTTTTCGGAATGGAGTGGAACCTGAACGACAGCGTAGATCTCATCATTTTGAACCTGACACAACTTGTTTCATGGAAAACCAACACCGTATGCTTCCAGAAATGCATTTTTTCTGCTTTCCCAAACAGGAAAATTATTCAAAAATGGCAGCTGACAAAGCAAAAATTTGGGCGAGTGGCAGGCTGCCATGTGGTCCCTTCTAGTTGGTTGAAAGGTAATTTTTTTTAGCCTGTCAGGCTTCACCACTTGTTGAATTTATATTGGCTCTGATTTGGGCGAGTTTGCTTGGTTGTAATATGGCCAACCACATGCTGCCACATGGCCCAATCGGAGGCCGCCACGTGACCACACGGGGGCCAAAAAAATTGGTTGTAGGTCGAACTGCACCACTAGATGGATTCAACACCGTGACCACTTGCCAAATAATGCACCGCATGACTGGTTGACCCACATTATTTGTTGTTAAAACTATTGGCACAAACGTTATAAAAATATTTTAAATGGCAGAGTAGTCAAGGGAAGGGGGCTAGAGGTTAGCCCCGATCCCCCATACATGTTTTACATATGACTGTTGTCGATAACCAAGGGCGCAGAGGCTAACCTCCACCCCAAACTGCCACTTTCACCGCGCCTTATGGCCATTCCGCCTGACCGCTTGCCATGACTACCAGTTTGAAAGTCGTTGCAAGACCGTGGCACTAACCACCTCATGAAGCCGCCATGTGACCTCCGCTCTTGACCGTCAATGGTTAGTATAACCATCGGCCCATTTTTTATTTTAAAAATAATAATTTGGCTCTATATGATATGGTTGGAATTTCAGAATTAAGGTGTTATTGTGCAAATAAATGTTCCAATGATTTCGCCCGAAATTCCATGAAATTGTCGCTTGGTCAGCTGAAAATGGGGCCAATTTGTAGGACCGGTCTGGATTTTGGGGAAATTTTGGTGTGGTTAGTAGGAAAACTAGGGAGGCTCATAAATTCTCCAATTTTTTACCAAATTCAAAATAGAAAGAGGCTAGACAAACATTTTTGGGCATTCCAAAGTTGATGGAACAAGTTTTGGAGCCATTTGAGCACTGTAAATGTATGTGTTGAGGGCTAAAAATGTCCACCTACAACACTATAAGGGAGAACACCCAGTCTGAACCTTGAAACATATCCTTTTCCGTTGAAATGGTGGTTTCGACTAGTTAAACCAAGTCTAGTTACCTTCTCTCCATCTCCAATGGCCTAAAATATGACACTCATATACCAATGGAGAAGAGACATCAGATCAACCCTCTTGTTGATCAGGCAAGAACATGATCCTTAAGCTGATCTGGGGCTCATCCAAGCCACAACAATTTTTTCCTCTTTGGGAAGAGGACTTCTATAAATACAGAATTAAATCTAAATGAAAAATTATTCTAAAATGCAAGAAAAAGGAAAATTATCCTAATCCTATCTCAATTAGGCAGATATAGATCTAACCCAACCGAGAGCAAGATATTAAATGATTTGGATTTAAATATGTCTGGCTTATAATGAATATAAAATTAATGAAATAGTTCAATTAACCGATATTATGAATTCCAAAACACATTATGTTCAGAGACCTCTTAACTAATATAATCAACCAACAACATTTAGGAAGTAGTTCACAAAAATGATATTGATTGTCAAATCAATAATTCGAATAATTAAACAATAATATGAGGAAATAGTTCACAACGTATCACTCTTTGTTAAAACATTATTAAAAAGACAAATCTATGAGTAAATAGTTACTCAAAAATCAAAATTCAACACATAAGAAAACAGATAAATAATAACATATAATTGAGACAAATTACTCATATTGACAATAGTGCACAAATATGAATAAAATTACACATTCTCGCTATCATAAAATGAAACCAGTATTTAAAATAATAGTATTATAAATACCAATTTATTGAATCTGTTTCTCTGGCTCTGGTCTCCAACAGTCCTTTACAATGCTTTGAACTTATGCTTTTAAAACAAGAGTTGCACTAGTACAAGCTCTGTTCTCCATACATAATTCAACATGCAAAGTAAAAATTGTTGAGACTCAATAAGATGATGAGCTTAGTTAAATTCAGTCACCTTCACTAAGTGGGCCCGTAGTTTATTTTTAGGTGTAAGTATATTTTTAGACTATGTCTATTTTTAGACATGGTGATCATATTTCAGAAGTTGCAGAATGCTATTTGTGGATGGTTGGTCAAGTTGGAAAAATAGATGAAATTCTATTTTAGAATATTGGGTGAAGTCTATTTATAGATCGTCGATCTAAAAATAAAAGTGTCGATTATTATTAGCTCTTAATAATAATCTGACAATAAACATCAACTTCTTCTCTTGGAGGCACCAGGCTGGGTATACGATTTGTCAAATCGGTGGGCTGAAAAAATCGGTGGGCTGAAGAAATTACACAATTCCTGGGGTTTACGTTAGATTATCATGAGGTCTAATTCTAGTAGGCTGGGGGGGGTGGAAAAAAAAAAAAAAAAAAAAAAAAAAAAAAAAAAAAAAAAAAAAAAAAAAATTCTTTGAGAGGGTAAATATTGTTAGATCAGGAGAATATGGATATATACATGCATTTTGTATATAATTTATACATGGTATCATAGCAGTGTTAATTCTTGAAGATTGCAATTGTGAAGAATTGTTGAGTTTGTGCTGGTGGACAATTCAAATTTGCTGCAGAAAATTCTTGGTGCGACAGTTGAGTATACATTGAAATGTCTTTCAATGGGTTGTGATTGGAGTATTCCCTTTAGGGCAGCTCAAATTACATATCCTGGAAGGATAGGATGGAGGCGATGCTGGAATATAATGGACTAAAGGATTTCATCGATAGCGATGTTCCTAAGCCTGGATCTAGCGATGTTGCATTACTTGACGCATGGAAAAAGAAGGTAGCAAAGACAAGAATAATTATGTTGGAAGGTGTGAAGGACCATATTGTTTCCAACCTTCATAGGAAATCCACTCCATTTGAAATGTGGAAGGCTTTGACAGATTTGTTCCAAATCAGTAGCGACCAGATGAAGTTGGTGTTGAAAGATAAGCTCAGAAAAATAAAAATGGATAAGGGCGACAGTATTCCAAAATATCTCACAAAGTTTGTCCACTGTAGGGATGAACTGGGAAGTGTGGGGATTGTTTTTGATGATGAATACTTGGTGAGCTTGGCTCTCCTTGGGCTTCTGAAGAGTTGGCATAGCTACGAAGACTCTGTCAATGGACGAGAGAAACTGCCAGGTTGGGAGTGACTTTGGTCAGATCTTGTGCAGGAGGAGATAAGGCGAAGTACCAGGGATGGCTCTTCATCGAAGAATAAAGATGAAGAGAATTGTGCTTTGGATGCTAAATCAAGGAAAGGGAAGGGGAATAAATTCCCTTCAAAATCTGAGGCTAAAGGCAAGAAGCAGGATTTGTCCAAGGTGAAGTGTTTTCACTGTCACGAAATGGGCATTTCACCACTAACTGCACACAAAAGAAGAAGAACAAGAAGGCTACTGGAGCTGCAGTGGGTGAGGCCTTAGCCTCACAATTTGAACTTGATTTCTCTTTGATCACATGCTTGGTTTCAAGCTCAATGGGATCGGTGTGGTATCTTGATAGAGGTGCGACTTTCCATATGACGGGAGACAAGGAGTTGTTTAGTGACTTGGAGGAGAAGGACCTTCAAATGCATATAGAAATGGGCGATGATGGTCTATACAGTGTGACTGGTATTGGGACCATTACCTTTGAGAGGGAGTCATGTAATCCATTTCTATTGAAAGATGTTATGCATGTTCCAGGTCTGAAGAAGAACTTGGTCTCAATCGCAATGTTGGAAGACAAAGGTTATGACGGTTTTTTCAGTGAGGGAAAAGCTTTCCTTCGACATAAAACAATGGGTCAAAACAAGAAGATAGAGATTCGAGTTAAGAATCTCTACAAGCTGGAGGTAGATGGTTGCGTTGAAATGATGGGAAAAGCAGAAGAAGTGGTGAGCCGGGATGAGGGCGAATTATGGCACAGGAGATTGGGCCATCTTCACCATGGCGCTTTGAATATTTTTCAGCAGATTTATACTGGACTTCCTAAGGGTACTCTTGCGCAGTCATATTAGTGTAAGGGATGTACTATGGGTAAGTTTGTGAAGACCACCTTTCATGAGAATGAGAATTGTGCTTCGGTGATCTTGGAGAGAATTCACACAGACATGTGTGGAACTTTCTCGGTTGCTTCAACTACAAAACACAAGTATTATGTTATTTTTGTTGATAATTATTCTCGTAGATGCTGGATCTTCTTCATGCAAAAGAAGAGAGAAACATTCTCAAAGTTCTGTGAGTTTAAATCATTGGTGGACAAGGAGTTGGGGAAGCAAGTGAAGGCTCTACGGAGCGATAATGGTGATGAATATATCTCGAAAGAATTCAAATAATTCCATAGCAAAGAAGGAATTTGAAGAGAACTCATAGCACCTCATAACCCACAGCAGAATAGGGCGCGGAGAGGAAGAACAGAACGATTGTGGGTGCTACATGAGCTATGCTGCATGACCAGGGCCTACCAATGCACTTGTGGGCAGAAGCATGCAACACTATGTTTTATGTGAAAAACTGTTGTCCTCATAGAGTACTTGGCATGAGTACACCTGAAGAAGCTTTTACTGGTAAGAAGCCTGATATTTCTCATTTGAAGATTTTTGGCTCATCTGTTTACATTCATGTGACAAAGGAAATCAGGAAGAAGCTGGAGCTGACTGCAAAAGTTGGGATATTTTTGGGGTACACAGAAACACCCCATAATTATCGTGTGTATTTTCCAGACATTCGGATGACTGTGGTGCGATGGGATATAAAATTCAATGAGGTGAAAGCCATGAATTTGTCACTTGAGAGGGAGCTACACTTGCATGCAGAGGAGGAACTTCTTGTTGCCAAATGTTGGGGTTCCTAAGTTTTGATAGATTGGCTAACCAAAAGACAAGACAACATCAGAACCAATCTTTAGAGTTCCAAGATCTAGTTCTCCTGTTCTCAGAGAGGGATCTCTCAAATTATTTGTTTGCAAAGGTATATCTTGTTTTCTTTTGAGTATCGATTTTAGACTAGTTATTAAGTGCAAGTGTTTGTTTGGTTTGTTTGTTTGGTTTAATTGGTATAACAGAACATGAAAGGTCTAGGTAATATAGATAGAAATAATAAGTGTCAGATTCATTGGGAAATGGAGTCAAGAAAAGGTTTATGACAAACTCATCAATGGATATGGGATATCAAAGGGAAAATCTAACTTGGCCACATGATCCTTTAGTTTTGTGAATGAAATGGACATTAATGATTTGGAAAGAGAAATTTGATTCTCAAAAAAGGGAACTCAAAAACATAACTTGAACAATAAAGAGGTATTTGATAGACAGGGCTAACCATGAATTCTACAAACCACACTTTAAGCAAATAATGATTTCAAGACAACTTTCAAAATGAAATCTAAGATTCAGGACCACATCCCATTTCCTCAAAGATTTTATTTCAAAGGACTTAGAAAACATAAAAGATTCACTGATAATTGCAATCATAGAAGAGGGAACACTTAACACATCTATGATCACAACTATAAAGACCTTTAAAAAAATTGTTCAAGCAGGGACAAAGGGTATGATCAAAACAGACCTCCTTGGCTAACTATAAACAATGGTACTTCAAAGGAAGACTTCAAAAACAATTTTCAAGTGGCAACAGACAAGCAGGGAAAACCATAAATCATGCTGGAACCAACTATTTGAACTATTAGAGAAATAAACAAGCATGAGGACTAAAGAGAAAGATTAAAACTCTAAAATACTTCAACAGAAGAAAACATAAAACAGTGAAGGATAAACAGGTCTATGGTGATTTTAGGAGTCATTTCTTAGCCTAAACTTTTCATCGTACTGTAGTAAGAATTTATAAACATAATGAAAATAGGAAAAATAGCAGACAGTTCAGAATACATCACCAAAATCCAAGCTCAGGGATCCAATGATAGAGCCTTCTCAAGAACAAGCATGTCAAAACATAATCCAGCTTCCAAGACTTCAATTTCTTCCTCAATTTCAGACAGACTATGTATTATTTCAGAGAGTTTCAGTATTACAACTAGTGACCAACCAACCCTTTACAATGTGCTCCTCAAGGAGATTTTATAATAAAATGAGGAGGTGGAAGAGTTCCTAGGGTTGAAATGTAATTAATTCTATACTAAATGCAACTCCTAGCCTTGAAAACCATGCAAGGCATAAGGCAGGAAATAATTTCATTTACAACTCGTTTCATTTACTCTGAATCTGTTGTTTAGGCTTAGTGGGTAAAAAGATTGACTTTAAGGCACTTTCTTATCTTTACAATAACTTTACTACCAGTTTAAAAAATGTTCTTTTGTTTGAAATAATTGTTCAGCTGTTTTTGGGTAAATATCTTCTGACTGGGCAATAACTATGCCTTCATTTGATTTATTGAGGCTGCAGGTGGCACTTTTGGTAGCTAGGGATTCAATTAGCCCCTTTGATGTGGCTCTAAGGTGTCCTTCAACTGATATTTCTATGTTTCATAAACATAGTGATTTATCTTTGGATCTGTGTTTAGGCTTGATTAATCCATAATCTTCATCTTTGACACTGAAACTCTTTTATTAATAAATTCTGACTATGTTTGTTGTTGCAGGTGCACAGAGGGTTTATTGAAGTTTTTGCTCAGAAAACCAATAATCATGACTTATCGATTCCCTAAAATCGTGTAATTAGAACCTACAAACCCTTTGAAATTGTATCAAGGGCCATAAGGATCGTCATCCTCAGCCCATTACACTGTAAACGTCTACTGGAGGGTTTTACCCTTTAACTTAAAAAACCTGCATAAAAACAAACAAAATTATATAAATCCTACGAAGTTTGATTTATAACTGCTTAGGAGGATTCATGTAGGTGATTCAGAGATGTGAGGATGGAGGAATGCAGCGGAAAATCAGAAAAAACCCTGGTAGAGCAGCTAACCAGGTCAATGGAGGTTTGGGTGAGAGGATGAACAGAAGCTGTTGGATTAGGACAATCAACGGTTGAGATTTTTCAATGGAGTCATTCGGGAGGTTAGATGGATGGTAGATGAATTTGGGTCGCGATATAATGAGATCCGTTCAGTCTCAGAGATTGGTAACTGAGATTAAAAGTGAAAATGACATTTGAGGAGGGTAGCGGTATGGCGGAAAACCGGGAATGGTTTTCGCACAGCATTTGGGGGGTAAGTGGTTTGCCCAAAAAAAATGTGATTCCATTCATCGTGCGACACATGGATTTAAAAAACCACCTATTTCGCGCGAAAGTAGCACACTGCGAAACGGGGCCAAAATTTGCGCGAGATTGATCGTCGTCCGTCGGATTGGAGGCCCGAGATCCAACGGTCCAGGTTGAACACGATGGATGGCAAGCTGCACAGAGGATGTATGGTGGGACATAGGGCTCGATGGTGCGAGATAGGATCTTGACCATTGATCTGGTGAAAGGAGCACAGATCAATGGCTATCATGGAGCACGAAAACTTAATAGGCGTGAGGACGAATTAGAGTGGGTTCGGAGTGCGTCAACAATTTTATTGCAGGGTGGACGGGTGTTGGCCTATCGGGTTTAATCCTGATCGTCAGATCTCCGGAATGAACGGTAGAGATCTAAAAGGAAGAGCAGATAGATGAAATAGAGGAAAAGGTAAGGCAGGGTGAATGGGAGGAAGGGTAGGGCCCGATGGCCGTTGATATGTGTAGATCAACGGTCAATATTCATTTAAAATGGAAACGTCGGGGAAACAAAAATAAAAGGAAATAAGGTTTCAGAAAGGGTTTTTAGACCCTTTAAGCGCCCGACTGCGGGGCTTCGGCCACATGGAGGAAAAAGCTTAAGGTAATAAGCCCTGAGGGGCTTAATACCTTTGTAATGTAAAAAAAGACTGTTTTAAGCCCAAAAATAGTGATTTTTAAGCAAAAATGAGGGTTCTAATAGGCAAAAGGAGGGATTTTTAAACCAAATGAAAGGGGAACATAAGGTTTAAAAGGGGGGTTTTTGATGATTTAGAGGTTAAATGAAGGGTTTTTAGAAGGAATTTATGAAGGGAATAAGGGTAAAAATGGAAATGTTTGTGAGTGAAAGGAGGAGTGAAATGATGGAAAGTGGAGCCTTATGAGCAGTTTTTCTTTGGTGAGCACCAGGTACTCGGACTAATAGTGAAACAGCAGTGAATATTAACTCAAAGGGTAATAATCATCATAAAAACTTCGAAAGATGATAAGTTTTCAAAAGGAACTATCTCTTTGAAGGTTTGAAAGACAAGCTTAGCCACCATTGAGTATGACAGAATTTATAGGTGGCTAACATTGGCTCCATTTGGGGAGGAAAGCTAGTTCTTTAGGTGTCCAGAACCTTAGCTATTGATCTTTGGCTTTTCAATAAACCAATGCCTTCATCCATTGGGCAGCAACTTTCTTTTCCTTTTGTTGACCTTTCTTTGATTTGATGATCTCTGCAGCAATCTGAAATAATGGAATTCTATCAAAACATCTCTACCTACCCATTTCTAATGATCCTAATATTTTTTCTTCTTTCAGAGTGCATTTGGACTAGAAAAATCTCTTCATCAACATTTTATTCTTTTGAAAAACAAGAAACTAATCTAAGTCTAATCTTATTCCTCCATGAGTTCAGATTAAGGAGTTGAACACATAAGTTTTTCTACCTAACTACTATCTGTCAGGATTAGACTTTCTGACAGACCTTTATTCTCTAAATTCTAGAACAAGAAATTCAAAAATAGCCAAGCCAAGACTAAGAAGTTTGACTTGCTGCAAATATATAGCATAAAAACAAGCTGCACATAGATTTTATTTGCAGAAAATTAAAAAAAAATGGTGAAGGCTTAAGATCTGAAAATTAAAACCTCCTTCAATATTTCTTCAACTCTGATTTTAGTCTTGTTTGAGTTGTTTCCTCTTTCTTTTCTAGTTCAAGTTTTGAGCTTGTTTGAACCTTTGTTTTTCTATCCTAATCTACCTTACTGATAAGCCAAGATTGTGTTGTTTGGCTGATCTAATTCACTAACCTATCAGCAGTAAATTAAAAAGCTAAGTAGTCATGATTAAGCTGTATGACTAACTAGAGGTGTGTTTTTAGGAGTGGCATTTGAGCTTGCACACTTTCAGACTTTGTCTCTCTTTTTTGGTATGGGGATGTACCTTTCTTGTTTTTATCTGCCCTCTTTTCTTTCTATTGTTTTTTGTGTTTTTTCATTTTTCTAACTTTGAATGCAATGTTCAAACAATGATATTTACAATGGAAAGAAAAAATCTTTGAAACTCGTGACTCTTGACAGAAGTAATGCTTGAGCATCCTGCCATTGACAGGACCTCCATATAAATCTTTTCCATACAATTCCTATAGGAAAAATGCATTGTGACCCCTCACAGCATGAATAATATAGGGTCCTTTCCACAGATTTTCAAACTTGCCATGTTTTCCCTTCTCTTCCCTTCTTGAATCCCATTTGAGAACCACATTTCCAACTTGGAAATTGTTTGCCTTAGTCCCTTTATCAAATAGTTTCTTGATATTTTCTTGGACTAGTTGTGTTCTTTCATAGACTTCTTCTCTGGACTGTTGTAAATGAATTGTTTGGTTGATTCCTCTCTGCATATCATTCTCTTCAGTTTACACTTCTTGAAGGAGTTTCATGACTGGAACTCCTAATGATGTTGGGAAGACTACATCCATGCCATAGACCAGCTGATAAGGGGACATATTTATTGACTTCCTTGTAGTTAATCTATCAGCCCATAAGGCATAAACCAACTTACTGTGCCATGATTTCTGATTCTACTCCAATATATTTTTGATGATATTGATGAGGCTTTTGTTGGAGGATTCAGCTAATCCATTTCCTTGGGGATAGTAGGCAGTGGAATGGCCCAAGGTGATGTGGTATTTGTAACAGAAATAAACCATTCTTTTAGACTTGAAGGCAGAAGCATTATCTGTGATGATTTTTCTAGGACAACCAAATCTGGATAGGATGTTTTTTTCAAGGAACTTGATAATGACAGAGTCAGTAGCATTCCTAGATGGTATGGCTTATATCCACTTGGTAAAATAATCAATGGCAATGAGGATCCACTTATGTTGGGCTGATGAATATGGGTGAATTTCCCCAATGAAGTCCAAGCCCCATTGTTGAAAAGGTGCTTCAACACTGATGGGATGTAAGGGTAAGGGAAGAAGCTTCCTTTTTCCATCAAAAATTTGACACTTATGGCAAGACATGACTAACTTTTGAGTGTCTGGGAAAAGGGTGGGCCAATAGTGACCAGATCTGAGGATTTTGTTTGCAGTGGTCTTCCAGTAGAGGTGTCCTCCACATTCTCCTTCATGCAGCTCATGAATAAGTTTTCCTGCATCATCCTCAAGAAAACATTTAAGCAAAATTCCAACAGCATTTTTCCAATATAATACCCCATTTAATATGCAGTAATTCAAAGCCTTCTGTTTCAAAAATCTAGCTTTAGTTTTAGACAAAGAAGGAGGTGCATTCAGATATAAAAGCACATAAATGATGTCAACATACCAAGGAGAATTCAAAAATGTTTCTTCAACTAAAGGAGCCGTGAATTCTTCTATTTCTTCCAACACATCCACCATATTCATATCTAGTGCTTGGAAGTTTGACTCAGCCATGATTTTTGCTAATCGTTGCCCTTTAATCAGTTTGGTGGGCCTGATTTCTAAGTCATATTCAATAATAGTAGTAATCCATTTTTCCATTTACCATCAGGGTCTTGACTTAGAATATCCTTGACAACAGTATGTGGAACAAAATCAATTATGTGAGAGTGTAAAATGTAGACTCTAAAGTCCTTTAATGCTTTCACTAATGCTAAGGCTTGCTTCTCCATGATGTTATATTTGAGAGGAGCATCTCTTAAGGCCCTAATAAAAAAAGGATATTGGTTGTTCTTGCCCCAAGTCGTTCTTTTGAAGTAATATTGCAGCTATTGTATGTTCATATGCAAAAGAAAATATACAAAAGTCTTTGGTGAAATCTGGACTAATCAAGACTGGTGTTTGAGTGAGAGCTTGTTTAACCAGTTCAAATGATTGTTTAGCTTGTATATTCCATTTAACACCTTCCTCTTTCTTAAGCATGTTTGTAATATCTCTTAATAGCTCAGCAAGGTTGGAGATAAACCTCCTCAAAAAATTAATCTTTCCAATGAAAGATTTTAATTCTTTGAGGCTTCTTGGATCGTTGATTTTCAATATGCCATCAATCCTTTTAGGGTCTACTTTGATTCCCTCTTATGAAATTATGTGACCAAGAATCTTGGCTTCTTGGAGACCAAAGAGTGTCTTCTTGGGATTCAAAGATAAGCCAAATTTCCTACATTTCTCAAAAACTTTTCTCAAGTGAATCAAATGTTCTTCATCAGTTTTAGAGAAAATAGTTATGTCATCAAGGTAAATGATTATAAAATAGCCAATATCTTCAGAGAAGGCTATGTCCATGGCCCTTTGGAAGGTGGCCCCTGCATTCATCAAACCAAATGGTATTTTGACATACATAAAGGTGTCCCAAGGTGTAGTAAAAGTAGTTTTGGGTTGATCACTTGGGAGCGCTAACACCTGATTGTAACCTGAGAACCCATCCAACAGTGATATTATTTTTGACCCAACTACCCTTTGAACTATATTGTCCATCTTGGGCAAGGGGTAGTTGTCTTTCAGGGAGGCTCTATTTAGATTTCTAAAGTCAATGCAGAGCCTGATTTCCCCTGTCTTCTTCCTAATAGAAACTAAGTTTGACACCCATTCTGAATATCTAAGGGATACTATAATCCCAGCATCATACATCTTTTCAATTTCTTTCTTGACTAAAGGTAATAAAACATGGTTTATCCTCCTTACTTTTTGTTTGAAAGGTTTCTGATTTTCCTTAAGATGAATTTTGTGCTGAATGATGCTAGTGTCATAAGATTTCAGATCTTTGTATCCCTAAGCAAACACATCCCTAAATTTTTTGAACAGCTTTATGTATTGCAATTTTATATGAGCTAGGAGAGTGCTGGATACTTTGATCATTTTGGGTTCTGCTAGGCTGCCTATGCTATGTTCTTCTACATATGTTTCCACGGGCTCCATTATTGGTTCTTTGGCTACATCATTAAAGTCAAAAAGGTGTTCTAAAGGTGTGAGACATCTTGGAATTGTATCATTCTTGCATTGTAAAACTTCCAAGTCTTTCTGGTCTGCGTTGTTAACTAATTCTGCTTCAAAAAGATTCTCACAGTGATTTATATCAGCAGAATATTTCATTTCTGTTTCTGGGATTTGTTCATTATCCAAACAGTTTTCTTCATGGCTGGTTTCTAATGCTGGTATAGCAAAATCATTTTCTGATTTAATTAGGAAATCATCTATGTGTTTGTCAATGTCAGACACTTGCCAGTGGTCCTCATTGTCAGGCACTGCAGGCCTATTTTTGAATTTTATGTTAAGATGTTCATTTATCTGTGGTACTTGGAAATTGCTAGCAGTGAAGGCAAGTTCATTTGCTAGATGATTTTGTGCTCTCGGAATGAAACTGTGTTCATATTTTTCAAAGGTCTTTAATAAATCAAGGGCAGCATTCCGATATTCTTTAAGTCTTGAGTTTTTAGCTGAATATTCTCCTTTGATTTGTCTTATGATAATTTCATAATCTCCTAAGATTGATATTTTTTGGGCTTCTAATTGTTTAAGCAACTGTAAGCCAAGGAGAAGGGCTTCATATTCAGAAATATTGTTGGTGCATGGAAAATCTAGTTTATATGAATAACCCTGATTTGTATTTTGAATCCATACACCTATCCCTGCACTTGTTTTATTACAAGACCCATCAAAGTTTATTGTCCAAAGTATTTCTGCCTCATTTTTATTTTCTTGTTGTTGTTGATTGCTAATGTTTTGTATTTGAGTTGAGGGAAGTTTTGACTTATCTGGTAAATTGATTTCTTCTTTGTTTTCCTTTTCTTTTTGAGTGATTTCGTCTTCATTGTACAAGATAAATGAATATAAACTTGACTAAATGTAATATATTGGAGAGTTGTTTGGTTTATCTATGTTTCTCACCATATATTTCATGTGGGATTCCGTGTATAATCTTCTGCTTTGGTTAAAAAATAGGATGGTGGCATAAGACATGTCCATTTGAAGGCTCCCCTGAAGTTTGGCTCCCGATGATCTTGATAAAAGCATGCCATATTTTGGGGGAATGTCAGCTACCACTATGTCCACTAATAGACTCTTAGCAGGGATCTGATATAAGTTTACACATAAATCTTTGATTAAACCCAAGCATTTGACTCTGCTTGAATCAAATGAATACAGATCTTTGTATGGTTTAGTAATTTCTAAGCCTAAGCTTTCCATTACTAATTTGGGCATAAGATTATGTGAAGCTCCAGAGTCTAACATGGCATTGTGTAATATCCTATCATGTATATTCAAACTGACATAGAAGGGAGGGATAGCTCCTTCTTGGTATTTTCCTTCAACTTCTGGACCAAACAACAACTCAGATTTGTCATCTATCAAGTTTAAAGTATCAGTGTCACTTCCTAAGTTCAAAGCTTTCAAAACTTGGTTTTTGTACACTTCTTGGGTTACTAGTTCAACTATAGGGATGGTAATTTTTATCTTTGCAATCTCTCCCTAAAGGCTGAAAGGAACTATTGATTTTGTCATATTTACATATGTTTTTTCAATTGAATTCCTTTTAGCAATTCTGATTTTCTGAACTTTGTTTGGATTGCTATTTGGGATAATTTTGTTAGGGCCACTAGCTGAAGTGCTAGGGCTGCTTTGTTCAACATTTGGCTAGCTACCTTTCTCTTTGTTTAAATATGTTTTCTTAGCCAAAATGTTGGGTTTCTCTGTTGTTTTCTTAGGTTGGTTTTCTGCATTTTTCCTAACAGCAGTGCTAGTGTTTTTATATTTTGAATTATCTAGGTTCCCTTTGCTTCTAAGATCATACTGTTTGTGTACCTCCATGATTGCATTCTCAAACCCTAATCTATAATCATTAGAATCCTCATAATTGTTTTCATTTTGTTCTGAGGAGAATAAAACTTGCTCTTCTTCAGTGAGGAAAACATCATCCCCACTGTCTGATCCAATTAAGTTTACATGATCTTCTCCCAACCTTTCAATCTCCCTTTCTTCCTCTTGATCTACATAGTTTTGTTGGAAGGGAGGTCTAATTTTTTGGTCATTATCTCTTTGCCTATCTTGATTATTTTCTCTTCTAGAATTCTGATTTCTATTTCTGTTTTGGGGGTAGTTTTGATTTTCTCTTGGTGGCACTCTATCATTTAAGTTGATCTTTTCAAGCATTCTCTCCATTACTTTTACTAGGTTGTCAATTTTGGCCTCAGAATATGAGGTTGAGGGTGCAATATCATCTTTATAAGTTACCCTCTTCTCTGATCTTACCCTAGCTCTTTTCTCAATTAATTTTTCTTATACACTCACATCCCCCTTCTACATGTCTTCTAGAGTTAAGTAATCTCTCTCTCTTAGTTGATAGGCCATTTCAGCATCAAAACCTTCAGGATATTTTACTATGGCCATGCCTTAGGGAGGTTTCATGTGAGGTGGAAGAGCATTGTAAACACTGTTAAACCTAGTGGAGTAGTCATGAACACTCTCCCCTTGATTTCTTTTAAGATTGATATACTCTGCTAATATTTGGAGAGGGTTATTTTTTATTTCCCATTTGTTTATGAATGTTTGATGCAAAGAAGGGAGATCATTGATGATGTTGGGAGTTAAGTTTTTAAACCACTTCTTTACTTCTCCTAAACTTTGGGCAAAGATTCTCATCTGTATGGTCTCATCTTCTATTTCCATGTAATCAAATGCATCTTCCATCCTATCTACATGTTTTTGAGTTGTGGTAGATTATTTTCCGGTGAAATGGGGAAATTTAGATTGATAGTCATTTGGTAAGGGAACCACAGGTTGTGGTAACACTAGTGGGGCATACCATGCTACCATGGCTGGAAGGAAAGGTGGATTTACAAGGGGCAGATTTACAAGAGGGAAAGTGGGCTGAAATAGACTATTTTGAACAGTGGTAGTATGGATTAGAGTGGAAGAAACACTTGAGCTAGCAAACTGGTTTTGAGCAGATTTGTTTTGGAAAAGGCTAAAGTGGTGAAGAAGTTGGGAATCAGGAGGGGTAGAAGGTGAGGCTTCTCTACTAAAGCTCTGTTGCAAATCTACAATTTCAAAATTAGCTTGGTTTAAATCACTTTGAGATCTGGTTCTAAAGATATTATTTGAATGATGTAAGTCAAAGTGTAAATCCTTTAAGACAACAAGGTTTTCAGAGACATATTTTGTTCTCGAGAGGCTCCTATCAGCAGTTGGTTTTCTAGACTTAGAAGTCTGCCACAAAATATTCTTTGGATTGTCAACTATTATAGGAGGATTAGGGTCTGGATGAGATCTAGTGTTGATCATATGTGAAGCCAGACTACTTTTTCAAAAATCAGAGAGGCTGAAGTTTTTTAGGATTGTTTTGAAAGTGTTGCCTCTCACAATGTCTTATCTAGTATGGGATTAGGCTTCTAAACTTCCTCAAGGTTGGTTAACACAATCTTAAGGAAATCTGGAAATCTAGATGGGTAATAGGCCTACTGGGGCTAGTGGAGTCGCCAGGTGGAAACTTTTTAGCTTTTTGTGAAGGTAAAATGTTTTATGGTTCCACCACCATGTTTATTATGAAGCCAATCTGGACTATTTTTGGGTTTTCTGAGTTTTTGCAGTCCTATGGGTTATGAGAGTGTCCTAAATCTGTTTCAACACTTAGCTATGGTGATGAGACAAACAGAGTTTACTCTTATGGCTTAGCTAGCTGATTCCTTCAATGTTTGATAAGGCTCTATGAGAATCCTAAGGGTTACTTAGTTTGTCATTGATTCAAATAAGTCCTATCATGATCACCATTATGCTTGGTAGTGCTTGAAGAAAGCTACTTATACTGTACTGAACAGTGAGTGTTTTGTTTTAAGGATTTTACTCAGTGTCCCACCGTGATCGCCATTATGTTGGTGTGAACGGTCGGATAATAGATTCCAATTGTTCAGATAGTATTAGTTTAAGGGCATGTGGGTCTTCTAAGGGATGTATATGTGTGTTTAAGTTTAGAACGTCCCACCGTGATCGCCATTATTTTGGGGTTCCTGAGTTTTGATAGATTGGCTAACCAAAAGACAAGACAACATCAGAACCAATCTTTAGAGTTCTAAGATCTAGTCCTCCTATTCTCAGAGAGGGATCTCTCAAATTATTTGTTTGCAAAGGTATATCTTGTTTGCTTTTGAGTATTGATTTTAGACTAGTTATTAAGTGCAAGTGTTTGTTTGGTTTGTTTTTTTGGTTGAATTGGTATAGCAGAACATGAAAGTTCTAGGTAATATAGATAGAAAGAAGAAGTGTCAGATTCATTTGGGCAATGGAGTCAAGAAAAGGTTTATGACAAACTCATCAATGGATATTGCATATCAAAGGGAAAATCTAACTTGGCCACAGGATCCTTTAGTTTTTTGAATGAAATGGACATTAATGATTTGGAAAGAGAAATTTAATTCTCAACAAAGGGAACTCAAAAACATAACTTGAACAATAAAGAGGTATTTGATAGACAGGGCTAACCATGAATTCTACAAACCACACTTTAAGCAAATAATGATTTCAAGACAAATTTAAAAATGAAATCTAAGATTCGGGAGCACATCCTATTTTCTCAAAGATTTTATTTCAAAGGAATTAGAAAACATAAAAGATTCACTGATAATTGCAGTCATAGAAGAGGGAACACCTAACACATCTATGATCACAACTATAAATACCTTTAAAAAAATTGTTGAAGCAGGGACAAAGGGTATGATCAAAATAGACCTCCTTGGCTAACTTTAAACAATGGTACTTCAAAGGGAGACTTCAAAAACAATTTTCAAGTGGCAGCAGACAAGCAGGGAAAACCATAAATTATGCTGGAACCAACTATTTGAACTATTAGCGAAATAAACAAGCATGAGGACTAAAGAGAAATATTAAAGACTCTAAAATACCTCAACAGAAGAAAACATAAAACAGTGAAGGATAAACAGGTCTAAGGTGCTTCCAGGAGTCATTTCTTAACCTAAAATTTTCATCCTACTATAGTAAGAATTTATGAAACACAATAAAAACAGGAAAAATAGCAGACAGTTCAGAATACATCACCAACAGCCAAGCTCAGGGATCCAATGATAGAGCCTTCTTAAGAACAAGCATGTCAAAATATAATCCAGCTTCCAAGACTTCAATTTCTTCCTCAATATCAGACAGACTATGTATTATTTCAAAGAGTTTCAGTATTACAACTAGTGACCAATCAACCCTTTACAATGTGCTCCTCAAGCAGATTTTATAAGAAAATGAGGAGGTGGAAGAGTTCCTAGGGTTGAAATGTAATTAATTCTATACTAAATGCAACTCCTAGCCTTGAAAACCATGCAAGGCATAAGGCAGGAAAGCATTTCATTTACAACTCTATTTCATTTACTCTATTTCTGCTTTTTAGGCTTAATGGGTAAAAAGATTGACTTTAAGGCACTTTCTTATCTTTACAATAACTTTACTACCAGTTTAAAAAATGTTATTTTGTTTGAAATAAATGTTCAGTTGTTTTTGGGTAAATATCTTCTGACTGGGCAATAACTATGCCTTCATTTGATTTATTGAGGCTGCAGGTGGCACTTTTGGTAGCTGGGGATTCAATTAACCCCTTTGATGTGGCTCTGAGGTGTCCTTCGACTGATATTTCTCTGTTTCATAAACACAGTGATTTATCTTTGGATCTGTGTTTAGGCTTGATTAAGCCATAATCTTCATCTTTGACACTGATACTCTTTTATTAATTAATTCTGACTGTGTTTGTTGTTGCAGGTGCGCAGAGGGTTTATTGGAGTTTTTTCTCATAAAACCGATAATCATGACTTTCGATTCCCTAAAATGGTGTAATTAGAACCCACAAACCCTTTGAAATTGTATCAAGGGCCATGAGGATCGTCATCCTCAACCCATAACATTGTAAACGTCTACAGAAGGGTTTTACCCTTTAACTTACAAAACCTGCATAAAAACAAACAAAAATTATATAAATCCTGCGAAGTTTGGTTTAGAACTGCTTAGGAGGGCTCATGGAGGTGATTCGGAGCTGTGAGGATGGAGGAATGCAACGGAAAATCAGAAAAAACCCTAGCAGAGCAGCTAACCAGGTCAATGGAGGTTTGGGTGCGAGGATGAACGGAAGCCATTGGATTAGGACAATCAATGGTCGAGATCTTTCGATGGAGTCATTCGGGAGGTTATATGGATGGTAGATGAATTGGGGTCACGATATAATGAGATCCGTTCGATCTCAGAGATCGACAGCTGAGATAAGTGAAAATGACGTTTGAGGAGGGCAGCGGTATGGCGGAAAATCGGGAATGGTTTTCGCGCAACATTTGGGGGATAAGTGGTTTGCCCAAAAAAAATGTGATTCCATTCATCGCTCGACACATGGATTTCCAAAACCACCTATTTCGCGTGGAAGTAGCGCACTGCGAAACGGGGCCAAAATTTACGCGAGATTGATCGTCGTCCATTGGATTGGAGGCCCGAGATCCAACGGCCCAGGTTGAACGTGATGGATGGCAAGCTACACGGAGGATGTATGGTGGGACATAGGGCTCAACGGTGTGCGATAGGATCATGACCCTTGATCTAGCAAAAGGGGAACAGATCAATGGCTATCATGGAGCGCGAAAACTCAATAGGCGTGAGGGCGAATTAGAGTGGGTCCGGAGTACGTCAGTAATTTTATTGTGGGGTGGACGAGTGTTGGCCTATCGGGTTTAATCCCAATTTTCAGATCTCCGGAATGAACGATAGAGATATAAAACGAAGAGCGGATAGATGAAATAGAGGAAAAGGTAAGGTAGGGTGAATGGGAGGAAGGGTAGAGCCCGATGGCCGTTGATCTGTGTAGATCAACGGTCAATATTCATTTAAAATGGAAACGTCGGGGAAACAAAAATAAAAGGAAATAAGGTTTCGGAAAGGGTTTTTAGGCCCTTTAAGCGCCCGACTGCGGGGCTTCGGCCACATGGAGGAAAAGGCTTAAGTTAATAAGACCTCAGGGGCTTAATACCTTTGTAATGTAAAAAAGACTGTTTTAAGCCCAAAAATAGTGATTTTTAAGCAAAAATGAGGTTTCCGATAGGCAAAAGGAGGGATTTTTAAACCAAACGAAAGGGGAAAATAAGGTTTAAAAGGGGGGGTTTTGATGATTTAGAGGTTAAATGAAGGGTTTTTAGAAGGAATTTATGAAGGGAATAAGGATAAAAATGGAATTTTTTGTCAGTGAAAGGAGGAGTGAAATGATGGAGAGTGGAGCCTTATGAGCAATTTTTCTTTGGTGAGCAGCAGGTACTCTAGGACTAATAGTGAAACAATAGTGAAGATTAACTCAAAGGGTAATAATCATCATAAAAACTTCAAAAGATGATAAGTTTTCAAAAGGAACTATCTCTTTGAAGGTTTGAAAGAAAAGCTTAGCCATCATTGACTATGACAGAATTTATAGGTGGCTAACACCAAAGATGAGCCTCTAGATGTGGATGAGCCATAGGAGGAGATTCATGGAGTGGAGTGGTCCACTCATGCAGAACCAAACATCAGACAAGGAAAAAAGCATACCACAGAAGCTGAGAAACTAAAGCTTGATGCGGCACATAATGTAGGAGTCCCTACATCACAGCATAGACAGAGACAGTCACCTGAATGATTTACTGGATACATGGCTCTTATGAGCAAGTGTATCGTGATAGAGCCATCTTCTTTTGAAGAATCAGTGCAGGATCCCACATGGGTAGATGCCATGGTGGAGGAGTATGACTCCATTATCAGAAATAGTACTTGGGAGATTATTCCAAGTCCAGTGGGTAAATCAGTTGTAGGATCAAGATGGATATACAAGGTAAATCAATTTTTTGATGGGAGTGTCAAGAAGTATAAGGCAATATTTGTTGCCCGAGGCTTCTCACAGATCGAGGGGATTGATTATGAAAAAACCTTTACACCTGTCACACGGTATTCTTCCATAAGGACGATCCTTGCTCTCTCAGCGCAGATGGGTTGGCACATTCATCAGATGGATGTGAAGACTACATTCCTTAATGGGATCATTGAGGAAGAGGTGTACATTGAGCAGCCTAAAGGATTTGAGATCTTCAGCAGTGAGTCGCATGTGTGCAAAATCAAAAGAGCGTTGTATGGGCTGAAGCAAGCACCACATGCTTGGTACACTCGGATCGACAACTATTTCACTGGACTTGGCTTCACCAAGAGTGAGGCGGATGCAAACCTGTGCCAAATTATGGTGGAGGGTAAGATTTTAATCATTGTTATTTATGTTGATGATTTAATACTAATGGGTGATCAGCAGTTGATACACTCATGCAAGGAAGATCTTGCAAAGGAGTTTGATATGAAGGATTTGGGCCTCCTTCATTATTTCCTTGGATTGGAAATATGGCAGCAGGAAGGTGAACTGTTTGTGTCTCAAGGCAAGTATGCCTGAGAGATACTGGAGAAGTTTCACATGCAAGGCTGCAAGCCTATCGACACTCCTCTTCCAGGAAATTGGAGGAAAGAGGATGCTACACCGGCAGAGGTAGTGTATGCCATTATTTATTAACAGTTGGTGGGTTCGCTCATGTATTTAGTTAATACAAGATCAGACATATGTTATGCGGTGATCCAGCTTTCACAAGCGATGGTCAAGCCTACCAAGCTCTTTTGGAAGGCAGGCAAGCATGTCCTGGGGTATCTCAGGGGCACATCTAAGTATGGTTTATGGTACAGACAGACGGATGAGGTGAAGTTACATGGATTCATGGATGCAGATTGGGTAGGCAGCCCAATAGAAAGAGAGAGCACATCAGGAGGGATTTTCAATATCATTTCTACAACATTTTCTTGGTACAATAGGAAACAAATATCCATGGCACTGTGAGGCTATCTGGATGAGGAAGATCCTGGTCGGTTTGTTCGGTTCAAATTTAGATCCTACAGTGATACATTGTGATAATCAGAGTTGCATTAAACTCTCGATTAATCATGTGTTTCATGATAGATCTAAACATATTTATATTTGGTATCATCATATCAGATATTTTGTGCAGCAAAAGATCATGTTGCTTCAGTACATTCCTACGAAAGATCAGGATGCAGACATTCTGACGAAGGCGCTCACCAGGAGAAAATTGAAATACCATAGAGGCAGGATCAGGGTGAAGGATAATCCCTATCTTGTTGAGAGGGAGTGTTGAGATTCAACAAGATCATGAGTTTAGTGAAAATCAATCACCTTCATTAAGTGGGCCCGCAGGATATTTTTAGGTGTAATTCTATTTTTAGACTATGTCTATTTTTAGACATGGTGATCATATTTCAGAAGTTCCAGAATTCTATTTGTGGATGGTTGGTCAAGTTGGAAAAATAGATGAAATTCTATTTTTAGAATATTGGGCGAAGACTATTTATAGATCGTCGATCTAAAAATAGAAGCCTCAATTATTATTAGCTCTTAATAATAATCTGACAATAAACATCAACTTATTCTCTTGGAGCACTTAATTTTAGTATACAGATTTGTCAAATCAGTGGGCTGAAGGAATTATGCATTTACTAGGGTTTACTGGTGGTTCGTGCATGGAGGACTAAGTTAGAACCAAAGTGGCAAACTTATGACAGAGTTGGAAGAGTAGTTCATGGAGTTTTTATTCAGTTTAACTCAGCTAATGGAGTTAAACTCAGCTGAGCTAGTTGTATCTAGTCTAATTGAATGATACACTAGTGAGAGTGGAGTGAATTAATTAGTTAATTAATTCACAACTAATAACTCATTAATCAACTGAACAAATACAGCAGTTAACTACAGTGCATGTCAGTTCCAGTGGAGACCCAGTGGAGAGATAGGTGAAAGGGTGAGATGGACTATCCGTTGTGACTATAGTGAAGCATTGATTGCATCACACACACATTGGAGTTCCCAATGAGGATTTCGCAGTGCAAGCAAGGTAGATTCGAATTCATTCAGGGGTCTTCTTCAGCAAGGATTGTGCAGTGGAGGCACGCTATCAGGTGGCAAGAAATCACTGCATGGATTTGCATATTTCTTTATGTTAGTGTGTGATGATTGATTGTACTGAGAGCTTGATGTACTAAGCTTTGTATGAGATTGTTACATGATATCCATGATACATAATATATGATATTTGGGGTTTTCAGCTTTAGTCTTTCCTGTTAAACAACTGTGTTATGTGCGATTGTTTTTATTGCTTCATGTGTTTGTAATTGATTTTAAATTTCCGCAAAAGATTAACATTGGAAGGATTCTGTATTTAGAAAGAAGATAAATATTGTTAGATCAGGAGAATATGGATATATACATGCATCTTGTATATAATTTCTACAAAAACCCTCAATAATCCCCATATATGAGATTTTCTCTCCTCTAACCTACAAATCTAAATCCTCTTTACAATAGTTCCTTCAAGAATTCAAGAATTGCAGAGAAGAGAAGCCCCCAATACATTTTACAATCTGTTATTTATAATATTAACAAAAGGATTTCTCGATAAGAAAGTTTGTTGAAGAATAAATCTTCTTCATCAATTTTCATTGAGCCAAAATCACATTCTTCTCTTGTTGGATCATTCTTGCTGATTTCTATTTTCTCTTCTCATCTATTCAAATGTTTCCTTGCAAAAACAAATCCAAAATTAAATTAAAATGAAAATGAAAAATCAAAATACCAAATCTATAATAAAATATCTTCAATCAAAATTAATTAAATAATTAAATGAAAATAAAATATGAGCTTTCAATTGATGCTTGTGTTGATCTAATTGGTCAAGGGAAACATAGACGAATGGATCTGCACTCAAAATAAGTTGTGGGCAAATGAGAATGCAGAAAATAAACTCAGAAAAATAGTTTTATTATAGAAATGGATCTTGATCTTCTGCTAGATTTTAGAACCATTTAATGATCAAATCTAGTAATGTAACCACTTCAAAAATGTTCTCCATAATTTTATCTTTCCAATGAGTCGTTCTGGGCCTTATTTAGCCAAGTAAAAATTCATTTTTGAGCTTCTAAATTTGGTATATTAAAAATTGCCAGAATTATGGAAATTCTATTGTGTGGGCTAAACATCGGAATTTTTTAATTAAATTATAAACTTAAATTAGATTATAGTTTTAAATTAATTAATTGTAATTAAAAACTAAATTATGGATTAATAATTAACAAAATTTAAGTAATATAAAAATGATTTAAAAGAAATTAATTAAATCTAATAATATTATATTAATATTATAATTCAAACTATATTAAAATTATAATATAATTATTATAATATTAAATTAAAAACTTTAATATACAAACCATTGGAATCAATCCATTATAAAACAAGCCATTAGAATCAATCCATTACGTGAAGAGGAGTAATGGAGGAGGGAAGTGAGTGGAGGGTGAGGTGGAGGGTTAGTGAAGTCATAGTGACGAGAGGCATAAAGAGTTGAAAACAAAACTTTATGTTAAAAAACTAACCCCATCACATGCTTTCCAAATCGGTCATCACAATTTTAAAAGGGTCGTGCTTAAGAGAATTGTGATATGAAATATTGCATCGCAATTTTTATTTCGAAATTTTTTGGGAGGGAGGATGTGGTAAGAAGTGGGGTCCACGTGGGATTAATAATCCTACAAATTGGATTATAGTCATTTTGCAATTTTTAGATTCTAGATGTGGCAATTTGTGTTACATCCCTATATTAATAGTGTAGTCCCTTATTATATTAGTGTAGCCCCCCTTATTGTTATTTTTGTACCCTTGTAACTCCCATATTGTTATTATTGTGCCCTTACATTATTATTGTTAGGTCGGCTAGGATTACATTGTGGCCCCACAAGGATTACATTGTGGCCCCATGGACTCCTATATATAGAAAGGAGGTTTTGTCATTTGTATCATCCAAGAATTGTTCATTCATGTAATGTATTGGAGGTTTCCCCCTCGAAGTGGCTTATATCTAATCCATTGATATCTCTTTTCTTCTATTTTTTTAGCTGGTTTCACAACATTTGGTATCAGAGCTTTGGATTCTAGGGTTTCGCTGCTCCAAACAGGTCATTGTGGAATTTTCGCTATAACTTTTTTCTACGAAGATTCAGAAGCTGAAAATTTTAGAGCGCGAAGCTGAAATCCAGAAGAACGTCATCGTAAAATTTCAAATCTTGGTTCGCAATAGTTTCGGAGATATGATCTGTGGAAGTTAGGTCTTTTTCAGGCTCCCGAATTTCATCGCAAAGAGGTGATCATGGGAAAATATTCATAACCCACTCTCTGAACATCGGATTGGAATTATGTAAAAAGTGTCTAGAAGTACACAGACTTTAGTTTCCTGTCTATCAATTTCAGATCCAAAGGAGAAAATAGTGACATGTGGCAAGTCATACAAGCGCACTCTACTGAACTAGTCCATAATTAGGTCATCATAGGATATTGGGCATAAATTTGTCTGTAATAATCCAGATCAGGTCGGACCTGTGGTATTTGAAAGAAAATTCAGAGGGCTACTTCAAGGCCAAATTTTAGCTATTTAGGATCCGAAATCACATATATAATTCAATTTCAATATCAATCTCCTCAAAAGCAAGAAAAAGGTGTTTATTTGGTTTTTTAAATTGCATAACATTTGTTTGAAAAAGCAATTTGAAGTGATTCCAAGGGCATATTTTAGAATTTTTATCAGTATTGGGTTCTATAATTCCTCCAAAAAATAATTCCATACCCCTTAAGCCCTCAAAAATCTATACTATGGTGCATGAAGAGGAAGAATTACAGTATGAGATATCAAAATTACGATACCAAGTGCAACAAATTTCGATCTTACGAGGAGCAACCGAAGATAACATAGATGGTTTAAAAGCATAAATGAAGGCTAAGTTGGATGGTTTGAAGGATCAAATAATAGCTAATATGGATGATAAATTAGTGGAATATCACATCGAGCATCAACAACAAGTTCTCCAACTCTCAAAGGATAACCTAACTTTGGTGCAGAATCTAATGAAACAATAGTAAGATCAACATCACATCGAAAGAAATTCTGAAGCAGTCACATAAACAAGAAATCGACAAGTACAATCAATTTCAGAGTATCTCAGCAAGTGGAAGAACTTTCCTATAGAAGATTCCACATGGGAGGATGATAATTTTATACAGAAGCATCAAGAAATAATCAAGTGTTGAGGACAACACTTGTTTGAAGGAGAGGGGCATGTTAAGTCCATATATTAATAGTGTAGTCCCTTATTATATTAGTGTAGCCCCCCTTATTGTTATTTTATACCCCTATAACCCCCATATTGTTATTATTGTGCCCTTACATTATTATTATTAGGTCGACTAGGATTACATTATGGCCCCACTAGGATTACATTCTGGCCCCATGGACTCCTATATATAGAAAGGAGGTTTTTTCATTTGTATTATCTAAGAATTTTTTATTCATGTAATGTATTGGAGGTTGCCCCCTCGAATTGGCTTATTTCTAAGGCGTTGATATCTCTTTTCTTCTATTTTTGGAGCTGGTTTCACAGCAATTTGTTTTAAAATAATACATTGAAGTAAATTACCAGATCTCAAAATGTGTTTTCATCTGTTGTACAATTTATCTGAGTCATTTTGTAGGACTGTTAGTGAAAAATAAAAGAATTAGTAAAAATTAACTAAGAGTTAATATTCACAATGAATGACTATTTTAACTACAAAAATTGAAATATAATACATCTATTTACATTTTTTAGTCTAGACGCAAAAATGATCAAGCTTCAAAGGAGTGCCATTTACAAACCAATTGACCAAATGAGGGGAAACAAGTATCAATGGAAATCTTGCTAAAAATCGAATTCAATGAAACGATTAAAATGGAAATACGACCAAAATGAAAAAATGGAAAAATTGTAGGATGATTAACTTAATGAAAATCATAAAAGTTGTTTAGCCAAAAATTAATAGAAAGGTTCCCCATTATTTGAAGTAAATAATTCAAAAATTGGGGGCGTTGGGTTTTCCCTACAACAATGGTGACACACAGGAGAAGGACCAGTTATCTCTGGTTAAATATAATGAAGTTTAATTTACCAAAGGCTAAAAATAACGGAGTTCAGGAAACCGTCTAACAGTAAAATATTTCCATAGGTCCCACATAAATAGATTAAGCAATATGAGTTTGTAAAGATAAGTACTTAAGACAGACTCGAGTAGAAGTAATGAATCCAAATTTGGAAAAATTTATTTTAAAATTACCTCATATGAAAAATAGAGGCAAGAGTTTTTTTTTTTTTATAAAGAATATGTCCATTTTTAAGAATGGTCTCTGAAATTGCTTCGCTACCAGCGAGTCTGAACAGTGCCTTGATTAAGTTGTTTTTTATGCCATACAAGCCTAGTCCCCTTTCCAGCGAGCACCCATAGCCCCGATGATTTTACTTGTATTTCCCATGCTTCCTCTTTTAATCACTCTTTTGATAAGCGCATTTTTCTTCCTCTTTTAATCACTCTTTTGATAAGCGCATTTCGCAATCTTTTAGTTTGGGATGTATTTTAGTGAAAGAGGTGGGATGGTAATAGAGATTTATGTTTAATGGACATGATACTTTCACAATGTTGACTCCAAATTCTTTCCCTACAACAAACAATCAGAGGCTTTTATGTGGAGGGGTGGGAGGAATTCATTGTGTTAAACTCAAATCAGTTCTTTCCTTGAAAAATTAATCTCAATCACTTAGAAAGGATATGTGTTCCTCCATGAAAAACATTTACAGCAATATCATTTTATGGTTCCATAAAGATATGTCTTTAATGATAAATGAAATTCACTGAAATAGATAGAGTAAAATATTTCCCAAGTATGTTAATCGCTGTCGGGTGAGGAATAAGGCCTTTCACATAAATCATGGAAAAGTCACCGAAATAAAATAAAATAAAAACCCCAAAAGTAAAAGGAAAATAATTCCTAAACTAAATTAATACAAGAAATCAGCAAACAAAAATAAAAATAAAGAAGGCGAAAGGTAAAAAAAATAAAAAATCCAAATTTAAAAGATGAACTCCAACGATACTACTTTTACAAATGTCTCAACAAAAGAGATAAAATAAAATAAACATATGTACGTTCAATCCTGTGTTGAGATTTAAATTTTTTATCTTGCAGAGTTATAAGAAATGAGACTCTCAAAATGTAGAGGGTGAATAGCAGTGATGATAGATAAAATGTTAAATGAAAAGTCTTTGTCTGCTACAAATTTTCCTTCTTTCGAAGAAAAACCCTGCAAAAAGCATCTTAACCATTTTATAATAAAATTTATGCTTAAAGAAACATAACAGAGGTTCAGAAACTCCCAAGTTTAGCTAATTCAATGAGGATCATTATTGCTTCTTTTAAGAATCTCAAAACAAACTGGGAAAAAAAATGAACTTCAAGACTGATTTGGTAGAAACGTGAAAGGTTCATGAAGACGTGTGAAAATATATTTCAGTATCAGCAACAACTAAGAAAAAAAATTGAAATCAAAAGCGAAATAATGAAAATAAATGAAAGTGGGCACATGAAACTCACCAATGGAGAATTGCATTTAATCTTTCCTGAGAGAGATGATTTCTTCCAATACAAGTTAACTTCTTCCTTTAATTAGAATTGGAAACATGAAGAAGTTGAATTGATTGAAACCTTATTGACCCAAAATCATTATTTATTGAATTTAAACTAAAGCAAGTAGTAAACTAAAAGAAAGGAATGTTTCATGTTCAAAAAATTGGAAATAAATTGAATCCATGAGAAATGAGGGTGAAAATATGTTTTTTTATGAATTGCAGCAACGAATGTTCTCTTTGCTTCTTCTATTCTAAATTTATATCAGCCCCAAAATATTAAATTTTATTCAAAATCCCAAATAATGTAGCAATTATGTATATAAAGAGGATTTGAATCTTTATATGATAAATATGGAGCGAAATTCAAAATAAAAGAGAATTAAAATATGAATTAACCATCGGTACATTACCTTTACGTGTTCCAAATTCCTTATTAGTGAAAGAGATTACCGAGAAGAGTAAAATAAGTTCATGTGCATACGCTGAAAAATGTATATCCCTTTAATCAGAAAGTAATCTCTATGAATGAATACTTGGATTTGGAAAAATTATGATTAAAACACGTCCAAGTTTTGGACCGCCATGATAACATGAAAGTAGCATATATATTCAAAAGATAATCAAACAAGACTTCATGTATACATAGTGAAATATTAGAATGTAATGATAAGATACCTGTCAAGATTATTAACCCGATATTCTGAAATTTTAAGTTTCTGAGAGAATCAAAGCAAAAGGTAAGTCTAGCTCAAGTTTTCCAAAAGTCTCAATGGAAAAAACTTCGATAAATAAAAATTTTGCTTCATAATATTTCCGACGACATTTGTTTTTAGAAATTTAATGAAATTTCACCTCTGATACAAGAAGTCTTGGTATTTAGAATATTAAGGACAACAAGATCTTGGAACAAAATCTTCTTGCGTAACTTTTATAAACAAAACTTATGATATTGATCATGCCTGATAACAAATGCTTGATAAATGTATAATTTAGAAATATTACTTTTCTAATGCATCAAACATTCACATATCAGAGGTAAAAGTTTCGTATGAGTTTATAAAGTAGTTGCAATGACTTTCATTCCAATAATGAGATAATTTGAAGTTTTGTAAAATGATTGCAAGATCATTTACATTTACCTATAAAATTTGTTTCGAGGAGAGGAATTCAAGATTTAATAAATATGAGAATAAATCAAGTGTCAAATATCTCAAAAACCTTTTCTGAAGCCGAAATCAATTTTACAAAACTCTGAGACCACAAAATTCCAATGAAGCAAGTAAAATAGGGGTCATTTCCTTTGCTAAATGTGATGGACAAGATAGTGGAAAGAAAAGGAAATGTAAAGCTCGGAGAAGTAAATCTTAGAATTCATTTTAAATGCTTATGATATGATACAAATCCAAAGTCTGATAAGCAAACAACTTTGAAATTATGAGGAAAATATCAAAAAATGAAAAGCATAGGATCGAGATTCCAAAATTCATCAATTAGAGTCTTTGAGTCTCTTTGGAAGAAAATAATATAACTAAAGGGAAAACAATTTGACGAGTGTGATGCAATGGTTCAACTCATCTTAGAAAATTGTAAGATTTGAAACATTCATAAATAAAATCATGGATAAGATTCACTACAAGCGTTTTTATGTGAAATTCCCTTGGTTTGTAGCAATTTAGAGCGATAACGCCATATAGGTCAGCACCTCGCTGAATATTTAGCATCGCGAGTTTCTTTGACATGCATAACTTTCAAGTTGTGAGATTCATATTTTGCTGATATGTGATTGAATGTTATAAAATAGTTAAAATACAATGGCAGAGAGGCATATGTCAGAGTTTATTGCATCTGAAGATCTTAAGGCAAGGATTCATATGAGTTTCGTAATGCGATATAATTATTGCGATGGAAAAATTGTGATATGAACAGATGCAATGGGAAATTATGATGGAGCAATTGCAATATCACAGAATAATCATATCGAGAGATTGGATATTGTTAATAAATGGAAACGCTGATATTATTCTTGCGATAGCAAGAATGCTATAGATGACGTGGCTCATTGGTGGGACCGGCCTTAGGCTTTATAAGAGATCGACAATCGGAAGATTTGAGAGTGGGATGTAATATTTTTGGTACGCCTATATGTGATAAAGAATGGACCCGGTATTTTTATTATATCGATTTAATTTCATATCAAATCCAGGAAATCGAAACTTTTAAACATATGTCGTAATCGAAATTGTGATTTATGAACGACACGATATCTTTCAGAAATGGATTTAAATGTCGTATCGGGCCCAGGGCTATGTGGAGATCATAATATTGGTGAAGTAAACTATCAGAGAATGAAAGAAAAGGAATATCGGAGGTCTTGAATCAACATTTTCTTAACGTGAAATTAAGAGCTTCTTCCGATCAAATGTTGCGATACAGCAGTATTGTGATGTGGATGATGTGATATTGGGTGGAAAAGTTTATCGGAGATCAGACGGGATGGGAATATCGAGGGATCAGAGATATTTGGAGTATGCCCATTTGAGAAACTTTGATATGCAAAATGCGATATATGATGTGCCATATGTGGGAGTCGATGATTTCTTAAAGTATTCAATTCAAGAAGGAAGCGACTAATTTAACTTTTCTTTTAAATAAATAACCATTTAATAATTTAATTGATTGTCGGAATATCTGATCGGAAAGTAATTTATTAGAACTTTATTATGAAGAGATTTATTAAATATAATGATCCGATATGAATCTTCCAAGAATTTATTAAGACTTATTAGGATTTCAATCAATAGAAGAAAAATTAGATAATCCTCAAATTTAGATGAAATCATAAATACTTCCCTGAACATGTTGCAGATTTGAAAAACAGGTTGGATGCTTACTTATGTCATATCTACACAATTGAGTCAATGAAGATCTGAAAAAGAAACAAAACATAAATAAGAAATAACCTTTGAAAAAGTAAAACTAACAAGAGATGATGATGAACATGTAAACACATACATGGAAGAATTTTGATTGTAACTTTACCTCATGAATCTTCAAATTCTCCCAAAATTTTCAAAATTTGCATATGTTCAATGTCACCTACTTATTTAATCTAAAATGCTAAGTAATGAATTTTCAAATTGCATCTAAATCAAATTTATATTGGAGGAGAAGAGTGGCGAAAATTAGCTCTTTTTCAGGTATACTTAAGAATAAATAATTTCCAAGTTGTACAAAATACTTGGAATTTCTTCATGTATGATCAATGTGATGATTTTTTTGCGAAACAAGACAATTATGGCTTGAAAAATATGTATGATCTAACTATTCAAGTGCTTCTAAAATTTTCTAAGCTTATTTTCCGAAAATTATAGAAGATTCCCAGAAGAAGTCAGATTCATTACTTGCTTGTTGAAAATCTGAAATAATGAAATAAATGCAAATAGAAAAGAATCTATTCTAAATTAATTTATTCATATTGCTAAGTGAACCGAAGGAAACATGACTAGATATAGTCATACTTCCAATGTAACCATTCTCTCATTTTAGTTCCTGTATGTATATACATGTCGAACATTAGTAAAAATATGATTACATGTATAAAAATAAATTTGAATCTTGTATGTACACAAATTGCTAATCTAAATACATAGACTAGATTATTTACAATTACCTTATCTTGAAATGTCTCTTCCAACTGAACTTCAATTGGATCATAGAAATCTGGATGGATTTCCATTATTGATTGGGAGAGGTTCAAAAGAGGGGATAACAGGTTAGATTGTGAATAATAAATCTTAGATACAATGGCCTGCATGATTTTGTTAGTGTTATGTTCAAGTGTTAAATTACTAACGTTATTTGGTGAAAGAAAATTCTCCAAATATTTTTCGAATGGATCAATGAAAAAATGGATGGAAGTTCGATAGATCCAATGAAAGATTATTAATTGAATTAGATTTTTGGTCATATTGTGAAAATACGCTCTCTTGTTGGCACTGCTTTCGATAAGAAAGAAGTAATTGATAAGAAATGAACATCAATTGGAATTGGAAGATTAATAGCTCTTGATGTTCATGATTATGATGTGAAAATTCATTTTCACATTTAGGAAAGGGTCAATTGAGTGTTCAATATTGAGTTGCTAAATATGCTAGCACGAAGTACCTAAAAATTGAAAATTGAAGACTGAAAATAAAGATGAAGTTAAACAAAATAAATTACGAAATAATAACAAAATTGAATCATAGTTTACACTAGTGTTACAATTATTGTTATAGCACAATTGGGACTAACTTAAAGCAATTTCATCTTCACAATAATTGGGCAGAATAACGCAATTAGAATTATTGTTGATACCAACTTGTGAATTCGAGAGAGGGTTATGACTATGAATAGGAATGTGAGCTTGATCGTCATATAAATCATAGATTGTAATGGTTTCTTGAATGTTGAAATCATGAGTATGATTAATTGTTTGAAAATGAGAACTATTTGAAACAATTTATGAATTAGATTGGTCTTCATTTTCATATGTGATTCGACTTTGATCATGCGGATTCAGTTGTGAAGAAGATAAATCAATATCCTTAATATCAAAGTAACTATCATAAATTACCTCACGACATTCATTAGAATTCCCTTCGATCTCACCTAATGTATTAATACTGTTGAGCTCCAAAAATGTTCTTTCTTCCACCACATTCCACTCCATTTCTTTTATCCATTATTAATCCCAGGTTCAAATTATCAATGAAATTAGTTAAAATTGCTTTAAGAATGAATATCATGGCTAACTTACTATGTTTTTATGGTTGTGTCATTGTAGTACTTTTTGAACTGAAACTAGCTACAGAATGCAGACATTTTGTAGCTAGTTGCCAATTCTGTAGCCAGCTTCATGTTTATACAGGTTCCGGATGTCATCTTGGAGAAAAACACACATGGGTGTATTCTACGTCATGTCCTCATCATTTGTTGCCCTTCATGGAGATTAAATGGAATTATGTACGTGGTTAAGCACGTGGAAACTCAAACTAGGAGGTAGACTCCTAACAGGATAAGGACATTCCAGATTCTGTTACGTGATCATGATCAGAGTCCTAGTTTAGTTTCTATTAGGAAAGACAATAATCCCCGTATTATCTCAAGTTCTGTTATGTAAATTTGCTATAAATATGCTCGGGAAACCGAGAGACAAAGGTTAGATTTTATGGTTGACTGCTAAATCTTTGAAGTCCGTGAATACTCTATTTTAAGGTGATTCCTCTTTAATGAAAGAAGCAGCATTTTCTTAAACGCGTTGAGTTGATTTTGAGCTAGATTTCGTGCTACTCTGGTGGTAGAGGGCCCCTGCCTCCTGAGCGGCCTTGTTTATACAGTAGATAAGTATTTTAGTTTCGCTTTTATTTTAGCTTATGTTCATATTCGTTTATATTTACTATCACAGCCAAACTTACTCTAATCAACTTTTCCAAGATATCATTATGAAGAATGAGGAACAACTGTGATAGTGTAGGTTTTAGTTGCATTTATTTTCATTAGTTATCACAGCTAAAACTTACTCTAATAAACTTTTCCAAAATATCATTATGATGAATGAGGTATAACTGTGATATTGTAGGTTTTAATTGCTAGTTTGCACCAAGTAGCACAGCTAATCTTACTCGTACAAATCTCTTCCAAAATATCATAACAATGAATAAGAAGTAGCTGTGGTGTCTTGGATTTTAGTTGTATTTGCTTTCAGTCTTGTGTTTATGAATGATACATCCATACTCGTTCTCACAAACTTTTCCAAAACATTATTCATACTGAACGGGATGAACTGTATAATTCCTTGGGTTAGTTGCATGATAACTTAGGTATAGCACTCCGGAGGTAGAATGCATATGGTTCAGTTCTGTCATTTCATTTTCAGTTTGATAATGGCTTTTCAGTCTAACATTGTTTACTGTACTTCAAATAGACTAGTGGTACTCTAGTTTAGTTTTAGTTCCTTGTATTAGCACTTAGTTGCCATCCATTGCATTTCAAATTGTATTAGTTGTTAAACTTAAACACCACGGTCTTCATTATTTACAAAACTTCTTTTGTTCCAAACTCATACTAACACATAATTATCTGGACAGAAGGTAGTATCAGTCTAAGGCCTGGAGTATTTTTGCAACCTTTTTACCATTTCACAAACAAGCATTTTCTCAAAAACCATTCTAAAAAGAAATCTATAACTTTTGAGTGAGGCCTAGTGGTGCTAGATTGAGTTGCAGAACAGAGCTAGAAGTTAGTTTAGAATAGAAATCTTATGGTGCTACAAATGTTATTTTCCAAATATGTTCCAATAGACCTTTAATCATGGATGAGATGTTGTAACATTGTAAGTTGATTGTTTGATTGTTTAGTTAGGAGAATTTCATTTACACTTAACTGCCATTTCTCAAGCTCTTCCAAAACATCTTTAATGAATGAATTGGACAAGTTAAGCTCATGTTGTGATTTATTTTCTTGAAGTCATTATCAAGCTTTGTATTTTTCTAGCCATAGTTTAGGTTTTGTTTTGTTGCAGTATTTGCATTTGTCATTTGTCATCCATAATTTAGGCTTCACTCTGTTTTTAACCAGTAGTTTCTTTCCACCAGCATTTAGTTTCTTCTCTTTCAAAACATAAAACCATAAAACCAAAAACATTAGAAAACACTAAACACAACGTGGTAAGAAACAAATACCTAGGCACATATAGTGCACCACACTTCAGCAGTTTACCAACCCTGGTTGACAATTAATGAACTCAATTTAGGAGACTAGGTTGAGCACAAACAAATATAAGAATGAATATTGAGCTCATGTTCATTAATGCCAAAATAATGATCAGTTATTAATTCTCTATCTTGATAAAAACTAATCGACAATTCATTTAGATAAGCCTCTTGTTTTTTGAAATATCTTTAAAGTGAGGAGATGCTAAATTGCTATTAGAAAAATTATCAGGATAAAGGGAAAAATATGAATCTGAAAAAATGCATTTGAAAATGTCTCTATTTGAGAACTCTTGTGCATTTTCTTCATTGCAAATTTCAGATTTAAGATCATTTACTTGGCTAATTGTGATTTCTTGAAGAATGTTGCTTTGTTGTCTCGACTTTGGCATTTGATCATCAAAAAAGAATTCAGAAATTTGTACAACAAATTGCATATTATTAGAAACTTTAATCGTTGCTTTTACTTGTCGACTTATGCTCTGATTTTTTGAATCTAATGCACACTGATTTTCATATTTCAAAGCGGTATCTTCTTGAAGATTGTTGCTAGTATATTCTTGCAATTGATTAGCGAAATTTTTCAAGCTTTGTGATATTGGTTTATTAAGATTATTATCATTAATATCGTAAGAGGTGTGTACTAAATTTAATAATTTATCATTCATGACCGAAGCCACTTCATTATGATTGGTATGCACCTCTATGTTGGAATTCTCAATTATGTTAATAGAATTGCCAAGAGATTGAGCGAAGCTTGAAATGATTTCACATGGTTTATCAATAGGAGGAAGAGAGAAAATGTGTTCAAACCAATCTAATAATTCCTCTTTCGAAGGTTTATCTTTAATGTTAAATTTTAAACAATTTAAATGAAATCTAATGGTAAAATTAATTAAAGACTCACTTTCAAACCTTTGTGGATATTCCATTTCGTCAGATACTTGTTCGTAATCATAGTCGTCAAATTTACAAAGGAACATTATAACAATCTAATCCCAACTGTGAATTGAGGAAACTAGAAGTGATTGACACCAACTTCTGGCTTTTTCCAAGAATGTAAGAGTAAAAATTCTACATAAAATACCTTCATCAATTTGTTAAAAATAAATTTAGATTATTCTTTATGCTTAACCATGTGCGTTCCTGAGGTTGCTGCACACAACAGAACAACGTGTGATCTAGCCGCTCATTCTTGCTGCCATGGCCTTTGGAGGGGGATCTGAACCCCTCTCTCTTCCACCAAAGTCGAGCACCTTATGGAACCTGGTGGCCTCTTGCAGAAAATGACCTCCTTCAGCAATGCAGCAGAAATTTGTAAAAAAAATGGACAGTATCCCCTCATTGGCTCTCCCAGAAGAAGAAACATGCAGATCTACCCTGAATCTTGTAGATAGAGGCCTCATAGGATAGTTCACAGGCCTTTGGCCATCACCCAGAGTAGTGGAAGACTGGGTTCAGAGGAACTAGATCCCATTAATCAAAGAAGGTATCAAAATTTATTTTGTCGTCAAAGGCTTCTTTGTGTTTTTATTTGAAACTGCAGAGAACAGAAGCCTCATATTTAGGAACAGCCCATACTTCATGGGGTCACAAGGCCTATATCTAAAAAAGTGGTCGCCTAACTTAGACCCCTCCCAAGACGTTCCCTTTTTTGTTCCAGTATGGGTGCATCTCCCCCACCTCCCCCTACACTGCTGGAACCAGAAGTCCCTTCAAATTATTGGAAATACCCTCAGAAAAAATATTGATCAAGCTGTTAGAAAATACCAGTACTCTTGTGCCCGCATCTGCCTCGAGGTAGATTTGGAATAAGGGTTGCCGGAAGAAATCAAACTAATAGTTTCTATTTGGTCCCATGTTCAAGATATGGACTATGAACATCTCCCCTTCAAATGTAGACATTTCCACAATTATGGACACTTCGCAAGACACTGCAAGAAAAAGGCTGAGGAGCAGAGCAAGAAATCAAAGGGTGAGAAATGGACCCTAGTCCAGAAATCAGCCCTATCAAAAGCAAGTGCAAAATGTATCATAAAGGGGAACACCACCAAAATTCAGGTCAACAAATATAGGAGATCCATCCCCATCCCGAATGAGGCCTCAATCCCCAATGATAAGGAAAGCACCCCAGCACACCCTTCAGAATTAGTCCCAGATAGCATGGAACAGAATGTGCCTCCCACCTCTAATAAATATGGCGAAGAAGTAGTCCCTCTTAGAGCATCTCAAGACAGCCCTTCCAACCCTTCATATGCAGAAATTACAAAGAAAAATCTGGCAGACAACTCCTGCTCCTCAGAGGATGAGACCTTTGAGAGACCCTTGAAAAGAGACAGAAGGAAATCTCACAAAGAAGTCAGGGAAGAGGAGGCAGAAAGGTTAAAAACACAAGGAACCCAACCCACAATAGAGATGTCTATTGGGATAAATACCAAAGCAAGTCCTCCCAAGAGAGGATTCATCAACCCCTCCCCCGGTAAATAATGCGCCTAGTCTCTTGGAACTGCAAAGGCTTTGGGAATCCATCGAAAATTGAAGCCGTCAAATATCTCTTAAAAATAGACCCCCCAGACATCCTAATGCTCCAAGATACTAAAATCGAAGGGCTTTCCCTTCTCGACGTCACCAAGTCAAAGTGGAAGAAAAACACAAGTAAAGCAGTAAGCTCAAGGGGCTCCTCAGGTGGATTAGCTACTCTATGGTCTGATGAACTCTTCCACCTGATCAACTCCCATGAGAACCATCACTGGATCCTCACTGACCTAAAGCATCACACAAGTAAGTTGACCTTCGCCTTATTCAATATTTATGTCCTTGTACTTCATGCTGAAAAAAAAAAAAGAGTGTTGGAACTCTCTCTCTGCCTTTCTAGAGCAACACTTCCCCAGTAATATCATGCTAGATGGAGACCTAAACATAGTCCTGAAACCAAAATAAAATAGGGGAGGTAACATCAAGAGAGATCACATTCTACACTTGGTGGAAGATATTATACAGCAGTGGGATATCCTTGACTTCAACCCTGTGAAAGGCCTTTATACTTGGACCAACAACAGAATCGAGGATGATCACATTTCAGCCCACTTGGACATATTCTTAGTCCAAGGCACATTTTTTATGGGAAAAAAGATAATCTTAACAAAAATCCTCCCTAAACTTACCTCGAAGCACAAGCCCATTCAACTACTTATAAAAGTTGAAGAAGACTTGGGCTCAATCCCCTTTCAGTTTAGCCCTCTCTGAATTGAAAGAGAAGGATTCTTCAAAATTGTTCGAGCATCCTGGGCCAAATCAATCACTGGGTCCCCAATATATGTGTGGGAGAAAAAACTAAAGGCTACAAAGCATGCCCTGAAAGAGTGGATAAGTAAACCCATCAAAACACCAACTAGTCAGAGAATAGAAGCAGTTTAGTCATTGGAGACCCTGCAACTGGAAATGGAAATAAAAAAAATCACTTCTAAGGTGCTAGACAAAGAGGTGCAAGCCCAAAGCTCCTCCTATTGCTCCTTCCGCATGGAAGAAGAATATTGGAGAATCAAATCCCGCAGCCTATGGCTTAAGGCAGGGGATCGGAACACCTCCTTCTTCCACCATCAATACAGAGCTCGTCTCTCCCATAATCACATCACAGAAATCACAACATCTAAGGGGCATATTTGCAAAGGGTTTGATCAAATCAAATCAGCAACAGAAAGTCACTTCAAAAACCTCTATGGCCCTGGGATAGATGGCAGCGAAGAGGACACCGCAGACCCTCTTTCAAACATCCCCCATATTGTCAGCTTAAAAGATAACCACGCCCTCACTAAACCCTTTTCAGAAGAAGAAATTATCAAATTCATCTAGTCTATGGAACCCGACAAGGCCCCTAGCCCTGATGGATTCACGATCCATTTCTACAAAATTTGTTGGGATATAATCAAATCTGACTTGCTGAGAATGATAAAATAATTCCTGAGCAAAGAAAAGGTAGGGGGAGGCATCAACTCAACCTTCTTGGCCTTAATTCGGAAAGAATTCAATCCTAAAACCTTCGGAAGATTCAGACCCATCTCCCTTTGCAACGCCTCCTATAAAATTCTTGCCAAACTCCTATTAAATAGAATCAAACCTTTTCTTGGGAGACTAATCTCCAGCTCCCAAGGGGGGTTTCAAAGGCACGCACATCCTGGACAATGTGATCCAAGTGCAAGAATCCATCCACTCCAGAAAATAGCGGAAAGAGAAAGGGATGATGATCAAACTAGATATGGCTAATGCCTTTGACATGCTCAATCTCTCCTTCCTTCACAAATTCCTCCTCTCCTTTGGATTCTCCCCTCAATTTTTCAATCTTATAAAATCTTGCATAGAAAAACCCTGGATTTCACCACTGGTCAACGAGCGCTCTGTAGCATATTTTCAAGCTCAGAGAGGATTGAGGCAAGGTTGTCCTCTTTCCCCTTTCTTGTACATTCTTATGGCAGACACTCTTAGTAGAAATCTCACCATGGAGAGGAACGCTAGATTTATCCTTGGCATAAAAATTTCAAATGGCTTGGACCCCTCTTTGCTGATGATTCTCTTCTTCTCGAAGGTGCCTCAACTAGAATTGAAAAAGCCTTCGACTCTGTTCTCAAAAGCTACTGCAGAGTCACTAGAGCACTAATTAATGAAAGAAAAAGTGAAGTGTATGGATGGAATGTTGAGAAACATGAACTCACCTGCATTGAGCAGCACCTTGGTTTCGATGGATTTTCCCAATGGGATAAAATTAAGTACCTAGGATTGCCTCTAACAATTGGTGTCAACAAAATATCTCTGTGGGTGGAAATTATCAGCAAAATCAAAGCCAAAATTGCCTCCTGGGGTGGACACTGGCTCACCAAAAGGGGGAAATTGATCCTCATCAAAACTGTGTTGTCTGCACTCCCCATCTATAAGGCTTCCTTCCTCTTGGATCCAAAAAACATCAAGGATCAAATCTCCAAGCTCTTGCGCGAATTCCTTTAGCAGGGAGGAATAGGAAACCATCGAAAATCTCATCTGGAAAACTGGGAGCTCATGAAAAGACCAACTAGGGATGGAGGCTTACAGATCTGTGATCCTTGCCTCTCTAATCTCGCCTTGGGATGAAAAATCCTTTGGAAAATGCACGCATAACCAAAACACCCTGTCAACAAACTTCTCAAAATTTAGTATGCACATGGAGTCCCTCTCAGATCACTACTGGCAGAAAACGCAGTGACTGGCACACATGTATGGAACCTCTGTCGTAAAAGCTTAAATTTTTTTAAAGAAGATATATATCTCATCCCAGGTAATGGTAAGCGAACGAGGCTATGGGAAGACCACATAATGGGCCATGTCCCTCTCTAAAAAAACGAAGAAATCAAAGAGTTGCGTGAGTGGTTGATCCACGCAGGCATCATCAGTCTACATGATATCTCTTCCTGGGACAGACATGGGAGCAGGCAAGCTTGGGATCTCCCTAGAGTGCCAAATCATTTGTGCCATCAGCAGCTAATCCTCACAAATGTGTTGATTGATTCCGCTCCCTTGCATAAGGAAATTGCAGATAGGTGGGGATGGGGACAATCTGGCATTTACACCACAGCAATAAGATACAACACTCTTCAAACACGAAAAGAACAAAATCAGCCTCCCAAGCATTGGAAGCAGGTTTGGGATCCTTTCGGACTCCCCAAAATGAATTCCTTCTTTTGGAGTCTAATTCATAACAAAGTGTTGACAGGAGATAATCTAGCCAAAAGGAACATCTCTAGCCCTCACAGGTGCATGCTATGCAGAAATTCTAGTGAAACTTCGACCCACCTTTTCATTGACTGCTCATTTGCAAAAGAGGTATGGGGTATCATCCTTCATGATCTAAAGTTTTCTACTCCACATCACAACTCAGTGGTGGAGCTCTTTTCTTCCTGGAACTAGTGTTATCCTCACAACATCGCCAACAAAACCCTTTGGCATAGAGTCTGGCTCTCCATCCCCAAATTTGTCTGTTGGAAAATATGGCTTGCTTAAAATGAGCAGATATTCAATGAAACTTCTTGTCCTCCAACAAAGGTTGCAGAAAAATCCAAATCACTCCTCCTCGAATCAGTGCAACAGCAATCTCACAAAGAAAATACTTCACTCCTCCCTGAAGAAAAGAAATGGATGGAAGCCCTCGCCCCTCAAGTTAGGAAGAAATCATTGGTCTCTCCCTTCACTAATCCTGAATGGCGAATAAGAGAACCAGATGACATTTTTCAAGAGTGGTGGAGGAAGCAAAGCAAAACTACGATATTTTCTTATGGTGCATCCAAGGGAAACCCCGGGGCAGCAGGTGCATGTGGCGTTATCTATTCCCTGAATCGAACAAGAAGAGATAGTTTATGTTGGGGACTTGGGCAGCATACCAACAACCAGGAAGATATCTTAGGCCTTCTAAAGGTTTGCCACATTGCACGCGACATGAGCATCAAATAATTCCAAGCCTTTGGAGACTCAGAAATCCTTATCAAAAAGCTCAACACGGAGGATCAATTCAAAAACGCAGCCCTCAAAAAGAAATTATGAAATTAAATATTGTGTTGCTCGACTTCACCTCTTATAAATTCTTTCACATTCTCGAAAAATCGAGCAGCGAAGCGGACTCCATGGAAAACAAAGGATGCCTTCTCTCGATAGGAGATCTCAGTATAAATGAGGAAAGACCTCTCCAAACTTGCATGCCATGAAAGGAGATAAAAACTGTAACAAAAATTTGGCTATCCGCAATGTAACATTGGTTGACTTGGCCTCAGCCCAACCAAATCTTTCCAAATAAATAAAACATACCCGTCTCAGTTATAAAAAAAATATATATATATATATTGTTGAAAATCAGAATTTGTAAATTTTTGAATAAATTGAAATGCATGATCAAAAGTAAAAGAATTCCTCTTACAATTAAACTTTCCCTGAGAAAAGAGTCTTACTATTTTTGGTGGAGTATTAGAAGACGCGCGTCCAGAAATACAACTCCAAATTGGAACTTTAATAGGAGCCATTGTGATTAAAAATAATATTTTAGAATACAAAGACTCCAATAGACAATAAGTCTTCAGGTCCTCCTTCTAGCACCAAAAGAGTTCAGGGCCAAAAATGTCTACCTACAACACTATGACGGATATCACCCAGTCCAGACCTTGAAGCAGCTCCTTTTCCATTGAAATGGTGGTTCCAATTGGTTAAACTAGGTCTAGTTACCTTCTCTCCATCTCTAATGGCTTAAAATATGAATTTCATATCAAATCAACCCTCTTGCTGATCAAGCAAGAACATGATCCTTAAGGTGATATGGGGCTCAACCAAGCCATAACTAAATTTTGCCTCTTTGGGAAGAGGACTTCTAGTAATATAGAATTAAATCTAAGTGAAAAATTATTCTAAAATGCAAGCAAAAGGAAAATTATCCTAATCCCATCTCAATTAGGTAGATATAGATCTAACCCAACCGAGGGCAAGATATTAAATGATTGGGATTTAAAATCTAGCTCATAATGAATATCAAATTAATGAAATAGTTCAATTAACTGACATTATGAATGCCCAAACACATTCTATTCAGATACCCGTTAACTAAAATAATCAACCAACAACATTTAGGAAGTAGTTCACAAAAATGATATTGATTTTTAAATCAATAATTCGAATAATTAAACAATAATATGAGAAAATAGTTCACAACATATCACTCTTTGTTAAATAAATATTTAAAAGACATATTTTTGAGTAAATAGTTACTCAGAAATCATAATTCAACCCATAAGAGCATAGATAAATAATAACATATAATTGAGACAAATTACTCATATTGACAATTGTTAGTATGAATCTTTCGTCGAAGTGTACGAAAAAAGACCACTTTAGCTACGCATAACTTATAGCCCTAACAGCAAAATATGGTTGCTAATATCTTCAAATATGCAGTTAGTTGATCAAGACAAATGCCGCAAAAATCCAGATCTATGCATAAAAAGACATTAAGCAACAAAAATAAGGTTTTGCTCCATGCATCCAATAGATAAGACAAGAATAATATGTTTTAAAGAATTTTATATTAAGGGCACCTAGGAGGAAAACAAGAAAGGTGTTTCAAATTCTCCTCAATGGGATGGGTTCTTGAAAGTCCTCAGCACTTCAGATCTAGAATTTCTCTCTCTTGTTGGTATAGAAAACCCAGACAAACATAGAACTCAAAGGGAGCTCACCAAGCAAATAATGAAAAATATGACAATGATAATGGCTAAAAGTCAGACCAAGAGTGTAGATCCAGAGTGATCTAAGAGGCAACAAAAGGTGAAGAATGGTAGGAAAAACCCTTATGTTTATAACAAAATATTAGGTCATTCTAGATCTTGGTGCATGATTAAAATAATATTAACCAAATCTAGATCCACCTTTTATGGAATATTTTATTATATTTGTTGGAGGGGAAAGGTATTTGACTTGGGTCAAATCCCTTTATTTGTAAATAATAAATAAATAAATTATTTATTTACCATTTTAAGGAAGTGGTTGAATGATAATTGAATAAATAATGATTTATTCAATTATTTATAAATGATTTAGTCAAATTTAACAAGGAATATTATTTAAATAAGGTTTAAATAATTATTCCTAGAAAATAATAAGATAAATAAAGATTTATCTAATTAATTTCTTTGTTTTGGGTTAAATATGACCCGGAATAATAATTAAATTATTGTTTAATTAATTATTCCATGAGGAAAACCAAACAAATATAGATTTGTTTAATATTTCCTCTTGGGGTTTCCTATTTAGACCATAAACAACTTAATAAATGTGTTTTATTAAGTTATGTTACATAGTGAAATCAATTTTACTTAGGATAAAATTGGTCTTACATGGTGTACTTGGGTCCATCTAATGATAATAGGTTAGATGACCAAAAAATGGTGTAACATATTGCCCCCTAGCATGCGAGTGTTAGGAGAAAATTGTATGACCGAACTATGTTGTAAGAACTCAATCACCAGACATGAAAAGGGAAGTCAGAGAGAGGAATGTAAGGTAGACTGATGTGCTAAAGAAATAGACCCGAAGGAGACGAGACTTACAGGTGCAAAAAGTCTCTTTTTATGAGTGGGTACCTGTGCTAAAGGCGGCGGGGGAGGCATACCTGTGCCCGCCGAGACAAAGTACAAAAGAATAATGTGTCCAATAAAATAGGGACCAAACTGTAAAGTACATGCTGGCGTAAACATGAGCCAGATAAAAGATAGAATGATGAATTCCACATACATGTTGTGCCTGGGATAACAGCCAGGACTTATATAATAATATCTGAGTACATGAGATACAAATACAACCCAAATGCCCCTATAAACGGGGAAGGGCTCGCAAAATCTGACGGATACATGCAAATCAAAGAGGTGCTGCAAACGGCTAAGGCCGACATCATCAAATATATGGAGCTGCATCGAAGGCTGCGATGAAGAGGTCATTTGGGCATGTGTGGGGCTACCTGTAGGGCCACCCCCTCATGAGGGTTGAGACATATCACACACACCCAGGAATCATTGATAACATCTGTTGCATCACTGGACCATCAAGTATACAGATCTTGATCATGCTGAAAAGGAGCTGGAGGTAAGAAACAACCAAGTCAAAGGGCAATAAGGAGTCCCTTTGCCTGATCCGGGGCACCGAACAAGAGTGGAAGCTGGAACCAAGGTACATCGCCCTCTAGACCTGTCTTCTGGAATGAAGGAGCTGATATCGACAGAAGTAGGTCCACCATAGGTGAGGCAATAAGGGATCCTCAATTAAGGCACGAGAGAAAATAGTAGAGCGACTGACAGACTAACAACAATGATAATGATGAAATGGGGAGTATTGAGTAGCGAATGGATGACTTCCCTTGTTAAAGCATAAAAGACATGGATGACTTGGCAGCAACTGACACAATATCATGAGGGATAGGGGACATTGGTACTGAAGGCCATAATGTGCGACACGAGAGAGGGACCAAGCAATGAAGGATGGAGGACTATAGCGGGATACAAAGGGACTCGGGATAGACTCCATGAATGCGATGATGACTCAACTCGGATGCTCTAAACAAGGGCGACTCGATGGTGCTGCCACACAGTAAAGGTCCAATTGGGGACCATAAAAAACATGAGTACAAGAGGGTATCTCATGACGAAAATCAACACGAACAAGGACAAGTAAGGAGGCAAAGTGGTGCCCCCAAGTACAAGTGTTGTAAGTGAGGAAATCTGATTTGGAGGAGAGGTGAATAGACCCTTCTTGGACAAAATGTGTCCTGGTGAAGTATCAAACCATGAAAAAATAACAGAAACTCATTTGAGTGCTCGGTGAGAGCTTTCCAACGGTGCAGACGGTTTGTCAAACGGAGCTATGGTTTGGCCGCAGCAGGCGAAAGAAAAATCGGGGGGTTTCTCTTTTAATAAGGCATTTTCCCTCCAAATTCACTCATTTGCTTGTGTATCTGTGGTGAATGTAGAGAGGAGAGAAGGCCCTAAATCTTGCGGCAATCGTAGCGGACAAACCAACCGTTGGAATCGAGATCCATCAGTTGCAGGTAAGAGGCATAATCCTACTTTTTCTTTTTGATGGATTAAAAGTTCGTATTAGGGTCCTAAATATCAGGAATAGCGCCACCCTCATCTTCACGGTCGGGTCGCATTATTTGGGCCAAAAACTGTGACTTGGGAAGCATTTTTTGAGCTAAAAAGTGCAACCTATCCCAGGATTTGGCCAAAAAGTGAGACCTGTCAGATGGAGGTGACTTCAGTGCAGTTGTGGGCTAAGATTTGGGTTTTTGTGGTTGGATATAGTTTTTCTTATTAGTATACTGACAAAGATGATGTTTTTGTGCATAGATGGCAGATATACGAATCAACTGGAGAGAGAGAGACCTGGGTACATTACGGGCGAAGATCTAAGGGGATCAGGGTGTCCGTCGTGCATTGGCCAGGTAGGGGGTTCTGAAGTTTGTGGAGAACCCTTTGATGAGAGCTGGGGAGCCCTTGTTGGCCCGGATTGTTAGTTACTGGGATCCAGATCATGAGTTCTTTATAGTGCAGGGGCACAGGATCGAATTGACAGTCCAGGATCTATATTTCCTGACTAGACTCCCACCATTAGGGATGGTGGGAAATACGCATCCAGTGTTACCGTGGGAGCGTAACATCATGGAGTTTGTAGAGCGACATTGTCGACCAGGCCTCCAAGTCAAAGGGACTCGGATATCAATCGGGGACCTAGAGAGACTAGAGACCCATGTTGTGGCTGCAGCAAAATTATGGATCCTGGGCAACCAGGCACTCCATCACATCACTGGGGGGCAGATGATGATTATAGAGAATGTGTTGAGTGGGACCTACTATGGGTGGGCCCAGATGATGTTGGCATCATTGAAACAACAGTTGTCGCTTTGTAAGCGGAAAGTGAACCATGATTGTGTGTATGGGACCGTATTGTGCTCGTTCCTTTTTTAGAATATCCCGACCTTGCGACCTCGTATACAGCTTCCAGATGGGGGCCCGAGAGAGCCCAGGCTGCGCCAGTGGTGGCGACTACTGTGCAGAGGAGGAGGAGGGGCGGTCGGACGAGTGTTCTGACCTGAGTTCTTTTTCCATTGGGATGAGATGTCGTTGTACATAGATGACTATCCTTATAGTGGGATGAGTTATTGTGGGGATCCGGACTTGCCACTACCACCTGGTCAAGTATGGGGGCCCGATGGTAAGTGATAAGTGACTAATCTTTTATGTGCATGTTAAAGTTTCTTAATAGTATATATGGTATTGATTCGTGTACTGTTGGTATGCAGATATAGCTCCGGTAAAACCGACCGGATATATGGGATGACCCATAATATCAAGAGCTGAAGGCCCTAGTGGATCAAGAGCGACACAGAATGAGGATATGGCCGCCCTCCTGGAGGACCTCCGTCGTAGATGTGAGAGGCTACTGACTGGTGTTTCAAAGCGTGGATGGCAAGACTTAGATGACCAGTACATAGAGCCATGTATTGGTGTACCCTCGAAATGGTGAGGTGTCATGCGGCACATGGCGGTGGTCAGTTAGGGGATGCACGATCTACGAGCTGCGGGAGCAGATCCATTAGCTCAGGATCCTCCAGATAGTGATTAGGTGTGGGGCAGGTGGTGCCCCCTAATGTGTATGTAGGGGCAGGTGGTGCCCCCAATATGTATGTAGGGGCGAGTGGTGCCCCCTAGTTTTGAGTTTTTTGTAACATGCTATGGGCATGTCATATGTATCAGAGTAGATGTACTCTAAAAACATGTTTTGCGACACATATTATGGATATACATCGTTTTGATGGTTTTTAATGTTATTGTCTTGTATGAAATGCATGTGATAAATGCCAATCTAGAACATGGTTTCCAATTCTATCTACATAGTGATTTTGTTCTCGAGGTACATGGCTGAAAGTGATGATTTCAAATTCATGTATCAAAATTTTCACTCATAAATATCGTCTAAAAATGATAGGATTATGCACACGATAGACACCATTTAGTTGCATGACCAGAAGCAAGGAATCTAAGCGAACATGCAAATGGAGGATGCGATGAGAGAGGGCATCGACTAAGATACCATGCACTGCATCATATTCAACCTGATTATTGGTGGCAGTACCAATGCAAACCTCATTCGAGAGAACAAGGGCATGCAAGGGGGTAAAGATGGCCCAAGCTACCAAGGCCAGATTCCGAGAAAAATGACTTGCACCATCGGCGTACCCGATATAGGGTGTGGATGGGAGATCCTGCGAAATAGTGTCACAAGACAATAAATGGGAGGAGGAAGAACAATGATGGCAGCGTGAGTGCAAAGTAGACATCAAACGACAACTACGGGAGGGAGTGTGCTGGGTAGGATAGCTATGACTCATATACGGACTAGAGGGTGGTGTATGAAGACTACGGGAGGTATGGTTGGTACTCATGCTGCGGAGGTCAACATAGACACGGATGGTGTCATCCCATTTAAGGGCAGGAAAGATAAGGTCAGGGGTGGAGAAGTCTTCCAGGAGGTCATCATGACAGGAACAGAGGGGATGACGAAGGGAAGAGAAACCCCATGATGTTGCAAATCTACCTAAATCATAAGCATGAGAAGAAAGGCTCACATACGGATCGTCATGGGGGATGACAGAAGAATAAGTAAATAGGTGGTCAAAAGATGTTGAGCCCAAGGTGTTCGCGGAAGGGAGGTCAAGCGAAACAAGAGGGGAGGATTCAAAGGGAATGTTCCCTGAGGGTCTCAAAGACGATGATAGGTATAAGATGGTGGTAGCAGGCTCTGTCATCTCGACATCAGGAGGGGGAATGTCAATGGGAGCGGGTAAATCTTCGAGCTGGCCTGAAGCATACTTTGCAAGGATGGGAGAGGCGGATTGATTTGTTTCAACCTCATACTCTCAAACTACCTCTAAGGAGGCGCGGAAATGCGTCAGGTGGGGACAATGGTGGGAATAATGGCCATGGACACCACACAGAGAACAAGGTTTGTTGGTACGAATTGTCTTGGGGTTCTTGGTTGCAGTCAAGGAAGAAACAGAGGCTTCAGGGACCGTATACTCAGGGAACATGACTTTAACCATGGGTTTAATACGGGGAAATTCGGGACAAGTATGGGTGGCATGACCGACGACATCACACAAGGCACAAGGCTTTGCGAGCGGAGGAGAGGCAGGGTCAGTCGGGGTGGCCTTGTCTTTGGATGCCCCCTTGCGAGATTTGTCTTTCTTACCCGGAGCTGGCCCAATATGAGAAGGGTCCTGTTGAGGTGCTGATGACACTGTATCAACGGAAGAAGATAGGGGAACCGGTTGAACCGATGTCAAAGCAAGGTAGGGTTTCGGGTGACCAGGCGGGGTGGTGGCTGGAGGGTCAAGGTACCAGACGGGTATACCCAGGGTCAAGTTGGGGAGAGAAAGGGTGGCCATGATGGGAACCGAATAGACTCGGAGAGGGGGAGCAAGGAAAGGTATCTGACCAGCGGGGTAATGACCAGGTGGGACGGCTCAGGATGGTTAAGGCCTGGTGGAACCGACCCAGGAGGATAAAGGGGCTCATGGGTACCAGCTGTAGGAGAAGGGCCAGAAGGAGTAGGTCTGGATGGCTAAGACAAAGGGCTAGGAGGAGGTTGCGGCGAGCGAGGTTGAGGTTTCTGACTAGCCGAAGCGGGCCGCTTAAGGGCAGCCCGAGACGATTGCATCATGAAAACATTCGATAAGCTGGGATCAGAGACAGGGGGAGGAGGGAGACCAGGGAAGGTTCCAAGAAAAGAGGAGTCTTTGTAGACACCGGGAGAGACACTAGTCAAAGAATCGACGGTTTTCTTATAGGCTATAAAGGAGATGGTCGACTCAGGGGAGGTCTAAGATTTTGGCTCATGATACGTCAACTGGTCAATGGTGACTATCTTTCCATTATGAGGGAAAGACATCTTGCGCTATACCGCGGATGGGATAGCATACATGGCATAGGTGTAGCTCCGCCCCAAGAGAATTTTTTAATCTAGAGGGGCATCGATAACTTCAACTTCAACGCAAACAGTCTTGCCTGCAAGAGTGATAGGACAATTACGGAATAGGCCAACAGGTTGGGAGGCATGGCCATCCCACGCTCGAACGGTGATTGTGGAAGGGGCCAATTCAGGAGATCTGAGTTGTTTCCAAACCGAAGCAGACATCACACAGGTGGATTCCCCCTCATCAATGATACACCGAGAAACGTGAGTGTTTCAGATTTTGACTGGGATTTGGAAGGCTACGGAAGCAAGAAGAGGGGGATGTTTTGATTGATGGGTGTTGAAAAAAATCAATTGGTCATCAGCAGGATCTACAACGCCCATGGCGGATAGTAGAGCCTTCTTTTGGGAAGGGCAGGACTGGAGGAGTTCCAATGTTGAAATGGCAGCAGGAGACTGCGCCAAATCATCTATTATGCTATATGAATGAGCAGCTCGACCAGATATATCATTTCGGTGTAATCGTCCCTTAGGAATCTTGGTTTGAACCTCAGCTTTGGGCTGAGGGATATGCAAGGGACCATTGGATGTCAAAAGAGGCTCTGTAGAACCTGAAGAAGGTGACTCGGGGACAGACGGAGCGGGAGCCTTGGGGTACTGACGAGACCGAGTTTGAAGGTTAAGGTCGACAGTTAGAGGTTGATCAGAGTTCATCATGAGGATCTGGTAATCGGAGAAACCAGAAGGAGAAGGTTGAGTGGCCCCTTGTCCTTCAGGTGGTTGGGTAGCCACGAATTCTTGCTAGGGGAAAGGATTGGTAAACACAGTCGGTTGAGTAGAGGCCACATTGGGGGGAGCAGTAGGGGATTCATGTTGTCCTCATAATGTGGCTTGAGACTCCCACATCTGCCGCATCTGTGGTAAAAGGGGACAATCGTGAGTGTAATGACCATAAACACCGCAACACGACCAAGGCTTATTTGTACGAATGGGCCTGTCCGGCTTGGGCTGAGTGCCCTGTTGCTAGTTTGCAGTGGTAGAGTAAATACCTTGAGGATTAGGTCCACGAGTACCAGGGGAAAATTGGTTTTGATTGCCTTTCCTCTTCCTTTGAGAGGAGGGAGGATTAGTCGCGCCTTGCTATGAAAATACTTGCCCCGGAGGGGGTGGTTTTTACTATTGCTAGGGTTGAGATGGCAAGGGAGGCGGAGGTACAAATGTTGGAGGAGTTGGAGCACCAGGTTGTGGATAAGGATAATGGTGAGGTTGGGCAACATTGAGGTAGGTAGGAGGTTGGGAAAAAGGATGAGGCATGTCGTATCCTAGATACATGGTACCTGGAGGGGGAAAAATGCTGGAGGTGCTAGCCTCTCTCGGAGGGAGACCATAGCCCATAGGAGGTTGAGCGTACGGATGAGAAAGAGCTCCAACGATACCGTCGGCAGAATGGGATGCCCCCGGGGCGTTAGCGCCACCAGGTCTGGGGAGGTCAGGAAGGACAGTATAAACATAACTAGACTGAGCATAGATCAGGTCATATTTCAAGGCTATTTGGAGGGCGGCTTCTTCGGTTTGAGGAAACTGTGAGGCGACATCTTTTCTGATGGCAGGTAAGAGAGATCTAAGGAACCAGTCCATATAGACATAGTCTTCAAAGGTAGGGGCTCGACACAAGCTCTTTCTTCTTCGCCATTCCTGGACATGATCGGAAAGGAGGGTCGCAGAATATTGACAAAAAGAAGTCAAGAATTCGGTACCAGTGTCGTATCGGAGAGGGAGCCGCAAATAAGATAAGAAGGCTCGGGAAATGGTCGCAAAGGTGGTATGGGAAGAGGCGGTTTGATCAACATACCACTTAGAAGCTTCACCTGTAAGCGTGCGTTGGAACAATCTAAGATGGATGGAATCATCGGTAATGCAATTGGATGAACACCACATGTGGAAAGATCGGATATGGTTGGAGGGATCTTCTCTAGCAAGGCTTTCGAACTTGGGAATGTCGGAGGGGAGCTTGGTTGGCATAGCAGGCCAACCAACATCGTGGCGGATAGGGTCATTAATCAACTGATTGAAATCGGGGAGACTAAGGCCTACCATGTAAGGGAGCAAGGGGACAGTCGAGGTAGTTCCTGTGGCGGTTCTGCTAGTAGCGTTCCCGGCAGGAGGTCCGGGATTACCGTTAGCGTTAGGCCCTGGACCAGACATAGTGAAGGTAACAGGGAGAGAACCAGAAGTAAAAGGAGAACCCAATGAATCAGAAGAGGATTTGGAGTGCAGACTCGGAGGAGGACTAACTCGACGACGGCGGGAAGGAGTAGGTCGACTGACCGGAAACTGAGGATGAAGGCCAAGAAGTCTCCGAGATATACACCTTGGGGGCGCAATGATGACAACACAAACACGGCACAGACGGAAGAAGAAAGACAAACAAGGGAAGGGAGGTGCAAAATCAAGTGATTACAATGTCGAAACAAGGGCAGAGAGGTGCAGTGTCAATTGATTTTACAATGTTTTAAAGTATTTTCCTGGCGGTGTTAACCAGGCTCTTCTTCACTTAGGGTGAATGTGTGGCATGTGTTAATTTTAATTTTTAAACCCAAACGTTTTGAGAGTAAAAGAAAAAGTGTGCTGCGTAACTGAAAATAAACCTGCAAAGAACAACATATAATACTGAAAATAACAGAAAATTAACAGCTAACAATGCATCAATCTAACCCAAGGAGGCAGGTCTCTCAAAAACTAGTCTAACAGAGGGAAAAAGTCTAGTCAAAACACACTAAAAAAGATCTAATAGATCTAAGGTCGGGTGGGACATGGATCTAAAGGATAAATCTGCTGAAAAGAGGTGCAGAAAACAGAAAAGAGATAGAGGCAAGGTTGTTGTAAAAGAGGAGGCAAAAAGCTAAAGGCAGAAGGGAGAAGAAGGTGTCCCTAAAGGCAAACCCAAACAAAACTATATGAGGTGATTTGGATGGAAAAATAGTTGATATAAAAGGGATCTGAAGAGGAGGTATCAGATCTGCAAAAGAAAAGGCTGAAACTCTGAATATTTAGACTCCTGCAACAGCGAAAACTCTTCCATAAAAAGTGGAGGGTACTGAAGCCCTAGGGGGCTAGATTCCCACTTAGTTGAGTAAAACAGAACAAGAACAGGTCTAAACGGGCAGAGATGGAGACTGGAAAACCTTGACAGGAGCTTCAGACAAACCTAGAAAACTTTCAGAAAATCTGCAGAAAAAGGTGCAGGTCACAGGTTCTGACCTGTTTTTTGTCCAGGTCGCAGTTTTGAGGCTGAAAAGTGCGTCCTGCAGTCCAGGTTGCAGGTTCTGGGCCAAAAAGTGCGTCCTACAGTCCAGGTTGTAGGTTCTGGGCCAAAAAGTGCGACCTGCAGTTCCAGGTCTCTCGGCGGCAGATCTCAGAAAAAGTTGTCGTCTCAGTTGCGGCTGATGTCTGTTACTTGTGCAATAGGGCCAGAAATACATGGAAGTTAGAAATTTTAATGTTTGAGGGTGTTATAGGTGAAAAAAAAAATAACATAAAAATAGGAAAAATTAAAAACTAAAGAGAAACCCTAGGGTTTGAAGCAACTGGATATGCAGAAATATGAAAAATGACAGCGGTCATAATTGAAAACCCGTGTGGAGTCACCAGTTGTTAGTATGAATCTTTCGTCGAAGTGTACGAAAAAATACCACTTTAGCTACGCATAACTTATAGCCTTAACAACAAAAGATGGTTGCTAATATCTTCAAATCTGCAGTTAGTTGATTAAGACAAATGCTGCAAAAATCCAAATCTATGCATAAAAAGACATTAAGCAACAAAAATAAAGTTTTTCTCCATGCATCCAATAAACAAGACAAGAATAATATGTTTTAAAGAATTTTATATTAAGGGCACCTGGGAGGAAAACAAGAAAGGTGTTTCCAATTCTCCTCAATGGGATGGGTTCTTGAAAGTCCTTAGCACTTCAGATCTAGAATTTATCTCTCTTGTTGGTGTAGAAAACCCAGACAAACATAGAACTCAAAGGGAGCTCACCAAGGAAATAATGGAAAATATGACAATGATAATGGCTCAAAGTTAGACCAAGAGTGTAGATCCAGAGTGATCTAAGAGGCAACAAAAGGTGAATAATGGTAGGAAAAACCCTTTTATTTATAAAAAAATATTAGGTCATTCTAGATCTTCGTGCATGATTAACATAATATTAACCAAATCTAGATCCACCTTCTATGGAATATTTTATTATATTTGTTGGAGGGGAAAGGTATTTGACTTGGGTCAAATCCCTTTATTTGTAAATAATAAATAAATAAATGATTTATTTATCATTTTAAGGAAGTGGTTGAAAGATAATTGAATAAATAATGATTTATTCAATTATTTATAAATGGTTTAGTAAAATTTAACAAGGAATATTATTTAAATAAGGTTTAAATAATTATTCCTAGAAAATAATAAGATAAATAAGGATTTATCTAATTAATTTCTTTGTTTTGGGTTAAATATGACCCATAGTAATAATTCAATTATTGTTTAATTAATTATTCCATGAGGAAAACCAAACAAATATAGATTTCTTTAATATTTCCTCTTGGGGTTTCCTGTTTAGACCATAAAAAACCTAATAGATGTGTTTTATTAAGTTATTTTACATAGTGAAAACAATTTTACTTCGGGTAAAATTGGTCTTACATGGTGTACTTGGGTCCATCTAATGATAATAGGTTAGATGACCAAAAAATGGTGTAACAACAATAGTGCACATATATGAATAAAATAACACATTCCTACTATGATAAAATGAAACAAATATTTAAAACAATAGTATTATAAATATCAATTTATTGAATCTATTTCTTCAGATCTCGTCTCGAACAGTCCTTTACAATGCTTTGTACTTATGCTTCAAAACAAGAGCTGCAGTAGTACAAGCTCTGTTCTCCATACATAATTTAGCATGCAAAGGAAAAATCATCAATAATCTCCATATCTGAGATTTTCTCTCCTCTACCCTACAACTCTAAATACTCTTTACAATAGTGCCTTCAAGAATTCAAGAATTGCAGAGAAGACAAGCCCCCAATACATTTTACAATATGTTATTTATAATATTTACAAAATGATTTCTCAATAAGAAAGTTTGTTGAAGAATAAATATGCTCCATCAATTTCATTGGGCCAAAATCTCATTCTTCTCTTGTTGGAGCATTCTCATTGATTGAGATTTTCTCTTCTCATGTCTTCAACTATTTCTCTGCAAAAACAAATCCAAAATTAAATTAAAATGCAAAATCAAATCAAAATACCAAATCTAGAATAAAATATCTTCATTCAAACTTAATTAAATAATTAAATGAAATGGGAATCTGAGCTTTCAATTGATGCTTGTGTTGATATAATTGGTCAAGGGGAACATAGACTAATGGATCTACACTCATAAGAAGCTATGAGAAAATGAGAATGCAGAAAATAAACTCAGAAAAATTAGTTTTATTAAAAATTTGGAGCTTGATCTTTTGCTGGATTTTAGACCCATTAAATTTTCAAATCTAGTAATGCAACCACTTCAGAAATGTTCTCCATAATTTCATCTTTCCAATGAGTTCTTTAGGGCCATATTTGGCCAAATAAAATTATGTTTATGAGCTTCTAAAAATGGTATATTGAAAATGGCTAGAATTCTAGAAATTTTGTTTCTTAAAAAAAAAAAAAAATATATATATATATATATATATATATATATATATATATATATTTAAATTCTAATCATAAATTAGATATAATTATTAATTAATTAATTGTAATTAATTATAATTAAAACTAAATTACATATTAATTATTAACATAAATTAATTAATATAAAAATAATTTAAAAAATATATAATATAATATAATAATATTAGATTAATATTATAACTCAATTATATAAAAATTATAATAAATATTATTATTATAATATAATTATTATAATATTAATATAATATTAAATTAAAAACTTTAATATACACACCATTGGAATCAATCCATTACGTAAATAGAAGTAATGGAGGAGGGAAGTGAGTGGGGGTGAGTGGAGGGTTAGTGAAGTTATGGTGATGAGAGGTATAAGGAGTTAAAAACAAAACTTTATGTTAAACAAATTTAATCTCATCACATATTTACTAAATCGGTCATCGCAATTTTAAAAGGGATGTGCTTAAGAAAATTGTGATATGTAATATTGCAATATTACATCACAATTTTTATTTTGATGTTTTTTTGGGAGGGAAGATGTGGTAAGAAGTGGGGTCTATCTGGGATTAGCAATCATACAAATTGGACTATAGTCCTTTTTCATTTTTGAGATTATAGGTTTGACAATTTGTTTTAAAATAATACATTGAAGTAAATTATCAAGATCTCAAAACATATTTTCATCTGTTGTACAATTTAGCTGGGTCATTTTGTAGGATCGTTAGTAAAAAATAAAAGAATTAGTACAAATTAACTAAGAGTTAATATTCACAATGAATGACTATTTTAACTACAAAAATTGAAATATCATACATCTATTTACATTTTTTATTCCAAGAGCAAAAATGATCAAACTTTGAAAGAGTGTCATTTACAAACCAGTTGACCAAATGAGACAAAACAAGTATCGATGGAAAGCCTGCTAAAAATCGAATTCAATGAAATGATCAAAATGGATATCTGACCAAAATGAAAAATGCCAAATTGTAGAATGATTAACTTAATGAAAATCATAAAAGGCATTTAGCCAAAAATTAATAGAAATGGTCCCCATTTTTTGAAGTAAATAATTCAAAAATGGGAGGTGTTGGGTTTTCCTTACAACAGTATGTAATCACCATTTTGATCATAATGAAATAGGGCCAAGCCATTGGAAGCTGGACCTAGGAGACGTAGCTCAGTAGGGGTTAACTACATCATTTGTTGTGTTGTGATTATTATTATAGTGCATTTTTCTATTGTTTCTGTGTATTTTTGAGTTTATTTAAATGCTTTATATGTTTAAAAATTAACATAAAAGCTCTCAAAAACTCAATTTAAACACTTGTAATTTGCAAACCCTTAAGCGCAATTTGATTAAGATCTTATACAAAACAACAATAGTATCTTATGAAACTGTAAATTGTTCCTCGTTATCATCCTCAATATTTTTAGTCAATAAAGGAAAAATATTTGAAGGTTTTGCATTATATTTCCAAAAGCCACCTCCAAGGAAACCCTCCTCCAATTTTGATCGCCTCATATACAAGCGCAAGGAAGACATGTTTGTCACTTGCCCAAAATGTCTACAAATACATAAAATATGAGAATGAATTCAGTTTGAGTATTTTCACTCAAAAATTAAACTCAGAAAGTTATAAAAAAAACAATCAACAGTTAGACCCCAGAAAGTATTAAAAAAAAAAAACAATCACCGGTTAGACCCCATGAAGGGAAGTGATCAAAATGGAGGAGAAAAAAGGAAAACATGTGTCTTGGAAAGGCATTTTAAGGGAAAGTACTTAATTATTTTTTCAATACTTAAATATAAGAATATAAACTCAAGAATGATAAGATCCAACTAAACACTATTACTTAAATTACCCCATAATGTGCTCATTTTTAGTGACTAGGTGACTAAAAACGTTAGATACTACAACTTTTTCAAGTGAAATACTACCAAAAATGAGCAATCTTAAGTGACTCAACTAAAAATGACTAACTTAAATGACTAATTTAGTCCCAGGGTTAAAATATACGACTATTTAATAAGTAATACAACTAAAAATGACTAACGTGAATGGCTAATTTAGTCTAGGTACAAAAATATGACTACCTAACAAGTACTACAATTATGTTAGTCATTTTAATTGTGTCACTTCATCAATATAAACTCACAAGTGATAGGGGATTCAAATGTTGTTATAGATTGGCTGAAAGGTTATACTTCCTGTTGTACTGTACAACAACCCTCCCCATTTTTAAATTTTAGAATAAATCCCATTTAAAAATAGGTCCCCTTTTATATATCTTTTTCCCTAAATAAAAATAAAAGATCCATGGATAAAAGGATGCATATCACATTTTTATTCACAAAGTGTACAAACCTTAAAAAACTTTCCAATCCGATGAGTTAGAAGACCTTTTAACATATTTGAAAATATTAGAAATATTTTATACTTAATAATATGTTAAGATGAACAGTAATCGCAATCAGAAATTCAGATAAGTTCTTTTAAAGAGTTGTTTTTTCTTTGAAAAGTTCCGATGCGATCGCGTTCAATCGCAATCGCATTTCGGATGAGTGTTAAGTATTAAATTTTTCTATCTATGACCGATACGATGCGATTTATCGCAATCGCGTTTCGGAAGAAAATTAAACATTGCATTCATTTCGTTAAAAGTTCTGATGTGATCGCGTTCAATTGCAATCGCATTTTCGGAGATAGTATTAAACGGTCCATTTCATTTTAAATCTCCGATGCGATTGGGATTTGGTAGAAAGCATTGTCGCATTTCCTTTCAAACAAATTGCGATGCGATTGTCGCAATCGGAAAATCGGCATGAATTATTTTGTATTATTTTGCGCACCATTGAAGACTTGCGATGCGATTGTTACTTCGCATTTATCTTTATTCATTGCATCGCAAAGAATCAAAAGTGAATTTTAACATTTATTCCAATGATGCGCCGATCTCCAATTGTACGTTACCATTAATTGAAAATCAAATAAAAGATCATGAGTTATTTTGTTTTCAATGTGTGAATGTGACCCCTTGGAGAGCATTTATGTTGTAAATACAGGGAGATTAGATGGTAATTAAGTAAACAGATCTTTGGATAGCTGTTCTCATTATTGTGTTTTATTTCGGCTAAAGGCTTTCATTTGAATTGCAGAACAAAAATTCGAATCCTTTCATTCGCAGAACCAGAGAGAATTTTCCCGACACTGAAATGTCAAAGAGAAGCAGAAAATCTAAAGCTGCTTTTGTTGCAAAAGCCCTTGTATTAACCATGCCGCCCAAGGAGAAACCGGCGAGGCTCAAGCTAGTCACAGACACCTCCTGTCAAGGACTGGGGAAGATGACATGGGAGAATGTATACAATTTGATTGAAAAAAAGAAACCTAGGGTGATTGTCCCTAAGGCAGCTGTTCCCGATGAAGAAGATTCAAACTCTGACTCTGAAAATCATCTCAGTGCATTGGAAAATTCATTTTTACACCGAGTTGTTGCCCGGGCAAACATTTTTCCCTACTATGATGTTATCAGATGGTTTATTGACAATGTGACCATTCAAAACAGGACTTTTGTTTCTGCTTCTGGATCACTGTTTGGGTCATTTAGGGCAGAAGATATTAAAGCAATGTACCATCTCCCCAACCCGCAAAAGATTTACAGCAAAGACTTCCTTAAGGAATATGCTGCAGAACATCCAAACCAGGCAGAGCCAATCAAAGAATGGAGGAATAACCCTAAGAAGCATAAGTAGGAGGCATCAGGTATGTACTCTGTGGAGTCTCTCTCACCTCCATATTGTTATGCCGCAGCGATGATGTGTAGATTGTTCGAAAACGATAACTCTGTTAGGTTTTCTATTCAAATGGTCCTGTTAATTCATTCTGATATTAGTTCTGAAATTATGGATTGGGTTGTCATTTTGTCTGATAAGATAGACAATCGAATTCTTGAGTACAGAAGAGACAAGAATTCAGGGAATTCCACCTCTTTCCATTTTTGTGCTTATATCTTAGACGCCCTCTGTTTTAATTCTGAATTCCCCATGCTAGGTTGGAAATGGACTCCAAAAGAACATGTCCCTATTCATGTGTATCACAAATTCTTATGGAAGGAACATTGCAAACATAATGTTTACAGAGTCTGCCATGGTTTTCTCATTCCAATTTACCAAACCATTTTTGGCCATTTCCCTGCTAGACTTTCCAATAAAGCCAAGATTGATTTGTCCTCTATCGGAGATTGGTTCGGGGAAGAAAAATTTACTTATATCAGAATTTTTTGGAGTATTGTTGAGCCACATATCCTTCCCCTATACATTCCAGATAAGTTGTTAGCTTAGGATATTTCTTATCAACTGATAGTAGAAGGAATTTCTAGAATTTTGAAAATCAATAAAAAGCTTATGTGGCCTACCTTCCCTTTTAAGTGTGGTGACTATACTCTTAATAGTTTCGCTCATGCTGAGAAAGAAGTTGATAAGATTTTCGATCTTAAGATTTCAACAATTCCTGGAAGGCAATACAACCCAAGGCAAGTGACGTATGATTTTACTACCTCTGTTTCGATTGCTCGGTTTGAACATGAACCAGACATTTTTGATGATTTATTTGTTTTCGTGGATGATATATCCCAAGTTTTTGATTTAGCCAAGTCCAAGTTGCAGGCCGAGGACATGAAAAAAAAATTATTGTTTAGATGTCAAAGGTTACTTAAAGTGCCTCTTGATCAGTTGAGAGCTCCCACATAGGAGAAAGCATCACAACAGAAAGAAGCAGGAAGTACTTCTGGTAAAGAAGTAACAGGAGCTGATCCTATTCTAGGGAAAAGGATGATAGCAACAAAGCTAACACTACCAAGACAGAAACAGTTGCTCAAAAAGATACACAGAAGTCTTTAGTTCAAACAGAAAAAGAGAGCATGAGTACTGATGCCCATGTACATATTGAGAAAGGAAGCTTAGAAAGTAAAAACACTGAACAGGCACCCAAGAATGATATAAACAATAATGCAAGAGGACAAGTAGATATTGAACTTATTGTTTCTCCTCATTTTCTGAGCCAATATCAACAATTTTCCCAGAAGATAGGACAGAAAAACACTTCTCAAGTTGATAATCCCAAAGATCAGGATGTAGAAATCATTCCTGAAAACCCCACAGGAGAAATTATGCTAAAGATAGAAGAAATCCCTCCTTTAGATATATTCTACAGTCCCAAACATAGGGCTGTAGTGAGAAAACAAATGAAAAGGAGGAGAACGGATCAAGATGCACTTTTGGCATCACAGCGGGAATTTCTAAATATTGTTTATAAAAATGCTGAGGTGGATCCATCTAAGGATCTCACCAAATTGTCTCAATATGCAGGTGCCTATAGTGCTGCCACTAATAAAGCTTCCGAAGTTACACAGCTGGTAAAACAAAAGGATGTGCAAATTGCTATTTTTGAAGATTCACAGGTTGCTAGAAATCAACAAAAGATTATTCAGTTGGAACAGCGAGTACAGGATGCAGAACTCAGAACTAAACAACTAGAAGAGAAACTCAGCCTTGAAAAGAAGAAGATTGATGAACAAGCCTTGGACAAACAGCAGCAGTTGAATCAAGAGGTAGAAAAGCTACAAAATCTTCTGCAAAGTGAGAGAAATTCAACGATTGAACAAGAAAAAATATTCCAATCAGCATTGGACAAGTTCAAGGATTATCCTAAGTTAGCTCAATTCATAACTGGAGCTCTTGAAATAAACAAACTGTTATCTCAACAGTTAAATGAATTTTGTCTAAAGTTAACACAAATTGAGCCTTTGTGCGAAATAACATCATCTTTAATAGATAAATCAGTCACTCTTAGGCAAGAAATTGATGATGCTGATGATAAAATTTCCGAGTTCCTTTCATGGAAGGATATAGAGTAGGGAAAAAAAGCTAATCTTCCAAGAATTGAAGAGAGACACAAGGAAATTTTATTTATGGAATGGGAACAGCAGTTGATGAAATTAGAAAGAGCCATATCAAGGGCTAAAGGTTTAATGAATAATACAACACAATTGATTAATGACAGCTTGTATGCTACCAATTTGATCTCAAATTGTACCCCAGGCAAGTTACCTAAAGTAAAAGAAGCTGATTCCATGTGGAAGGAAGAGATAATCAATAAAAATTAACAGATTAGCAAACTTCAAGGAATTTCATGGGATATTTTGTGGACTTATCTGATCAAGCCACACAACCAATAGATAGCCATCAAATTCCTTTCGAATGTTATTCATTGTATCATTCCTGAATTCTCTGACGCTACATACACTGGGTAGTTACATTCAAAAATGAGTCAGCCAACAGAAGTCCAAGATATGCTCAAAATTTGCCACCTTCGCACATCTACCTCAACTGATGATCAATGAGCCAGTCTACTACAAGATCGCATTTTTGTTTTATATTTTTTTGATATTAGATAGATTATAGGAATAGTTTTAGTTATTTTGTTTTGTTAAGAATCTATTTAAACCCCTTTCATGCATTTAGAAAGGGGTCCTTAATTTGTAATATTTTTGACTTAGGGATTACATTTTTGTACTCTATTTACTCCTATATTCTTTTATAAAGGATCATATCTGGTGATTCTGTGCGGAATTATCTTTAAGAATTTCATTTCTATACCTTGAAGTTGATTTTACATCGGAATTTCTGGATTAGAGTATCAGATTGCATTTGAAAGTCTCAAGATGGATATGGTATTTCTATCTCTTCACTGTTAGTTTCTTTTGTTATATGATATTCTCTTTTAAATTTTCTATCGTTTAGATGTACTTCGTTTCACAATATTTCTTTATATATATCATTTCTGAGTATATTGGAAATATTTATCTTTCATAGTATATGCAAACGATATACAATGATGAATACAATATGTTAATATAACTCTGTTTAATTTCTTAAACAGAGTTATCTTTATTTGTTGTTGTACATTTCAATTAAACTGTAATACATTTTTATGGTTATTGTTCAATTGAAACAATTTAAAGTTGTATACACATATGATGCCCGAGTTAGTTTTAGAATTTCTTTATCAGTATTTAAATCAGATTATTTAATATTTTCATTTCAGTCATTTAGTTCCACTTTCCCTTCATCCAACCATTCCATTACCAACCCATTCAAATTAGTAGGAAACTGGTCCTATAAATCCAGTCGGAGCCACCATCCCAAACAGAAAAGGAGTTGTGTTAAGGTCCCGACCGGGTGGTTATCCCCCGATGTTTGAAGCAACGATTTTCGAGGCTTCAACACTTTCTTAAACACTTTTTTATTGAATCAGTGGATGATTAGAGTTATGGAGTTGGTTAAAATATTTAGGGTTATATCCTTTTATCACATTCACAGGGAATTAAATTCAAAGGTTGACATATTATCCAAAATGGGAGTGGGCTTACAACTGGGTCAAATACATTATGAAGAATACTTACAAGGAGAAGTGTTGGCTAATTAGGAGAGGACACATTTCCTTTAGTTGAACACTTAAATTTTCATGCATATCGACATTTTTAATTATCAGGGTCATATCCATTGAACTTAGGATACCAATTTTTAACTTGGATATCGGTTGTATATCTAGTAATTTGAACATATATTATGAACATAATAGTACTAGACTTTTACGAAATTGTTTTGAATCATATGGATAATTTGATATTGCCTGAACATTATATGTTACACATATTAGAATATCATGTTATACATGTGAAGCGGATTTAGTATAGTTATATAATGTAAATTACACATTTGCATTAATATTAATACAAAAATGATGTGTTTTTCTTTGTGGAATTTTTTTTTATGGAAGAGGTTTGATGACACCTTGCCTTGGCCATCTAGGTGTAGGAATAGGTTGCTTTAGCTACCACATTTAGCTTGGTATGTATTATCCATGTATATATGATATTTCTAATGTTTATTATTTTTATTATGATCACTTAAGCACTCAAGTCTAACTCTTGATGCTTTGGTTATAAGTTCTGAGTTGAGTTGTTCCATGGTGTTTCATAATTTTACTCAAAAAAGTGATCCATTTTAATGGTTGGTTTATATATTTGGTGATTTGAGTAGGTTCTACACATAAATGTTATTGTACCCCTTATATCCCACCAAAATAATTCTACTCTACCTTGTATTTTTGGATTTTTTGCGGGAATGAAATCTTATTTAAGTAAAAAAGGGACATGGTAATAAGGTCTAAATTTATGGCATGTGACCAAGATACCAGTGGATTAATAACCTTAAAATAACGTTTTATGGAAATATACACAGATGTTGAATTTAGATACATAAAACCGTAAGAAGTGTGCGTAAATGGAAATGGGGTTTTTTGTTTGTATTTGGCTCTCATCTATCTGACATTTCAATTATCTATATTCACAGATATTTAATGTAATTACACCAAAAGGTGTTTTCTTCTATGGAGTTGGTTGGGAAAACACTATTTAACCCGGCCAATATCCTCGCTCCATTTTCGTCATTCCCTCCCATAAAAAATCAACACATGGAAATATTTTATCAACATTTCTTGTTCCTCAAAATATATCTTGACTTTATCTCTGGAAAGCCTGGAAAGAAGTATATGCAGACCTGACTAACAGCCTCTAACTCGTTCACACTAAACAATCGACCGTCGACTCCCAACACTACATCGCCAGACTCCATTCCTTCACGAGAAATTGCAAATTAGGCAAATACTTGAGGAACCATGATGCCCAGGAAGGCCTTCTTTTAAACCACTCCAATAGTCAAAACCTACACGAAAAGGATAGTGTAAGCAAACACTATATTGGAAACCACACCTACACTTGTGACAATAACACAATCTATAAATAGAATGTTTTTCAATAAATCCTTATCGTCTGCAGCTATATTGTTATCCTACTCACTATCTAGAAACCTCACATATCCTCCTAGATAAATGGCTCTTAATGAGAATTCTACGTTTCTAAAATTAAATTTCAATAGAGTTGGGCCGAAGCCAATGGTGAATTTATTTACACAGATATTCTACAAATAGCCTACAAGAAAGTGCCCACACTCATGCACAATAAATATTTTTGCTAACAACCCCCATTGCTTGTAATACTCACTCTGCCCCTTCCAACTTTCATGTTGCAGGAATTCATAGAAGCGACACACTTGACAATCTAGTCAAATGCTAAATCCGGGAATCGGGCAAGTCTGAATCCAGTGGTTGATGTTCAAGTGAATTACCAAGTAAGGGATCATTTTTTGAATTTATGTTTTCTCCTGAAAGTATTCATTTTAGATACCAGATCTCAATGTTATCTCTTCCTGGGGTCTTGCACTGAGTCTCTAGCCCTAGATTTTGAAATCCATGCTATAAGGGTTTAGAACATAACAAACCATGACTAAAATGGAACCCTGGTATATATTTTAACACTATGTTCTTTGAGACTCATGCCATCATGGCGAGGAAGACCGTAGTGACAATATACCCCTTGTGGATGGTATATCACCCTACCCATTGAAACTCATTCCATAAGGATGAGTAATATGGAGCACTATAAGTGTTATCCAAAAGCTACCTGAAAATGTGCTTCTTTCCAAATTTGGACGAAACGAAAAAATCTAAATTTTGTTTTGATTCAATGCATTTTTTATTTTTTTGAGTGTCTAGGTCGATTGAGAGACCCTGACCCTTAAAACATGGACAAGAACTCCAAAAATATGACTTGTGAACTATGAAAATCGTCAAGATTTCTTCTAAAACCATTTGCTCGAGAGGGTCGGTTTTGGATAATTTTAATCGAATCGTTGCGGAAGACCCCAACAAGAATGGAACTCTGGCAGACAAATCATACTCCTTTGACCTCGCCATTGAATCAATGCCTTATTTCCATGTTTTCGAAAGTGAAGAGAAAGGTTAAATCAAATAAATGTTAGCCAAATCATTGAAAATGGATTGTGTTCTCTCCTGGTGGACTGATCATACTCCTTTGGTCTCGTCACTAACCTGATACCCCATTGTTTATTTTTTGAAAAATGAAGGAAAGGTGTAATTTAAAAATCAATTATAGCCAAATACTTGAAAATGGATTGTATTCTGAGTCCTGAAAAAAATTTATGAGCTATGCTTTTCAAAAACATATGTGTTTGCCTAATTTCATGGTTCCTATTCAATCAAATATGTACATGATTGGATTCAAACTTTTAGTTAGGTTTTCAGTAATGGAATTGTAACTATTCTATGATAAATATACAATAATGGGAAAATTATCATTATTGTATCTTCCTTTTGCTGGTAAATATGAAGCACTATCATGCCTGAAGATAGGTTGGATAGCTACCAAAACAACCTAAGTCTTGATTCTCTCTCTCTGAGCTAAAATTTAGAGTTCCCCCTTAGGTTATCCTTAACTCTTGACTATTGATCTAATTCATGGTGTCTTTGAGTAAACATGCCTATGCCCTTTTCAGGCTTTGATCCTCTGTGAAAGTTTTTCCTCATAGTTGACTGTATTAACTAGGTTAACTTCCATGCCAATCATTAGCTCTCTATGTATAAGTCGTTATGTTGTGGTCTCTTTGATCGTTATTAAAAACTTGGAACGAAAGCATAACCACGGAGACATCAAGATCTAGTTTGATCAAATTTTGTTAGTACTACAAAAAATATAAAAAATATATATAATTTTTATTTTTGTGAATAATGGAGAAATGTTATGCATACTTTGCTACCACTATATATATAAACTTTGTTGTTTCTATTTTTGAATAACTAATTCTTATCATGGATGGCTAACTACCAAAACAACATAAGTCTTGATTCTCTCTCTCTGAGCTAAAATTCAGAGCTCCCCCTTTGGCTATCCTTAACTCCTGACTATTGAGCTACTTCATGGTTTCTTTGAGTAGACATGCCTATGCCTTTTTCAAGCTTTGATCCTTTGTGAAAGTTGTTCCTCATAGTTGATTGTATTAACTGGGTTAACTTCCTTTCCAATCATTAACTGGGTTAACTTCCTTGCCAATCATTAGCTCTAAGCTATGTATAAGTATCTATGTTGTGGTCTATTTGCTTGTTATTAAACACTTATAATAGAAGCATAAACACAGAGACATCAAGCTGCAGTTTGATAAAATTTTATTAGTACTACAAAAAATATATATAATTTTGATTTTTGTGAATAACAGAGAAAGTTTATGTATTCTTTGCTAGCAATATAGATCTAAACTTTGTTGTTTCTATTTTTTAATATCTAATTCTTATCATGATGTGGCACACATATCCATCCTAAATGGTCAACCTGGGAGTAATACAAGAAACATAGTTGACATACAACTGTTGAGCATAAATCCTTTATCTATGAGGCTATGAGCAGGGATTTGTTCTGTGAAAGTCACCTGGGACTTGCACCTGGCCCCAAATGCAAGCATAAGAACACATGTGCCACAAAGGTAAAACATGTTTCCAGGGAGATATAAACCCTATTAGGGAAAATAACAACTCCCTACTTTCACTGACTTGGAAACCCTCCATTGACTAGTTTGTAGCATTCTAAAAATACATGTCTCCTTATTATGTATATATATATATATGTGAATGTGGAAGTTCATATTTTGATTTTAAGGGAAATAATTTTAGTGCCTAAAATACTTAGTCAATGCTTACTATTCATTTATAAATATGTTTGGAATAGGTTTTTGGGAATAAAAGAAAAAATCTAATAAGTATCATTGCTTATAAGGGCTTGGTTCGAATGTAACTCCTTCTTCAAGTTCTAGCAACAATAGTAAAGGTAAAGGTCCTGTGATTGGGGGAGTTGTTGGAGGGATTGTTGCACTAGCGCTTATTCTTGCTATTTGTTACTTTGTTTGTCAATGCCATAGTGGTTCGGCTGGTGACAAACAACTTGTATGGTTTCCCCTACCACTCTATGGTGGTAATTCGCACACCATTGGGAGAAAAGTTTCAACTACTTCTGGAAAGAGTGGTACTGGGAGCTATGTTTCATCTGCACCTTCTAGCTTTTGTAGAAATTTTACCTTTGCAGAGATACAAGAGGCTACCAAAAACTTTGAAGAGTCACGGATTCTTGGCGTTGGTGGTTTTGGGGAATTTTATGAAGGAGAGATTGATGGTGGTGGTGTCAAGGTTACATCTATGAGAGGAAACCTGCTAGAAAAATAAGGTATCCATGAATTCCAAATATAAATAGATATTTTTTCTAAGCTCAAGCATCACCATTTGGTGTCTCTTATTGGTTACTACGAAGAAAATTGTGAGATTATTTTAGTTTATGATTACATGGCCAAGGGACCACTGTGAAGACACTTGTATGGTAACAACAACTTGACTCCTTCGTCATGAAACCAAAGATTAGAAATATTTATTTGGGTTTCTCGAGGTCTTCATTATCTTCACACAGGGATGCTCAAACCATCGTACATCAGGATGTCAAGACCACAGATATACTTCTTGATGAAAAATGAGCTGCAAAATTTTCAGATTTTGGATTATAAAATTGGACCCAAATCTTGACCATACTCATGTTAGTATTGCGTTCAAAGGTATATTTGGATACCTAGACCCAAAATGTAATCATAGGAAGTGGCTCACTAAAAATTCAGATGTTTATTTGTTTGGTGTTGTGTTGATTGAGGTGTGCTCGACCTGCTATTAATCCTTCTCTTCCTAGAGAACAGGTAAGCATTAATGAATGGGCGTTGCATTACCATAGAAAGGGAATTTTGGAAAAAAATATAGATCTTTGTTTGAAAGGTAAAATAAATCATGAGTCCCTTAAGAAGTATAGGGAGGCAGCTGAAAAGTGACTTGCAGAGAAAGGGGTTGAAAGGAAAATTATGGGAGATGTGCTTTGGAACCTAGAATTTTCTTTGCAGCTCCAAGAAACTACAACAGAGAATAAACTGGTTGATGACAACACAAGTAAATTTGTGGGAATCTTTCCCAACTACAACTTAAACAACATAGAAAATTTTGTTTTTTATGGACCAAACACTGTGACAAGCACCAGAGGCCATAGTTTGATAAGTGAGGATTTGGATGATGTAACTCCAAGTGTCATTTTTTCCCAACTGGTGAATCCACAAGGGAGGTAAATGAATTGGTAGGTAGTACTTTAATTTTTTTGTATTGGTTGTAGTACATGCAGGCAACAAGTTTTACAAAACATGGAAGAAATATCAGGTAATTTAAAATTTTAAGTGCTTTATCAAATACCTAATTTAATATCATATTCATGGCCTATAAAATAGTTGTTGTTAATATCCAAATCCTTCAATGGGATAGACAGTTGTAAGGGTTCATTTTCATTCTCTGTGAATGTTATATGCGAACTACTGTATTTAGCTTCCTTGATTGCACATTTGTATCGTGATACTGGACATAATGTAACCAAGATCTCAAAATGGTTGCTTAGGTTGAAAATCATTTGTTTGTAGGAATTTAGGAAAGGAAGTAGATCATTATGCAAAACATCAAAATTGCATGTGATTTTAGAATTCGGTAATTTTGATGGAGAGCATTCTCCACTGTCTAGAATTTATGCTAATATGAGAAAGCATGGATATCTAAGCCAACTCTCGTTGTATCGTATTTTCTTCTGATGTTTACCAAAATAAATAAGGTTCTTTCACATTTATAAATTATAACTATATCAAAACCATTCCTTAAAGAAGAAGACTGACACCTTTTTTTTGTTTTTCTCTAGACATTTGGATGCTTCTCCTAAAATGGTATATACTAATTCCAGACTCTAGGCAGTTTTTGTAGCATATGCAAAGAGACAAAGAGGGGATACTTTGTTTCCTATCAACTTAGATGCCTCATCGGCCAAGATTACAGAGTAATCAGTAACATTGAGAAAATATACCTCTTGAAGGATCACTTCTCTAGGATTCATCATGTGTTCCATGGCCATTGTATTTTAAGAGAGCTTTCCTTGTGCTGCAAAAACACCCCTTTTATTTTGTTGAAGGCAAAGCCTTTGTACTGGGTTCCCCTCAGCTTTTATACTATATGACTAAAATCAAGTTATATTTGTGTGCGTCTTCTACTGCCTATTTTTAGATCATGTATAGGTTCTAGGTCATGTAATCTTGTGGATGAGAATTTTCCAACGAAACAAAAAGTCATTCAGTATAATTTTTTGTACCAAGCTTGATCAATGGGTGTATGGTGTAACTATCATCATATATCTCTATTTTTCTCCTATCGTCACAATCATTTTTCTTTTTCGTGCAACAAAGCCTGGTAAAAATCGTTTAAAAATATCAAATTTTTATCATGAGTGTTTGGTGCATAATGTTCCTCTTGTCACAACTCTAAATTGTCACGATAATATGTTCCGTGACAATTGAGGAGATGATTTTAGTCGCCTATGAGAAATGGCTCTATGACGAGATTATTTTTAGGGCTTAATAAGGTTCAAGACTCTTGTTTCTCCAAGGTCGTGAAGGGGCCTAAAATGAAGCTTCTGGATGTTGGGGAATACATGGCCATGAGAAAAAATTCAAGCCAAAAGCTCCTCAGAGTGCTCGACATCTACAAGGTTTTGTGGGACTTAACCCCCGACATCGAAACCATTTATTACCGGGAATCATGTGGGAATTTGAGCACACATGTATCTATGAACTTCGTTCAGCTTGAGGAGTCAGCATTGGAAATAATGACTACATTCAATAATGCAGTCTAGGCAGAGAATTAAAAAACCCCAATCTTTCGATGCACCATTCATCCATTTACGAGGTATGTTATAAACTTGCAAATTCTTTGACTCCTCCTTTTGGCGTTTCTTTTCACCTTTCAATGCAATTGCTAGTCATATGAAACAAGTCTGCCCCATCCCCTAGTTGAAGATTTGGTTTGGAAATAATAAATTTGTATTAAAATTAATTCTCGTGTTGTGTAATAGCAGTCACATGGAGGGAGGGATCATATCAATCGTTGTTGCTCCTTCAGAAAACTCATTTTTTGGTAGTACATAATTCGAATTCAAAGAACATATGTTAGGGTTCAGGGTTTTATGAAGGTCTGGTGGTTGCACGTTCAAAACCTCGGAGGAATCTATTCTCGTCATGGTTGGCAATATCTGTCTTCCTGCAGTATTTTTCCTCCTTTCGATATATTCAAAATCTGGTGAGTCCATTCCCAACTTTTAGTTCATCTTTAGAAGCACGAGCTTACCATTTTTGTACAGATTAAGGTTTTCTTTATCCTGTAAAAAATGTCCCATTCTCACTTCTAGACATGAAGCCACAGATAAATACTAGAGATCACTTCTGTACATTCCATTTGGAGCTCAAACTCGCACTCCACGCTATTTTATGTGGAAACCAAAATCCAAAATCTGAAATTATGATGTCACTATGATCCATATAGGTTGACATAACCAAAGGTTATAGCTAATTGGTGGTCTAGTTTTTAGGGCTTGGGTTTGTGTTGAGGAAGGGATTCCAACCTCATATCAATAAGCAATAATGGCTCCCTTGCTCTCTTAGCTTCCAGCTTGTTCTCCTTAAACAACAATTTTTCAAGAACCACCATAAGACACATTTTCCAGGAGGGATCTCAATAACATTCAACACATGATATTTAGTTGTGGGGTCCTAACATGTTTGAATCAGATTGGTCCGGGGAAAATATTTTACAAATCCTTATGCTCCATTGTATCATTAGAGCATGAGTGTAGCTCTCCATGCAATTTTTTAGACATAGTTTGTGGCCCACCTTTTTGGACTTGATTTAGTTGTGGGCTCCTAACACTTTTGAATCAGATTTGGCTAAGGAAAAAAATTTACAAATCCTTATGAGCATGAGTGTAGGTGTCCATGCTATTTTTTAAACATTGTTTGTGGCCCACCTTTTTGGACTTGAGAATGTTCTAATACTGGTCTTCTTACTACATCATATATGGAGTTGTGGACTTTAAAGTTGAGAGGGACTTTCATCTTTCTTATGACCTCCTTTAAGGCTATGGCTTTGACTACACCAATTGTACAGTATCACAATTTTTGGTTTTAAAAGGTCTCTTGTCTTGCTATGGTAATTTGGCTGATGGATTTCCTCCCTCTTTTCAGGTATACTTTGGATATTCCCAGCTGGGAAGAGTGAGGGAAGGAATTGTGCATTACGCAGTCCCAGTGGCCAAGGCTGAGGGTTGAGGCTTGTGACTGTGAAATGCACCATTGGGAAAGCAAGTGACTATGCATTGCAAAGTCTCAGAGGAAAATCTTGAGCCTTATCTCTTGAAGATGTGAAATGTGTAGTTTGGGAAGGAAATTGTTTGCCATGATTGCATAGATCTTCCCAAGAAAGAGTAAAAATAGTGAAATATCTTAGTGTTGGAGTAGGAAGGAAAGTATATTTGGCTAAGGGGAATAAAAATCAATGAAAATTAAGTGCTAGAAACAAACATGCAAGAGGAAAAACAAACATGCAAAAAATTACCCAGCAACGACAACTACTAGGGGGCAAAAAGCAAGAATTCAATGCGACACTTGACAGACAGAACCAACACTTGTATAAGATAATGTAAGTTAAAACTATAGATACTATGAAAATAAACAGGAAAAATAACACTCATAGAATAAAAGGCGACGAAAGAGACATAAAAAGTGATAAAAAAGCGACACATGCAAAACTTACCTGGAAAAGCACCGCAAACTTTGTTGAAAAAGTTCCTTGATCTCCTTGGGAAGGATAGAGCTCCAAGGTTGAGTGTGAAAATGAGATCTAGGGGAATATATTGAATAGATCTCGGATGGTTAGGGTTTATGACGCACATGCCTAAAATCAAGGAAAAAGCACCAACTGCCTGAAATTCATAATTAAAAACTTAGTAGACTTAATTGGACATTAATTGGGAAACTCATATTTTTAGGAATGCCAAATATGATTTTTTATAGGAAATTTATCGTTCACACTAACAAGAAGGATTTTGCAATTCCCAGGTTCAGGGGCTTGGGAAATTCCTTGCCTCAGTGAATTACGCAACCTCTAAGGGGAAGGGCATATTCTGCGGAGTTTCTGAGCTCAAGAATGACATGCCTTCCAAGGTTGCGTAGTTTTGATCCTCAAGGCTGGCCTGCCTTCTAGGATTGCGTAGCTCAGATCCTCAAGTTTCGGCAGAATTTCCAGAGACAGTGGATTATGAAATTCCAAGGGGAAAGACCAAAAATACTACAAGGTCAAGGTAGGAGATGGCTTCCATTAGATCGAGGACAAAACAAGACATCACAAGCACTACATGGAAGGATAATTTTTTAACATTGACATTAATACTTGATGACATTGAATGATGAGCTCCTCTAGACAGAAGGTAGGCTCCAAAATCAAATCATGGGAAAAAAATTGGAGTGGTGGTTTTAGCAGTTACAACACTTGGCGACACATTCGTAGAACCCCAACTCTCTGTATGGGTCTTGACTCATGTAAACCAAGACTAACTCTTCAAGAAGTATTATTCATTCCATTGATCACCATAAATTCTTTACGTAGTTTGAGTTATAGATATAGTCCCTACTTGTTGAAGAATGTAACTAGGTTCGTTCTTCATTATTGATTTATTTGTCAAAATAATTTATTATTATTATTAAATGACTTATTAAATCATGGGTTTCATGCTTGGGTCATATTTAGATTAAGGTCCTAATTTTGGACTTCTAGGTTAGTTGTTACAGATTTGAATTGATCAAATATTCAGGCTTTTAAATCATGTAACATTAGGTTGTCAAAAGGATCCTCCATCAAGTCATCTTCTTCAAGGTTATCATCCTCTGTTTTTTACAAAATCCACTGAAAAGAAAGGCCTCAAGTCATTTATACTAGTCATCTAAACAACATCCTAAAGTCAGCCTTAAATTTTCTTCAAGTCAGCTCAATTTAAGACACAACACTTCATACTGACAGGCTGACTTATTTGATGAAGAAACCACTATAAATACCAGGCTATGATTTCACATTTTCCACAATGAATTCGGATCACTCTGAAATTTCGAATACTATCACAGAGATACAGTTCGTACTTTTCTGAAATTTTTGGATCACTATTGCAGTTAATATATCTTAAAGAAGAATATATTATTATAGTTCAGATATGATGCTAGTCTTGAACTTGGTGCTATTCTCTATTTTATACTAGGTAATGTGATATGAAATTATTGTAGAAATTATATATAATCTCTATACCAATGGCTTCAATCCAATCTTGTGATGTACTAAAAAAAGATATTGAATCCTTCTACAATATTTGTGGAATACAAAACACGATCACTCAATCACATGAAAGCAAGAAAAAGAAGTAAATCAATCACACAACACAATATTTTCTTGGGGAACGAAACTACCCAAAACCTCAATATCATATATTGTAAAAAGTCAAGAAATCATGAAACAATACAATGCTTTCTCACATCAAGAAAATCTTGCACTCTCCTGACTACCTCACTTTGATCCTGCTCAAAACTGGCTTGCAATGCTCAGGAAAAATTTACGAAAACTTAGCCAATTCTCAACCTCTGCTAATCCCATCCTTGGTTACTAAATCACTAGGGAAATACGCCCCTATTAAATAGGAAATTCAGCGTTCCTTGACTATGCAATCCATCATGGCCTTCTTATGACTTTATAATTGCACCCAGGCAATTTTCTAATAATACAATTGATAGTTGTGTTCCCTTTAACCTCTGTCTCAACTGGGTCTTCATCAGAACTGGCATGCATGCAACTATTAATAATGAATTATCAGTTATTTGATTGATCACTACTTGTGAATTAAATATAATTTAATTCACTGCACCTCTCACTATTTCTTCATTCAGTTAGAACTAGTTAAACTTATTTTAACTCAACTAGTTTGATTTAACTGATTACACTCACACCACACTAGTGCTACAACTACAACTGGACCCCCAAAATATTAGGATCACTCTACATGCCTCATCTTAGGCCATTAACTCGAAATTCTTGAGCTAACTCAGTCATCATGACTTAATTAACTGATACAAGTTGTTATGTGATGAAATCACAATTTATTGTTCAATTTATTTAAGGGAAAAATAAATTAGACGCCCACTTTTAGCACTAACATGTAACTGAATTCCTCACCAATGTGTGACTGGAATCCCACACCAGTGTGTGTGCATTTTTTGTCCTTTCTGGTTGCCAATTTCATTGCTTCTTGTTGCAAATTTCAACAATGATGTTGTCTCCATGATGTTATCTCCATAATGTTGTCTCCATGATGACATGATGTGACATGAAATGATGTTGTTTTAATACTCGGTGTTATGATGAGGCTAAACTCGATACTATGATGATGCCATACTTGTGCCACAAAACTTGGAGCTACTGCAAAGGCAATCAAAATAAAGATGGATCTCAGGGATATCTCAAGAAGAAGAAGGATGAAGTTTTATTGCAAGCAAGGGATATCTCGGTGTATGGAGATATTGGTGCTAACACAGTGAAAGGATGACTTGATGGAGGAAGCTTATGGTCTAAGAGTCTTGGTTGTCTCATCTTGAACCTACTGAAGGAATAATTTTGAATGGGTTTTCCCGAAAGAGTGGGGTTTCCCCCTGGCATCGTGCCTATATTGTGTCATATTCTATTTGTTTGGCATTAGTCTTGATGATAAGAAAATATAAAAGAAATATCACATAATAATAAAAAGAAACATCACAAGATAATATCATGATAAGAGAAATTGCTTAACTACCATTTCTCTAACACTACCATTCTCTTCATCGGTGACACGCTAACAAAATACAAGTCAAAATTAGTTGTTTCGATTAGGGATGAGGAGTATATAGATTCACAAGTGAAAAAGTGTTATTAGAGTCTTGGTTTTCATCTCTAGCATTGCTTCGATGCCAGCAGGCCTAGACGGTATCTCGATGGATTCACTTCAGGAAAACAAACATTGCCCTACTGCCAGCGAGCCTGGACAATACCCCGATGAAGTTGCTTACTTCACCTCCATGCAGAAGAAGCATTTCTCTTCTTTTACCCTTTATTTATTATTTTTTATATTTTATTCATAGAACTGTGTATCGACACTTATTGATTTCATGGGGCGGAAGAGGGATCTCAACATTGAGAGAAGAAGAGGTTGTTCCTTTAGAGAAGCATATGTATACACCTTTGAAGTCCATTTCATTGTTAAATTTTCCTCCCCTCCTTACTCTACTTGACTTAGTTGACAAGGAAAAACCGACCAATCATAAACTAATTAGAGTAGGTGATGCTAATTATAGATTCAAGCATCGTAATTCCACTAAGGTTTTCTATGAGAAAGAACATATTTTCCATCAAGGTATTATCGACTAAAGGGTGTAAGGCCCATGCAAAGAGAAGGAATAAACATAAATCCAAGCTTGACAGTCGCACAATATTCTCTTAAACTTCACCATGCTTTCTTCGAAAGCCAACATAGTCTCATTTAGAAATTTATTACAAAATGGAAGGAAACAAAAGATCAAAATGAAACAAAACAATGACAAAACATCTAAAACAAACTAATCCTACTCCTAAACTAACCAAATCTAGGCCAGGCTCACGTAAAATGAAACTTCCAATGTAACCACCAAAGTGTTTCATGACTTGATCGAGCGAGGACATCAACTGCAAAAAATATATTCAAGAATAACAAGTAACAAGAAATATAAATCGCAAAATGTTGCAAAATCCAAAGACTGAAAATTCAAGCAGAAAAATATAACAATAAAGTGTATGTTAAACATTTTTTTGATGCATTAGTGTATTTATGCACATCATGACATGGTTCTATGCTAAAGCATTCTACTAATCAAATTTCAAACTTGGAAAACATAAAGAAAATAAAAAACTTAGGGTTTGCAAATGAGCTTGCTAGGTATAATTCCTCCAATGACTAAGTGATAGTATCATGAAAAACAAGTGAAGGATGTGAATATTTTGAAATATATTTATTTTCAACTTGTGCGATCATCTGTGAGGATTCTTGATAGGCAAGGAGTTATCCTGATCATGTTTGGGACTAGCATCAAGACTACGAGGACGTGACATAACCATCAACGTGGGTTGAAGTTTTGTGACACCTTACAGTAGTTCCAAGACATCGGAAGGTAGATAATAAAAAATGGGTGGATTTAAATATTTGATAGTATAAGATACATATTCATGCATGGATGGGTCGATGAATAAACCATGACAATCATGATAATAATAAAAATCGTCGTCAGCAAGAAATGAATCCTCATGATCTGATGAATCATAGAGAGGGGGAGATTGAAAACAATAAATTTCACTCTTTGTTTCTTCAAAATGATTAGATTATGGATGAGATAGATCGCAAAGAGAAGCTTTTCCTCACCCATTTCAATTGTGAAGTTGACACTCCACCAGTCCTGAGAATGATCACGATTGACATTATCGTAAACGGATTCTTCGAAAGATACAACAAATATGACAAACTCGTGGAATATGTTAGGATAATTAGGGAAAGGTGAGAAATGAGAAACATCAAATTTCATCGCAGATTCTTGTTCAGAAACAGATTCCCACGCATATTTAGAATGAATTATATCGCAAGTTCTTGGGTTAACACTAAATTCATCCTAAATTTGATCCTCATGAGAACGAGAAGAAACGATTGAAACATGCGGATATAAAAACTCACGATCAGGAGGACCAAAAGAACCATCAGATGGAGGGTGTGGAGAAAGAGCATCACTAGTAAAATCAGATCCGCAGTGAAAACTTGTGTTTTAATTTTGAACATGCGGGGTGGGAGAAGATGATGGTAGATTAACGGATGGACTCTCAAGTTATCCAACCTCAACTTGCGTAAATGGATTTTTTTTATGAGTAGAAGATGAAGAGTCACTTGGAACAAAAAATTCATTCATCGCAGATTTAAGAGCTCCATAACTATTATATGTTGGGAGACTTTCGAAAGATGCATATTCTATTGGATTCATCGAAATATGAAAAAGAAATTTAAGCTTCTCTTTCATAAAATTCCAATCGATATCATCCTTATAAAATTCATAACATAAATGAATAAAATGATCATGAAAATCTAGAAGAGATTCATAAAGATATTTTGTAAGATGCATGATTTTTTTATAAATAGGTTTATAATCATACTTGTCAAAGGTGTAGTAAATCTCCTTGACAAGATGTTCGAAAGAGTGAATGGAAGCGGTTGGCAATGTGTAACACCATCCTTTAATGCGTGCTTCGAAAAAAAGGATGAACAACCTACAAGAAGTATCCTCACAGTCACTAACATAATGAGCGTAGAATTCAAGAAATCGAGCGGTGTACTCAAGAATGGTTGTTCCACCCTCACCATCAAACTTTAGATTTGACAAGTATTGAATTATCCTCGAAGGAAATTTTAGGTTTTAAACTCTAGAAAAAACATGTGGGGGTCAAGATGTGGGAAGAATCCATGACAGATAAAAAGTTTCAAACAGACTTCACAATCTTAGCTTTTTATTTGGCTCTCCTTCTAGTGCCAGAAATATTGTCGATTCTAGATCTGCCAACATTCAGGGTGTCTCCCTGATATGAAGTCCCAATTATACCTCACACCATTTGTAGTAGGAGCCCCATCCGGAATACAAACCAATTTCCAAAATATTGGATTTTAGTGGTATGCCTTGGTTACGATAATGCATAGAAGGACGTACTCATGACTTTGGGGAAACAAGTGTATAACTTTGTGAAGGGTCAAGTGCAATGCATGAGAGGTTCTATCACAACAAGAAGGGAATAAGTGAGCCGCTTAGAATATTGTAACATTATGCAGCTTGAAAGGATCACACAAGCATAAAATGAATCATAAGTTAGCCTGCAAAATAGTTCACAAGATAACCATGATTGAAATACATAACAACACACATTCAACAAGATTCTCACTAATGAAAAAAATAGTTCATAAGCATTAGCGGAAATGAAATAACATATATTTCAAACATAATAATAATAGTCCTACTATATTCACAAGATATGCATGAAAATGTGTCGGCTTTGAGCTTTTGTTAAAGTGAAAGTCCCAAACATACAAATAAAATTGAAAAAACACTAGTCGCAATAGTGGAATTTGAAGCCAACATCTGCTAGAGATGGAAATACTAGTTCAGTTTCTAATGACGGAAAAAAACCTTTCTCAATTTGAATCAAATATGACTGTAAGTCATATTTTCCTCAAGAAGGAATTTGGAGATCAAATCACTGGAAAGTCGGGGCTTATTCACTTACGATATTTTGCCTACACTTTTCAAAAAGGTCTAATGAATTACGAGTTAAATCCGTTTTGTTTAGCAGAAAACCGGATATTCCTTGCTTTTTATCAGAAGATTACCTCTTCACAAATATTGTGTCAACCTAACCCCAAAATGCCTTTCTCATTCCACTCAGGATCATTATTTTCCTCCAAAAAAAGATACTCTCTCTATTCTAAGGTGAATTCAAGGCTCTCAACAAAACTCCCGAGATTTCGATCCTAAGCCAAAATCACAATCAAAAGCTCTTTACATGAATAATGAGGGTATATTTATAACAAATGAGATAACTATTCATCTCCCTTTGTGACTATTGTTGCAATTGCATCTCATTTTAGTTGCATTCATTTTTAGATGCATAGTTGAAACTCATATTTAAAATCATTTAGGATGCATGAATTTCAATAAATTTTGATACTATAAAGGTTTTGATACTAATCCATTTGCGGAAAGGAGATCTAGAATGATGGTCAAGAATTTCTTGTAGAGCAAGGACTACATTGAATATTGGTTTCAAATAGTGACTACACCACAAAATTATTCCATTCTTCTACAAATCCTGGCACCAAATCCAAATTTACAATTGGTTTCTCATAGCCTCGCGAACATTGAGATATATTTTTCATAGTTGGATGTAAGCATACTAGAGATATTGATCCGTAAATGACTTCATTGGAAATACTCCTACACTTGACAAATTATTTTCTTTCTCAAAATGGAGTAGGATAGAATAAATAAATAAAAACTAGCTTGACGATGTTTTTGAGTTTTTTTTTTAAGTTTTTGATTTTGATTTCATTTGAAATTTTTATTTGGTGGTGCAGTAAGGGCCACCTCATTCACTAATCATCGGCACGAAAATATATAAGAAAAGAATAATTTGTGAAGAAGGAAAACTAGTACATTTTTTAGAGCTAAAAAATTGAGGTTTGAGATCAATTCTTCTTGATTTGCTTTTCAAATAATGAATAAAGAATTAAACAAATTCCAAAGAATGCTCTCTTTTCACTCCTTATTGCAACCTAAAAGATTATGAAGGAAAATTGGATAATTTAACCTTGAAATTTCGCAATAAAATTCATAGATCTGAAAAGAAATGACTAGGTTATCTAAATTTATTTTTCATTCTATAAATTTGTTTAAATTTTGACCTCCAACTTTCAATTAGACTTGTCTCAAAAACTCATAAAATAAATTATTTTTCTTTATTTAAAAAAAAAAAGGCGACAAGAGCGGGAGGGGTATTAATTTTCTTCGACGAACAGGTTGAAATAAGATATTTGTGTGGGCTGAGGGGTTGAAAAAAACAACAAAACCGAATTTCTAGCAATGTAGAAAGGGTTAGATCTCACTCTATCTCTGAGGATCAAGAAAATCAAAGTGATAGATGACTCCTTAATAGAAATAAGAATTTTTTCTTCTATGTTTTCAAAATAAAGGGATCAAAAATTTGCACTCGTGTTGAGAATTGAACATCAATTAGTAAATTTCAAAAAATATGAAATGTTTCATATCTTCTATCACCTTAATTCTGTCGTCGATGGCCTAGAAAATCGCAGGGTTTGTATGGGTGAGGGTGAGTGTGAGACAATAGGGAGGCCAATGGACCACAATCCAATTCCATATCATATGATGGAAAGATCAGTTAATGCCCCCCTCGACTGGGTTGAGTGTTGGTAAATGTGTGAAATCGTGACAGGATGGCAGGATAGATGGTACAAGGCCAGAATGTTTTTAACGCATGGAATCCCCAAGGAATTCAAGGACATTCTCTTTGTTGGTTAGCGTCAGACATCGGTTAATATCATGAGGAGAGCAGTAATCTTGTCACTTCAGCAAGTAATTGAGTTTGTAAATCGGTGATCGGCTTTAATGGTGAAACAATGGCCAATATCTTGATCATCGGTGAATTAGTTGCAGGGGTGGTTCAGAAGAGCCATCATATTGCAGAAATATTTAATGGCTCTTCAGCTCGAGGATTTTCATTAGATAATGGCACAAGAAAAGGCGAGGGAGGATGAGGAAAGTTCAATTTATAAATTGATGTGGTCCCCTTTGGATTCAATTGCGGTAGTGAAAGGAGAGCATTGTGGTGAGAAAATTGTAAGAAGGGAAGGTGCAGTGATGGAGTCTCAACAGTTGTAGGATGAGAAACCCCCGATGGAAGACCTTGCTTAATGGAAAAGGGAAGTTGAGTTTTTGTTTAAGTTGCTTGTGGGCAGGATGGAGCTCCTCACCCATCATGTCGAGCTCTTGGAGAAAGATAGGGTAGTAAATGTCGAGTGTCTAAATGCTATCTTTGAATTCATGGAAGCCACTCTTTAAAAATGGGTTGTGAATTGGGAGACGGGCCTTCTGTCCGCTAACTCAGATTTGATAAGTGACAGCATCTTTAGAGAGGTGCAGGATATTATTATAGGGCTTCCAGATAAGGTTTCCGCTCAGTTGTAGACACAAACAGGAGAAGAATATGTAGAAGTACGGTCGAGCAGGCAGAAAAAGGAAGAATTTGAGAGAGTTGGGAACTCTAATTAGCTTAATTCTTGTTACATGTTATGTCATTTTGTGTTTATTTTAGGTTTTTTTGTTAGAATATATGGGAATTTTCAATGTTTTATAATAGTTGTAAAGGCTTGTAGAAGGAAGAAACTAGATCTCTGGAAGTTTTTGTGACATGATTCGCAAGTTTGAATCCAACAATTTTATCGCTCGGGCAATGGCCTCCTGCACACACACACACACACACAAAAAAAATGAACTACTCAAACTATCTTTAGCTCAAAAATTAAAATCATGAATGATAAGTTGGCGTTGGGAAGGTACATTTCTCTTGGGAAAGAGGCTGAGTTTGATTGAAATAAAATTTTGCAGTGGCTTGTTAATATACTGACATGTTGTTGAAATGGTTACAAATCTGAATTTTGATGCGCAAATTTAGGGATGCATCCCCGCAACTGCCTCATTTTTGTTGCAATGTTAATTTTTTTTTATCATATTGTTATTATTTAACATTTAAATATATTTTTTTCCTTTTTATATAATAACAATGTCATATTGTGTAATGGTAAGTCTTTAGCTTTAGAAGGTGGAGGTTTTGAGTTCAAATCCTATGAAGCATATTTCATTGAAGTTACGAAATTTTGGACTAAACGAGGTTTCCATTCTGACACCTCATCTACCATGTCACCATCTTCCACGGTCACCATGCCACATCAGCATTGACAAAGTAACCCATCCACATTAGCATACCATGTCACCATCTTGCATAGTCAGTTGTTGCATTAGTAGTCTATTTCATTGTCCACATCAGCATCCACGTCATTATTTGTACAATCCACGTCGCACTCTACATTACTACCACGTAGTAATATCCCTATTTTCGGCATCCTATAAATAGAGAATATATATAAAGGTCAGGGGGGGCTCAGAAATAAAGTAGGTAAATATATTAATTGTGGAAATTAATATATAAATGTAGTACCATGATGTAAAGACAGAGTAAAAAGAGACTAGGAAGTCAAAATCCATGAGGTTTGACTAGATTCCAAAGACTTTCCCAAAATTCTCCAAAAAACCTTGGAGAAAAATAAAATAAATAATTTTTTATTAGATGGGAGAAAAAGATCTAATAAAATCCTTAATAAAGTGGAAAGTTACTAAGAAGAGGTAAGAATAAAACTAGAAAGTGGAAAAGCTAGTTTTAAAGAAGCTTTTTTGGAAAAAAACAAAAGTAAAGCCTAAGTTAAGGGAAACAACATCCCAAATTAACTGGACGCAATTATGGAAACAGGTTGAGGTAAAGCAAGCTTAAATAAGTTATTCCTAATGAGATAAGAGGTTGTCTACATTGTGGAAGAATTGGTCTCTGCTCGAGGGGGAGTTGTGTATTAAGCTCGAGGTTGGGTGGAAAATAGTCTTTACCAGATTGGTATGCACATTCTGTTAAAAATTGTCTTATGATTTCTATTATCTTTTATGAAATTCTGAGGTAGTCAGATATGGTTATGTTTATGGGTTAGAAGTGAAAGATTTAATTCTTGAATTATAAATTAAGTGTATAGTCTGTTGTGTTCAGAAATGAATAGTTGTCATATGTATTTAACAGAATTCTAACTATAGCTCGTATAGTTAATTATTCTCTATGGTTACAAAGACTGAAAGCAATACTTTGACCAACATACATAATCTCTAAACCCAAAGGGAAGGGTCTAAATCTGTTGTTAGGTCCCTGTTATAAATTTTATTATAGATATAGAGAACACAATTTTAGATCAACCATAATAATAATTGTAAGTAAGGGGAAAAGATAGAGAGATCTAAACAAAATATATTTTATTCCTATAAGCATATAATGGAATGATGCATAAACAGTTTAGAAGTAAACTGTAACTAGAATAGTGAAATTTCTGATATGCAAAATAAACATACTTCAGATTTAAAATAAATAATTCCTATTCTAGTTATATGCATACATATAGAGACTGATATATACTAAAAATAAATATGTTTCAAGTTCATATAACATTTCTTACATATATTACACTCCTCTTATAGAGGTGAGTATAAAAATGTGTACACTTCAGTTAAAAACATCAATTATAGCAGTTTATGCACATCTTGACTTGAAGTCAACAATTAAATAATTCGTCTAGAATTGAAATTGGTAAACGATGTATATAGATGGTTGAAGCCTCTATACTTGGATGACCAGCCTAGAAGAAGACAAAATGTGTTGTCAAAAATTTTGATTGTAATTGGAAGTAACCGTGGTAAGAATTCGAAGAAATAGAAAGTACATGTACATATATAATTATATTCGTGTGAGAATAACACCAATCAGAACAAAAGAAATTATAAAAGATAGACAAGTCATATAAGAGAGAATATGTCAATTTATACCTGTGTAAGGAACCTTAAGGATTGGAATTCCTCTTGCACATGACAGAATTAAAATATTAAGTTCATAAAATTAAAAGAACTGAAAGAATGTGGACAATCTAATTAATCAAAATACAAACATGGGTAATTAGTTACCTATGAGGAGGATTGTAACTGGTACAGAGTATAGGGATATAATTGAGGAAATTAGGTGAATCTAGAAAAAAGAGGTTTTCCAGGATCAAAATATAAAAAGGAAAATTTATTCTAAGAATTAACAAAAACTAAATTCAGTCAGAATACTACCTTTTTATAAGAATTAAGAATCTTAGTATATCAAATTGATTTCATATATCAAGAAAAAACAATAATTTATACTTTGTATATTCTATAGAGTTGTATTATAAAAATGTTAAACTAAGAAAGAGCAGGTCTTACCATAGACACAGAAAAAGTGGAATCGTACATGAACCAGAGTCACAATTAAATTAAAAAAAACAAGTTGTTATACCTTTGTCTTCGCGAAAAACCCAAGCTGGACAGAAAGTGAATTAATTATATAGAAGGTTTAGAAGGTAACCATTATTGTACAGACGATGCTTAGGTAGGAGTTTCAATTAAACGAAAATTCTGAATTAATGATTAATAGAAAAATAATAAAACTCTGTCAAATTGACATGGCTGTAAACGAAGTGAAATTTATGAAACATGTGAGGAAAAACAGAGGATAACGATTTGAAAGAAATTACATCCTTAATAAATTTCGAAGGAGAGTATTTCAATTGAGAACAAAATACATTAAGATGAATCCAAAGTTTTTCCCTGTCAGTGTAGCTAGAATTCGAAACAAATAAATAAATAGAAAAAATTAATATCGGATTTATAATGGGTTTCAGTACGAAGATACTGGAAATGACCAATTTTTTAACTGAAAATTCTAAATGTTGAGTTCAAAAATTAATACCCAATATTTCACATAGTGCTGAGAATTCAATCAACGAATATAGACAACGTACCTAATTCAAAATGCTGAAACAAATTTAGAAATTGCAGAGTAGAGATAGGTATCTTGCCTCTATCTGGTCGTAAGGAATTTTTCGGAGTAGCACCAAAAATTACGTGGATAAGATTAAAGAAGTTTTGAAACCTGCAAACCAAATCAAAACGGTTAACACAAATTAAATAAATACAATAATTACATAATGTAACTATTGTGACAGAAACGAGAAGTGCAAGGTGTGATTTAAAATCAAAACGATTTCGGTGGATCGTATGGATAATAAATATATACCGAGTCCAAAAACATTGAAAATAAAATGCAATGAGGAACAACAACTTACTCGAGAATATGTTGAGTGTAGGTGTAATTCAAAAGAGGAAATGAACATAATATCTGAGTCGTTCTCCCTACCGAGAACCAGAGAAACGACAAAAAACAGAGGAGAGAGCTCTCTGCTAAAATTCTCACAAACTAAAATTGACATAAACAAAACCGTAAACCCTAGCCATAGTCAATTCGACTTGGAGGGAATATGAATCAATCTGCACTATTGAAAATGCAATAGATCAACCCTACAGCTAGCTCAATCGTAAAAAAACCCATGTGAATATCAGGCGCCGAAGGTACGAATATTAAAAGCTTCGAGAAATCGAGAAGATAAGGTTTAATGCATATAATTGTATTCTAAGATGACTTAATCTATATACATAGCATTAAATCCCAAAAGGAATAAACGTAAATTTATTAACGAAAACAATTGATGTGGTATGGCTAAAACATATTATAGTTGCCAACTATACCACTCTAATACCTTAGAAATGGTATTATCCATACACCATTCGAATTATTAAAATGCATGTGGAATTGTGTGAAAGGTTGATTTAAATGAGAGGTTTAAATGTGTAATAAATATGACACATATGTGGAATGAAAGAGGGATATATAGATATTCGAATATATTCAAAAGTATGATTTATATAAGGTATATAGAATTAATAAACACCCATGATAATATATATATATGTTATAACAATTCCACTAAGGGAATGTAAATGTGTTATATATATATATATATATAAACAATTGAGAAATAGGTAAAGAGCTTATGCATTTAATTATGTTATAAATTATGTATAGCACGGGTTACTAGGTACGGAATTATAAACATATATATATAAGGGTTAAAATACCTTCAATAAAATAAATAAAACAATTGCAAATATTGTAAGACTATGAAAGCAAGTTAGTGGTGGATGCATATTAGAATGGCCTATAAATAGTTTTATAAATATTAAACTACTAAGGAAAGAATCATATATATATTTTTGAGGTAAAGTATATATATATATATATATATATATATATATATATATATATATATATATATATATATAAAAGGCCAAAGTAGATTTAAATAATATAAATGACAAAAGTTCTAATCTTATGACGATAGGAAATAAAAATAGAAAGGTATACATTCGCTAACATTGAAATTAACAAAAATGTATACAAGAAAAATTTAGATTTTCCTTTAGTAAATAAAGGGAATACTTAAATGTTCATGGTAATGAAGATAATTATACTTTTTTTTTTGTGCCCGAGGTCGCAGCACTCTGCAACTTGGTTTTCATATGCGCACACGGTTTCTGGTTGCTGCGTCAGGGTGGTACCAGATCGGGATGCCCGCCCTCGCTAGGGTCTGATCCAATGGATGAATCTCAGGCCCCTCCTCCTCTTCCTCCTCCTCCTCTTCCTCCTCTTGAGGTCGAGACTTTCAAGCAGATGATCGCTTCCCAACCGAAGAAGAAAAAACAGCTTGCCTCCAAGTTCGTAAAGAGGTTGGATGAGATCCCCTCGGTGGCTCTATCACCTGAAGGACCGATGAAGGTTGCCCTCTCCGGGCTTATGGCCATCACCAAAAACTATGGAATCCTGGATCAATAGAAACTGGAAGCCTCTCATTGCAAATAGTGTCACCTCTTACTTTCTAGGGTGGGGTTTCTTTCTGTTTGAATTCACCTCAAAGGAGGATAAGGAATTGATCATCGGGAACGGACCCTATTTCATGGGTCCTCAAGGCCTGTATTTAAACAGATGGACCCCAGACTTTGACCCTTCGGAGGATGTTCCCTCTGCTATTCCAATTTGGGTCAGACTACTGAACTTGTCGGTGCACTACTGGAACTGCGAATCAATGCATCAAATCGGCAATGCTCTTGGGAAGTTCATAGACAGGGCTAACAACAAAGATCAATATGACTGTGCCAGAATATGTGTGTAGGTTGACCTCGAAGTTGGGCTGCCATAAGCTATTAAGCTAACGATTAGAAACTAGTCCCATCTGCAGAAGTTATATTACGAGCAGCTGTTGTTCAGATGTCGTGGATGCCATGAGTATGGCCACTTCGTCAAGAACTGCCCCAAAAATGCAGGCCCAGAAAAGGATAAGGAAGAAGCATGGCAGCAAGCCAAGAAATATAGAACGAGTCTTAGGCCAGGGCCAAATGGAAAAGGAGCTAGGAAAGGAAAAGGGAATACAGCAACCACAGGGAGCATTCCTAAAGCCAAACCCATCCTGAAAGGTCAAGAGAACAGTTTTGCGGCCTTGAATTCAGAGACAAAGGAAGTCCAAGAAGTTGACCCAAGGGATATGTAAAAGGATCTCCAAATGCAGGAAGCCCCTGTATCACCGAAGAGTGGTGATCCTCCTAGAGAAAGCCCGAAAGAGAAGGAGCCTACCTCTGAGGGTGAAGAGCTAGATTCAGAGGAGTCAGAGGAAGATGGAGAAATTGGGGATTCACAAGCCTCGGTCAGAAGATCCACCAAGGGATGGAAAACCTCCAGGAAAAAAAGAGAACAAGAAACCTACAAGGAGAATTTGTAGGGGAGCCAGCTAACCCTAGAAAATATGTTAGCAAGAAACCCTAAGGCAAATAGAAATCAAGATCAGGGCTCTAAGGGAGCCCTCTCAGCACAAAAACGAAAGTAATGAAGATTTTCACCTAGAAGTGTAGAGGGATGGGGAGAACTCTAAAATAGGAAGAAATGAAAAGTCTAACAAGGTTGGAAAATCCAGACATTCTTTTCATCCAGGAGACCAAAATGGAGGAAAGGGATTTTCTTCACAAAATCAATCAGTTTTGGGGAAAAGGAGGAAGTATTGTTGTCTCCTCTAGAGGCACCTCAGGAGGGCTGGGAATTCTATGGAACGAGACATTCCTTGAGAAAATCCAGGTTAAACTCAACTCAAATTGGATTTTTTCTCATTTTATGCATCATGATACCAAAGAAATAGTCAGTCTTTTCAATATTTATGCCCCGTTCAACCTGGGAGACAAAAAAATTTGATGGGAGTCCATTAGGGACCTAGCAAATGAGATTCCGATGGAAAATGTCATTCTCACTCCAGACATGAATATTCCCTTAAGCCATGGGGAGAAGCGTGGGGGCAACATTGTTAGGGATCCAACCAAGGAATGGGTGGAAGAGCTCATACAGGACTGGGACCTGTTGGAGATTAATCTTGTCAAAGGAAAATATACATGGACCAACAGAAGATCGGGTCTGAGTCACATTGTTGCAAGGTTAGATCGCTTTCTCATCCAAAGTTCCTTCTTGCTTCTAGGTCTAGATGTCAGTTTTGATATTCTTTCTTCGTCAGTCTTCGATCACAAGCCCATAAGGCTTGAGCTAAAGCTGCATAGGAATTGGGGGACCATTCCCTTCCGGTTCAACGCTCTTTGGGTGCAGCAACTTGACTTTCGGACAGAGTCGATGACGTCTATAGGCTCCCTGTCAGTGGATCCCCCTTCTTTGTGTGGGAAGAAAAGCTGCAGAGAGTGAAGAGGGCCCCCAAAAGTTGGGTGAAAGCCCTCCCTTCCCCGACTGAGGCATAGAGGGTTTCCCAAGCCTGCTTGGAAAGTTATCAAAAACAAATGGAAGATATGGACATCTCAAAGGAAAACTTAACCTTGGAAGAGGAGCTCCAGGTTAAATTCCATAAATCTTGCATTTGGGAGGATGAGTTTTGTAGACTTAAATCTCGTAGCCTGTGGCTCCAAGATGGGGATAGGAACACCTCTTTCTTCCATAAGCAGACTCAATCTAGAAGAAGTTTCAATTCGATAGTGGAGATAACCTTAGGAGATCAATCCTTCTCCCACTTTTCAAGCATCAAAAAAGCTACCCATCAACACTTCAAATATTTGTATACATAGTATAAACAAGTGAGAAACAGTACTAATCTACTCAAGCTTGTCCCTTTAAAGGTCACTGCCCAGATGAACGTTATACTGATTGCTCCTGTCACCATCAAAGAAATTAAGCAAGCTCTTGATGAAATGGATTCGGACAAGGCACTTGGGCCGGATGGTTTCACTGCTCGTTTCGTTAAAACTTGTTGGAACATTGCCAAAAGGACCTTCACAAAATGATTTTAAAATCTCAGTCCTGCCGTAAGCTTGGGGGCAGCACGAACTTGGCTTTCTTGGCCCTAATACCTAAAGCAAAGGGAGCCAATACCTTCAACAGATTCAGGCCTATTTCCCTCTGCAACATTGGCTACAAGCTCATCACTAAAGTCATGGAAAACAGGCTGAAAGGCCTTCTCCCTGATCTCATTCTTGAAAATCAAGGTGGATTTGTCAAAGGTAGATAGCTAACTGATAATTTCATCCTTGTTCAGGAAGCGATCCACTCAAGCATCCAAAGACGAGAAAAAGGCATGGTTGTCAAGCTGGATCTGGCTAGTGCATTCGACAGAGTAAAGCACAATTTCCTCTTCGGGGTCATGTAAAATTTGGGTTTGGTTTTCGTTTAATAAGCTGGGTCAAGAACTGCATTGCAGAACCATGGCTTTCCCCTCTTGTCAATGGGCACGTTTCTGATTTCTTGAAAGCCAGTAAGGGGATAAAGCAGGGATGCCCTCTCTCCCCCCTCCTCTTTGTCATTCAAGCCTCTATCCTTAGTTTCATTTTGGAGAAAAGATGAGTCGATCAAGAGCTTATGGGTCTCATAAGTTCCAGAGGAGTCGAAGACATCAACCATGCTTTATTCATTGATGACTCTCTCCTGCTTGGGGGTGCTTCCTCCAACTCGACCTCCCGTTTCAAGCTTGACCTTGATCGCTATTGCAACAATTCTGGGAGTGAAATTAACATGGGAAAATATCACATTTATCCTTGGAACCTCTCTAGAATCGAGTTAAGCACAATCACCAGGATATTTGGCTTCAAAGGTTCCACGAAATGGGTGTCCTTTAAATACCTTGGACTACCAATCTTTCAAGGAAGCCTGATTGGGAGGGACTAGATCCCCTTGTTGGACAAATTCAAACTCAAATTGCAAGCATGGGGCACGTCGTGGCTCAACTTGGCAGGTAAGTCAGTCCTCATCAAATAAATCCTTAATAGTCTTCCAATCTTTCAGAGCTCCGTCTTGTTGGCTCCGGTGGGCATACTTCGCAAGATCAAGAAATCAATTCGCTCTTTTTTCTGAAAGGGAGGGAAGAAAAACTCTCAAAGAATTTCGTCAGTTAGCTGGGACAAGGTCGTCATGCCGCTTCTGGAAGGTGGCCTTCACATAAAAGACCTCAGGGATCACAATATCGCTTTGGGAACCAATATTTTATGGAAGCAGATCGCAAGGAATCCGGGATGGGCACAAATTTCCCTGTGGAAAAAATACATCCATGGAAATAGACTTCATAGCCTGGAGCATTATCGTGTTAATCTCCATGGATCCCCGATCCACTTGTTGTGAAAACATGCTCTCCCATTGTTGCATGACCACTTGTTTGGATTCTAGGCAATGGGAAGTAGATCAGTTTGTGGGAGGACATAATTATGAATGCAGAAGCACTCGGGGATGATCCTGAGCTACAATAATTAAAGATGTGGATGATCGCAGATGGTCAAATTACGCTGTGGGACATATCTGAGTGGAACAACACCACCTGGGTAGGGTGGAAGAAGATGGAGATGCCTGCACATTTGGAGAAATCATGGGCTAAATTCATGGTTGTGCTGGCTCGGAAAGCCTCTGTAAACACAAGAAATAAAGATAGAAGGGGTTGGGGATTCACGACGAGTTGTTACACCGTGGCACATGGCTATAGGTGCCTTAAGGCCATGCCCACTATCCCCATCAACCCTGCGATTTGGAAAGGGATCTGGCATGTTAAAAGGATTCCTAAGATTTATATGTTCAACTAGAATTTGGGTCACAGCAGTATACTTACAGCTGAGAAATTGCAACAATGTGGCTTCTAAAGCCCCTCTTAGTGCCCACTTTGTAAACAACATGAGGAAACTTCGATCCACATATTTCTCGAGTTCCAATATTCTCGAGACATCTGGAATGAAGCCATGCTTCTTTGGAATAGCAACTTCACCCTCCCAAACACCATCACGAACTTGTTGTCAAAGTGGGGATCCTTTTTCCCTTCGTCCTTCCCCAAGAAAGGTTGGAAAAAAGAGGGATGGATGATTATCCCAAAGCTCATATGTTGGAAGATATGGCTTGAAAGAAACAATTAGATATTTCAATAGAAGGCTCTAAGCCAACAACAAACCATGGTGAAAATTAGGAGTTTGTTCAAAGAAATAATGCAGGACAAGGTGAACCAGAAGCAGGACTGTATCTTCAATCAGAAAGATTGGGATTGGTGCCTGCAACTGGGTCTGAATCTTTCCACTGTGTGAAATATGGAGAAGTGCAGAGAAGGCTAGTAAATTGGATTAGAGGATGAGGACTTCGATAAATGGAGAGGAAGCACTAATATCCACTCTTCTTTTTTTTACGGTGTAGAAAAAGGAAATTCAGGGAAGGTGGGAGGTGGGGGAATTATTTTTTTCCCATTAGAAAAAATCACCTCCCACTTTGCTTGGGGTTTGGGGCTCACCTCAAACAATCAAGTTGAAGCCATGGATCTCCTCCAAGGCTTGAAACAGCTGTAAAAACATGGAATCAAGGAGGCACGAGTCATTGGAGATTCACAAAGCCTCATTGGCTTGATTGTGTCAAAATCGGTCCCTAAAGACCTTTGTCTACAAAGGTTGTTCACTCGCACCAATAATATGATTGCGTCCTTTGCTAATCTTTAGTTCTTCATGTCCTTCAGATAAAAAATCAAGATGCGGGCCTTGAAGCCAACATTGTCATCTCATTACAAGCGGGATATCTCCTATGCAAAGAGGGGGAATCGTGGGATCCTCTGTCATAGTTGGGTGGGCCTTTCCTCATTTGTCATGATTTTTTGTCTTCTATTGCAGCAATTTTCTTGTATAATAAGGTTTTATAGCCTTTGGGAAATCGCTAGATTAACTGTAAACAAGGGACTCACTAAGGTAAGAAGCAGAGTAGGTGAATTTTGTTTGATTGGAAACACCCTAGACCTTGGGTCTCTAGATGTAATAGCCCTGGGCATATGCCTCAGGCCTTTTGAATCAATATAAAATAACTGTTTCAATTTTAAAAAAAGTAACAAAGATAGTTACAGAAAACCAAAGTAAGCAGTGACAATATATAATATTGTACTGTGGCTACAATAGTCAATGACGAAAGAGTCACTAAAGACTTCTAAGTATGACAGAATTGTTATAATTAGAAAAAAAAATGGGTAAGTGGAGTTTTTACAAAAGGTATCAGAGCCCAAGTTATAACTCTAGGATTATGGGTCACAACAAAGAAAAAAATAAAAAAAATAAAACAAAAAATTGTTGTCAAATATATTTTAAATTTTATTTATGATTACTAATTTCTATGAAGAAAAATTAGTGCAAGAACCATTGCAGAAAAAGTACAGTTGTTGTTATGACAGACAGAAAAAATTTGTAAGTAGAACTACGAAGGGGAGCAGCCCTACCATATCTAAATACTAAAATGATAAAAATAACATTTTAGTAATAATTAGTTCAATTACAGACTAATTATTAATGTTTGCTACAGAATTGAGCAAAAGAAGTTGTTAAAGAAATTCCTTCAAGTATAGTTTCAAATGAAACATAACCAATCTCTGAGAGGTATGAGAGTGGGGAAGAATCTGCTTAAAGAGCAGAAGAAAGGGAGGGGCGAGAAGAATTCTGAAAATAAACAAGATTACTTCCAGGTATATGAATATGGAAGAAATCTGAAAATAAGAATTATGCCTTACTAGTGGCAAGGTAAAGTTACACTTTGGTGAAAGAAACCAAAGGTATGAGCTAAGGCGGTACAGCTCACTATAGTAGAAATTGTGGTGAATTCAAAAAAAAAAATCTTCGATATGTGCCTTGTATCAGGGGAGAAAACGCTAAAGTACAGTGAATTTTGAACTGTACAAAACACATTTAAAAAGACAGAATTGAAAGTGACAATTATAAACATCTATTCAAAAAAACGACGACTGTGTTACCAGCCACTAAAAGACCGGATCACACAACTGAAAATCTAGCGAAAGCAAGAGACCGACAAACGGAAAACCAATTAGCAATGTTGAAAATTGCAGGTACACATTCTAACAACTTTGTAGTTGTTTTACTTGATTCAGTAGCAAATTTTAAATTGTGTCAGCCTGAAGATAGTGGAAAAGGGTGAATTGAAACTAGAAATATGTAAATACTCTTGTCTGGTATATAAATTTATAGGAACAAAATAGAAGTTCAATCATAAACTAACTAAATTATCTGACAAAGAAAGAGAAAAATGGTATAGAATTTCAATCTTCTTTATATAAAGTTGTATGATCTTCTAGTGGAAACCATAGAAAGCATTAGGGAAGCTTGAAAAGTAGGTACTTGCATTAATTAAATAGGAAATTATGTTACAATAAAAGGAAATAATTACCATTAAAAAAAATTTTACAAGAATGGACAGCAAGAAAAAAAATTTGCGAAGCATGCTGCCCAAGTTGGGGAATTGGGGCAGCCAATAGGAATGAGTCTATGGGAGACTTATCTATAGTTAAGAAAATTTAAAAATCAGAAAATAAAGTCTAGCAAAAGTTTCAAGGATGTATAGGGTGAATACTCCTGAATAGTAATTATTGAAAATTAAATTACAAGGGTATAATTCACATATACAAGAATTATATTAAACCAAGCATGTCTCCGGGGGTGGAGCGCTAAGGTGATTGCTAAAAAGAAGGATGATACCTTCTAGATGTCTATAGAATTAGATAGTTAAAACAGTTAAATATCAAGAAATGGGTGATTGCTAAAAAGAAGGATGATACCTTCTAGATGTCTATAGAATTAGATAGTTAAAACAGTTAAATATCAAGAAATGGTTAACTTTTGCAAAAATTGATAAATGAATTTATCAAATGAGAAGTAAACAACTATAAGACAGTCTTTTGAACTGGAAAAGTACATTATAAGGTTAAAAAATTAACAGTTGGACGTACAATAATCATGTTATAATCCTACATACATGTACCTAATCAACAATATTCTACTGAAACACTTGAACAAGTTAATCTGAGTATTAAAAAAAGGTTTTCTGATATACTCCATTAAATGGGATAAGAACATAGTAACATAGTGTTACAACCACTTAGAGACTTGTAACGACATGTCAAACTAAACCAATGTGAGTTTCACATGACAATTCTAAAGAGGGATAGGCGATAAATCAGAAACAGGTAATATTGAATTGACCTGAATCCAATGAGACACTAGCAATACAATCATTCATGAGTATTGCCAAATAATATCATAAAATTGAAAAAAGGAATTTATGCATTGCAGAAAAATGAGAATGTAAACTTGAGTGGAAAAATCAAATACCAAATTAGTTGGAACAATTAAAATAGAAAATTTATACTACACTCAAAGTTGTTGATTCGGCTAAGGAGGGTGGTGTCTACTGAAAAATCGTATTGAGAGACTCAGAGAAAGATTGCTACAAAATAATGCAGAATTAGTGTATAAAATCGAAAGTTGAATTTCGAAGAAACATAATAAAGTTCTATAGCCTATGAAGTAGAATTGGCTGAAGTAATAAATAACTTAAAATTGTGGGCATAGTAACAGGGAGAAAGGTCAAATTTGAGACAACATGTCATACATATTCCTTTGTTCAAATAAAGTGAAATGCAAACTAAGCAAGGTGGAAAAACTATTGGAAGAAAAAGAAAACTAAATTGGTGATGTGTAAGAAGACAACTTCATCAAATTTTGACACATACAAATAGTAGTGGAAAAATTGAAGTGGGAGAAAGAATGTAAGGAGCATTGTTGAAAAACCCTCAATAGGTAAGATTTCAGTAAGATGAAATTAAATGATAAATAATAATTCGGCCCAAAAATGATTTTTACAGGTAAGGAGTATAAAATTTTAAAGTGTCAATGATATGTAAGAGATGAATAACATCAGAATGTCATCAGAGACCTTATGCAGGTAATCTGGGTATATTAAGGTAATATCCACCTTGAAGGAGATTAGCCTTTGACCAATGATAAAGAAGAAGGTAACAAAAACAATCTTGGTATAGGATTGAAAAACCAACAACGTAGATTAGAACTTTAGTATCCTGCTGATACATTAAATTCCTTTTTAATTGAAATTATAATAATAATAATAAAATATAGTAGAAAGGAATTTAATTCAAGACTACTACGTAGTAAGTCCAAGTAACAACCTCACAAAATTATTTTGGGAAGAATGGAGAATCTAACGAAAAATTTCCACTTCTGTTTTACAAATAGTACATCACATGTAATCAAAAGATTAAGTAAAGAAATCTTTAACTCCATAGAATCACACTATAGATCTCTCTGATAGAAATTCCAAAAGTACATATAATTTTGGGAACATCAAGTCTGGAGGAAAAAGGGGGGGGTCTAAATTTCAGTATGGATTAATACAGATAGAAATAAAGGGAGATCAGAACAAAAAAATTAGTAGACATATTGTATAAGTATGAAACAGATAAAATATAATAGTCGAAGAGGCTTCAGTATTACTAAAAATTGTATACAAATATAAGTATCAGATATCCAATGATACAAGTTAGTCAAAAACTAGTATGGACAAAGAAAACAAGGCCACACTCCACTTAGTTGGAGTTAATAGGAGGATAAATTGTCTCAATTAATAGAAGTACTACAATAGGTGGAAACCAACTGTAAAAAGAAGTCCCCAAAGTATTTAGGTAAATTCAACTCGTTAGAATAATGATGCAAGAATTCACAAAGATGATATTACATGTCGACGATTTTGCTGAGAATCACCTCAAAATTGTGGGTTCATGAGGATTGGAGTGAGAGTATAAAATCACTCTAATTTGTCGTAAAATATATATATATATATATATATTGTACATGAATCTGCTCACTTTATTTGATTGTGATGCAGATGGAAAAAGAAAGGAACTCTCGTCAAAATAAAACAGTAGCGGTTAAAAGTGCAGTGGAAACACTTCACGCCTGAACAAGCTACTTGGGAGAAAGAAGTTACGATGAAAGAAACATAACCATTACTGGTTAATGAAAGAAACGAGGAGATTGGAAAACACCGAGGATGGTTGTTCGAGAGGTAAATCCCCTCTGTGGACAGAGGCGATCCCTACTAGCCCAGATCGGGTCTAGCAACAATCAGACACGCAGTGATGCAGGTTTCTAGCTACAAAATGACAAGAACGTAACAAGTTGCCTACCTCAGGTCCTATGCAATGGTCGTCGAAGAAAGGATGACGCTTCCCATCCTCCACTTTGACAGATCACGATCCTTCCGCTTAATGCATCCGAACAACTGCACACATGCGAAGAAACACGACGATACGTAGCATAGAATCTAAATCTTGTAACTATACATAAATCAAAGAAGATGTAATTCATTGCATCGAAACAAAGACACATGAATGAAACCATAATCAACGTCGCTTATCATTAATAATAATGAAAGAAAGATACAACCCAAGGCTCTGACACTAGATCTTCCTTCGGTGGGTCGACAGTGGAGCACATCTCAATGAAGCTCTTCGGGAATGGGACAAAGCTCTCTCTCTTGGGCTTGGCTCTCAAAGGCTGTCTGGCGATAGTCTCCTTGCTTACAAATTCAGCTCTTCTATAGTGTTATCAAGACTACTAGCTTGCTAAGGGAAAATGGCAAGCTTATATAGATGGTGGAAGGGGAGTTGGGATCCCTAAAATTGTGGGATTGGCCCTATCCTCAAGGAAGCTTCCATTATAGGTGGAAAACTACCTCCCCTACATGGAGATCCGGAGCCAAACCTCTCAACTCATTTTAGAGACTCGTTCAGGAGTTTGTTGGAATCAAACTTCCACCATTTATTTTTTTTAAACAATCCTTATTAAGCTTGGCACGGGAAAAACACTAGGACAGAGCGCTAGTTGGCGTGCCCTCTTTGGTGGATTTTCCCCATTGGTGCGAGGGCTGAACTGGCTAGTCACGCCAAGGCCAAAAGATCAGTTTTTAGGGTTTTTCAAAGGAAACTTTCTTCAAAGGAATGATTGTCCTTGTCAAGGGGGATGCCATGAAAGTGATTTTAGGTCATGTCACTGCTCACAGGTCACGGGAAAGGCCCTCCAATGTGCAGGATGGGGGATTGCAGGGACGGTGACGAATTACTGTGTAACAGATGCCCCCTAAAGCATGAGGCCCGAGAGAGAGAGAGGGGTGAAATTCTTTATGAGAACGTGCCCAACTGAAAACACGGTCGTCAGAAAACCTACGTAGACAAGTACAACTGATATCTCAAATTCATGATATGTGGTATGGGCATAGCCATCCATAATAGAGTGTATAATAATCAAGATCCAAGGCATGGACGCAGCCATCTAGTGAGGATCAATAAAAAGACTCAAGTATGGTCGCAGCCATCCAATCAATGAGTCATGTAACTATTCATGATAATCCACAAAATCCGCAGCCTGGATTCCATCAGACAAAACCCAGGGTCTTGCGCTCCATCTCGACCTGAACAGAGTACAAGTCCAAGCATGTGAAATAAGTGAGCTAGAGTCGAACATGCGAGAACATCGTCTGATTACCAGCCAATGATGAAAGATGTTAACAGACGCGAGAGGAACCACCAATAATGACAATGGCCCTCAAGGTACTATAGGTACAATTCACGGAATGTGAACAGAGAGCTAGTGTAGAACACCCGCATAATCATCCGATCGAAGGCCAATGATGAAAACCTTGCGTCAAATGCGAAGAACCTACCATTAAGGCATCCAAGCTCCAAGGTACTAGAAGGGAGTCTCTAGATCAGCTGCCTGGATAATGAGCTGAAGTCGACATGAAGTGACCTTGATTGAAGGTGAGCAATAGTGTTTCCTACATCATCGACACAAGACAGAGGAACATAATGTTTGTGAATCAGGATCAGATGAGAATCAGAGGAGGGTTGAAAACTGCAGAGGTCAACTTCTCTTGAACATATCGGTGGCACGACACTGGATTTGGCAGTATTTTACATCAAAAAGATCTAAGGTCACGATGACGAGGCAAAGAGCAGATGAGAGGTCAAAAAGGATAACCCAAACCTATGGAGGCAAGAAAATAGCGAGATGAGATATCCCCAACCCAACACAAATGCAAACGAGTGCCATGTTCAAGAGCGACATACTGCCAACACGATGATGATACTGGTTTCATTTTTCCCCACCATTTCTGGCGAGTACCCCAATTATTTTTGAAAACAAGCTTGAAGGGGATAGCATATTCTTGTGATATAAGTTCTTCCTTCGGACAAATCCATCTAGTACATTTAACGAGCCCTGGGGAGGAGAAACTCGAGTATCGTCATTACGACAGAATCCTATGTCATCAGGTTTTAACGAATCTGACAAAGGAAGAACTCGACGTCTTTTCATGTTTAGAGAGTTTGAAAAGACAACAGAAAAGTAAACTCCAACAATCCCTTTTCGTAGATAGTTCCTCAGATCCGAAAAGGCAGAAAATTGCATCTAAGAAAACCTCCTAGTCGAGATAGGCTAGGGTATTCCTTTTTCGTAAATAATCTATCCTAGCCCGAAAAAGGGGTAAACGTATACTGGGTAGATGTCGTTTCGCAGCTAATTTAAAGAGATCAAAATGGAAAGCGACTCGGCAATCTTTTCATATTTAGAGAGTCAGAAAAGAGCTGAAAGATGACTCCAGTAGTGACTTTTTCATGTTTTTACCAAGTCCGAAAAAGTATAAAATACAACTCGTCTCGTCGTCTTAGCCGTGTGAAAACCTATTGTTGCACAAGAAAGCAAGCGTAAAACCAATTTTTTGACAAAATATCATAAAATATTGGAAAAATGAACTTCAAAACCTAATTTGACTTTGAAAAGTTATAAATATGCCAAAAATAGTAAAAACATATTTACTTTTACTTTTTACCTCTTGTGGAGAGCAACAGTGGGTTTTCCTATGCGAATTGTGGCAACGATTATGGACAATCCAGTACACCATTTTAGTTCCTGTCTTTTCCAGGTGAGAGGCGCTTCCCTTAACTTTGTTTTAACCCATTTTTTATAGAATTTCATTGTGATTTTGGATCCCTGAGGGGATATTTGCAATTTTAGGGCTCGGCCAATTAGCGCGGGTATCGGGAACGGACCCGTGCCAATTGGCTCCTTTTTGAAAAGGGGTCGCGCCAATGGCGCAACCTAAAATTCTGCTCAAGTTTTACAAAAAATGAACCAATCAGCTGGATTTCTAAGTGCTCAAGGGATCTAATGAAGTTCTTGTGACCATTTTGGCAAAGATACACAGTCACAATGGTGATCAAATGGAAAGAAAGGGAGCATAGTGAAGAAGATGTAATGGCCATGGAGAACGAGGCATGTATGACCGCGCTCCGGAATTGCGGCTTGAAGAAATTATTCATGACACCATGTCTCAGGGCACAACCTAAATTACTACAGTACTTGATCAGTATTTGGGACGAGAACGAATAAAAGTTCAGGCTTCGAGACCAGGTGTTGGAGCTTGAAGTATCTGATGTTTATTTCATAAATGGATTGTCCCACAGAGGTCCAGTTCCGATCTTAACAGGTACTAGGCCATCTGGTGAGAAAATGGCAATGGCGATGGAAAGAGTGTGCCCAGGCACACGAACAGGATCAGGCAGTGGGAAGGTTGACATCCACACAGTTCCCGATCTAGCACTCAGGGTGGTGTTCCACACCATTACGCGGGCTGCGGGGTCGCAAGCGCTGCATGAGGCTACGAAATCACAGCTCCTTCTAGCATTTGAATGCATGAACCTGACACTATTTGATTGGGCCACTGCCGTAACAATGAACATCAAATGGCAGTTGACGAAGTGTAAGAAGGCCAAACTGAAGCAGTTTGGGTACGGATCTATCTTGGTATCATTCATCCTCGAATGGTTACCAATCTTCCAGGGCCAGGGGGCGATAGTCGTCGATCCACCGTTGAGAGAGCCATGGATGGCTCGATGGCCAGCACTCATGCTCAGATCAAGAGGGGGCCAGAAAATGTCATGGAGGCATGAGTTCTTTGTATGGCTTTAGCGACAACTGATCATCGTAGAGGACTGGCCCTATGTCAGTACCGACTTCACGAGAGACCCAGATCTGCCACTCCTAGAGGGGGATGACTGGGATGAGGAGCTAGGTAAGACTCTTTTTTATTTTGTGTATTTATGATTTTTTTGGTATACATGCATGTTCTAACAAACAATCCTATGTGTATGCAGATGTTGGCCCAGAGAGGCCCGCCGGGATGTCGTCGATCGCACGGAGGACCCCAATCGCCTATGACCCTCAAGGCGAGGGTGGCGAGGGGAGTGAGATAGTTCAAAACTTGGAGGGAATCGCCCGTGGGATCCCAGATTATGCTCGCCTAGCAAATGTCCCATTGGCTTACCAGAGGCACATCGTGGGAGTTCCTAGTCGCCTTCATCATTTGCTGAGGCATTTCTTGCGAGCAGTAACATGCTACCATAAGCACCACGCTGATTAGTCATCTAGGCTTTTCATTTGCACATTTTTGAGAGACATGTTGTCTCCGACTATTATTAAAACAGACATGTATATTTTTTGAATTTTATGTGATGCACACAAACTGCAAACATTTCGACATATATATATATATTTGTAGATGTATCTTTTTTACATATGATGATGTTTTTTAATATGTTATGCAATTGTCTAATACAATGTCATCTAATGCATTAGTTGCATAACACATGACCCAATGGAAAAGTTCACAAAATGTATTACCACGTAAATCACATTTTATTTTTACGCAAGCTTAAAAGCACACATGCAAACTATGCTTGGAAATGAGTTTTGTTTTTATGCAAGCTTAAAACACAAATGTAAACTATGCTTGAAAATGAGTTTTATTTTTATGCAAGCTTAAAACACAAATGTAAACTATGCTTGAAATAAGGAAAACGGGCGTGCCCCCAGCATGGTGTCTCAATTAGAGGTACATGCCCCCCAAGCTTCAATCCATAGGAAATGGAGTGAAGGTTCAAAACATAAGAAATTCGATCGAAATCTAACAAAATTCGAATTGAACGGGATTGTGTTTCATTATTTTAACGAGGTTGACACACTTAAAATAACTTTCCTCGTTGCAGCTTGTTTTGTTGTTTTAGAAGCTTGACACAAGAAGAGGAACTATGCTCCGACGAGATCAAAGGAGAAGGCTCCGAAGGGGGATAACCAGATGCAAAACGCTTGAGACAATCAGACATTGCCCCCCAGGCCGGGCATGAACGAGGAACGATGATGTCCATCGCTCCACGGCAGATCGTCAAGAGACATCGTTTCAATGATAGCTTTTTCAGAGGGGAAGACTTATCTTAAAGGATCAGGCGAATCTGCATCGCCGAGCCAAGGGGATTGACAATATGCATCTAGAGTCATGCTCAAAGGAGCATGTTCAGATGGAGGAGGATCGGATGCAGCGACAATATCGTAATAATTGATCTCAACTGGAGTCAAAGGCATCGAATCACCAAAAGAGGTCACCTATTCAGGCGAAGGGATGATCCAAGGGTCGTCAGACCTAGAGATCATGTTAACTTGAATGGTGTGCGGTGGAGGCGCGGGAAAAATACCCATGAGGACGGGGTCTTTGAAGAGACTAGGTCCTACAATGTCGGGGGGATTGGGAATTTGATCCATGTAAGGTACATTGTTCTCGGAGGATGAGGTGAAGAAAGACAACTGGTCGACAGTGATGATCTTGCCCTCATGAGGAAACTTCAAAAGCCAGAAGAGGGTGGACAAAACGCAAGGCATGGCGTGAGTCCAACTGCAACCAAGAAGAATATTGTTGTTGAGTTTAGTGTTAACCACTTCTACTTATGCGTTGACTATCTTACCCTGTAGCGTGATCGTTAAACTCTCGAGAACACCCAAGGGTTTGGATTCCCTACCATCAAATGCCTCTAGGGAATTGGGAGATGAAGTGAGAGTTGGAGAGCTAATGGCCTTCCAGCAGGCAGATGACATAACACAGGTGCAAGCACCTTCTTCCACGACGGCTCTATGGATGTTGAGGCCGTTGATACTGACTTGTATAACGAGAGCAATTCGATGCGGAAGTCAGAGGACAAAATTTTCCAGGTCGAAGGTAAGAAGACTTGAATCGGCGGGATCAATTCCATCGATTGCAGACAACAGAGATTTCCGTTGTGATGGGAAAATTTGAAGCACTTCCAGCGCAGACATTGTGGAAGGTGCCTGTGCCAAATCCTCAACAATTTTGTAGTGCTGAGCAGCACGGGCGTTTGGGTTGTAGGAATATTTTCGCAGAACACCTTTGAAAGGTGGCCTCACAACGGGTTCAGCATTGGGCTTCTCAATTTCTAATGGACCAGAGACAGGTGGGGGAGGTGGGCCATGAATGACTTCCTTCCCTACTGCCTGGCATGATCCAGCATAATCCTTTGAACAAGTAGAAATTGAGACAGGTGCGGCACCATTCATCATAAAAACTTGGGACCCAAATGGTGCAAATGGTGAAGGCTGCTCAACCATCTAGGTTTGCTGAGATGGGAACGGTTCTTTGAGAACTTCCAGAGTCCCTTTGGAGCCTTTCATAAGTTGACTAACTTCATATCGTTAGGGATAATCTTTGGTATAATGGTCTCCTTCACAGATAAGGCAGGGGTACTTCGGTTTTCGTTGGGAACCATCATTAGCATGAGGTTTGGAGGATTCTGGTTTCGGAGCATCGAATTTGGATTTTCCTTTGCCCTTATTCTTTCCTTTGGAGGTATTTTCCATAGGATTAGCCTGAATGGCATTGACCTCTACGGTCTTACCAGAATCTAGAGGGGCGGGAAGTGCATAATTATTGGAAGAATTCAACTTCTGCTTCCCATTAGAGGACTTTCGAGAAGTCTGAGAAACGGAACCAATAACACCGTCTACCGATGGGGTAGTTGGTGCTTTAGAGGTCCCTAGCAGCGGGGCATCAGTCAAGATATCATATAACGTGCCAGACTGAGAGTACACCAGATCGAGGTACTGGGCACAACCAATGGCTTGTTCTTCGGTCACACATGCCCCCATAGCAATATCTTGAGCAATTTTGTTAACGAAGGAGGTAGTGAACCAATGTGTTAGAAGCTGATCAGGTATGTCAAACTTGATCAGTCGACGACGACGTCGCCACTCATGAATATGCTCTGATATGTGAGTGGCTTTATCCTGCTTCAGGGAATTCAGGAGATGGATACCGGCTTTGTAACGAACTGGTAACTAGAAATGTGTCAGAAAATCCATAGCGAGAGTATTAAAGTCTCGAAAGATACTGCGGGGTAACTCTATGTACCACTTAGTAGCAGCACCGGTAAGCGTACACTGAAAAAGATGTAGAAGAATTGAATCGTCCACCCAAGAGTTCGAGGAACACCATAGATGGTAGGTCATGACATGGGCTTGGGGGTCTTCTCCAACTTTACCCTCAAATTTAGGACAATCACGTGGTACCTTGGTCGGAACCGGAGGCCAATATGGATTGTGAAGAATCGGATCATTGGTCAATTTAGATACATCCGATAATTCCAATGTGGCAAGGAAAGGTAACTGAGGATTGAAAGGCATGCCAGGTCCTCGATAAGGACCTGTACTTGTACTCCACCCTGGTTGAGTGTAACTTTTCCCCCATTGGTTCTGTCGTGGAGGATTCTGACCATAGGGAGTATAAGCCGCATAATTAGGTTGATACGGTTGCTGATAATAAGTGTAAGGGGGTTGATAACCAGTGCACTGGCCCTGATTATATGTAGGCCCCGCTTGAGCAGTGTATGGATTTGACTGCTGAGTATAGGTATAGACTAGTTATTGAAGGTAATAACCAGAACCTTGGGGCGGGTTGTAAACTAGTCGAGACTGACCTTGAAGGTAATAACCACCTTGGGATCGGACGGGTTGTTAGTAAGTGGGACTCTGCTAAGCCTGATAAGTTGGGCGCATAGGCAGATTCAGCTGCGGCATAGAATAAATCAGCTGTTGAGTAGGGTTAACTGGATGTGCGGGCTATCCTGGTTAAACATGTTGACCTGGCTAGGCGGGCTGCCCTGGTTAAACAAGTTGGCCCGGCTGAACAGGTTGTCTCGGTTGAACAGGTTGGCCTGGCTAATGAAGGACACCAGGTTTCCCTGGGTGAGCAGGTTGGCCTGATGGCGGGAGAGGGCCAGGTTGCACCTGATAACCAGGTTGACCTGTGACAGGACCATAAGATGGCCCTGGCTGTGCAACATTCGGACCGATGGGAAACTAAGGTTGCTGAGGTTGCACCATAGGTTGAGAAGGGTGGATTTTCCGCCTAGGACAGTACAACAGTCCAGGTTGATACCTCGGTTGACCTGTGGGTCCCTGAGGTTGCCCTTGTTGGACCATAGGATGAGGCTGTAGAGGTTGACCTTGAGGCTTGTAGGACTGCCCTTGCGGACCGTACAACAACCCCTGCTGGACCGAAGGTTGGCCTTGGAAAGGTTGTCCTTGCGGGTCATATAGATAACCAGGCTGGCCCGAAGGTTAACCTTGGAAGGGTTGTCCTTGCGGTTTCAAAGGTTGCTCAGCCTGGGTAGACAGAAAACCATTAACATACTGATAAGCCTCTGGAGCAAGAAAATGAAGAGGGTTACCCTGCTCATCATACTGATATGGAAAAACATAGATGGGGGTACCATCTGGCCCATAATGGGAAAAATAAGGATGGTTGGGATCTTGGGAGGACTGACCAACCTCAGAGTTGGACGTCTGTAAAGACAATCGATACTCCTCAGGAGAGATATTCTCTGGAATAGAAAATGCTATGTAAATGTCTTCAGGAAGTGACGAGACCTCGGTAGACTGAGTAGTGACAGCGGGCGTAGATGTAGCTACGCAGACAGTAGGCCTAACAGGTACCGATGTGACCTGAGGAGATGACGTGAGGGGTGTCCTTGGAGACATCCCTAACGAAGGAATAACCGGCCTCGTGGATGGAGTCGATATTCCCATAGAAGCCATAGCAGCTGCAATCTGACTTAATGACCTATATCCCGCTGGAAGCGAAAGACCATGTGAAGACATAACAGAAGACTCGGGGTTGTTTTCTGGGAAAAGCTGGTAATCTTCACCAGATGTAGGAATTTCCTCACTAGGACAAGGACTGGGTGAGTCCATATCTGAACCTGCCGCTAGATCTTTTAAAAGATGGCAAGGACTAGGAGGTATAACAGCAGGCGACCCTGATATAAGAGGAGGGAAGTGTTCCCCTACTCCAAATCCAAACCAAGCGTTGGATAAAGGCCAATTGAATTCAACTGGTCCACCAAAGGGAAGCTCAGATAGAGCCGGTTTCCCGTCGGGAAACTCGGATATGATAGGCTGCTGATGTTCAGCATAGGACTGAGAGACCTCTGATGAATCGTCTGTGTAAGGACTACCAGCAGACGAAACTGAGGGTTCCGCCACTGTGACATTAACGAAAAGAGGAAAATATTAAAACAAAACACACAGGCAAGAACCAAGGCAAACAATTAAACGGCCAACAAACAATCTCTAAAAGGGAGTGTGATTATGGGTGATTGATTTTTACCACATTGAAACTTATAAATTTCACCATTTCATGTTTTAAGAGTCAAGAAACGAGAGAAAGATGACTCTATCTCTTTCAATTTGGAAACAAGCGTGAAAGGACAAGCGCTTGATGATCCTTTCAAATTTAATGAGTCAGAAAAGATCGAAATGACTACTCTGGAAATCTAGGCAAAAGGGTGTACCAGATATCCGTGAACTGCCATATACACCTTGGTTAAAAAATTAAAGAGAAATCAACCAAGGACTTATCGTACGTGCAGGTAATCTACCCAAATGTTGTGTCCGGTGTATCACGGGTATAAGGCGACAGACTCGACTTCCTACGGAGAAAGGATAGCAACCTAGTGGGGTCTCCCTTTATATACGCGACGGTACGGGGAGCACAAGTCCGTACTAGTGCTGTCTAAAGCCAAGACGCGAACGACAGCTACTAGGTTTAACGACGCCGGAACACGTCACTAGCCTAGACCTCTAGATATTTCGTTAATTTTTCAATGCTACCTTAAGGTAAATTGAATAAATATTAGAGTTGATCTTCAATTATGTTTCAATTTCAGGCCCTACCGAATGTTATGTCTCAAAATCCTCTAAATGCACACTACATGCCACAATATATCACTTTGTTCGATGAATAGCTAACTACGGGAAGGTTGAGAGCTTTCCAAACAATAACAAAATGATCACAAAAAAACCACTACTGTCTCTAATGCACCCTAATGAAACTAAAAGCTTTTCCTTTAGAGTTATATAACACTAATAAGGCAGAAAAGTTTTCAATTTACACTAACCAATCAAAAGCACAAGATGTTTTTTTGTATTTTCAATGTTTTAGAGCAAGATGCACTAAACAAAATGAAAACTAATAAAGAGACCAATTGGAGAAATGATAGTGAAAGAGCAAACAAGCAAGTTCACTGAACGCAAAACACACAATCATACCTCAAACTGATGAATAAATCCCTCAAATCGAAGAGGAATCCCAAAGGCTCATACAAACCGTGTAATCTAAGCTTGAAACGAGACAAGGTGAAATTCGAATGAAAAAGAGAGCTATCACTCAAATAGCGCAATGGCACAGTGGGAACCAACCAAACGAATGCAAGGAAGCAAAAACAAAGTTGACTGAATAAACAAAAACCAAAAACTCATATGGGAGGCTCAGCACACGATAGCACCTAGATGCCCTAGGGCTAGAATGTAAAACCGATAGTAGAGGGAAAACAACCGGAGGATAGAGGTCATTCACAGTCAACAAGGACTCCAAGGCACTTAGACAGTCGGAAAAGAGGCACCAAAAACCAAGCTCAAAGGGCTCAGAACAAGAAAACCTAGCACCAAACAGGATTGGCGCGACTGTTTGGCTGCATCTAGCGGCAGAACAGGGTTGGCGCGGGTGTCTAACCAGCAACATGCGCCAATTGGCGCGAATGTCAGGTTAAAAAGTGCGCCAATGTATTTTACTAATGACAGTGATGAAAAAGAGCAAACAGAGAGTAGATCAGGTATGGTGGAGGTTGAATAGAGGTTATCCACCAAAAGGAGACAAACCAGAAGAACAGATCAAACAGAAAAAATCCAAAAGCAACCGAAAGAGACAAGACAAACTCCAAAAAATCTCCCCAGCAGAGTCGCCAGTTTGTTGGAGAGGTAAATCCCCTCTGTGGACAGAGGCGATCCCTACTAGCCCAGATCAGGTCTAGCAACAATCAGACACATAGTGACGCAAGTTTCTAGCTACAAAATGACAAGAACGTAACAATTTGCCTACCTCAGGTCCTATGCAATGGTCGTCGAAGAAAGGATGATGCTTCCCGTCCTCTTCTTTGACAGATCACGATCCTTCCGCTTAACGCGTCCAAACACCTGCACACATGTGAAGAAACACGACGATACGCAGCATAGAATCTAAATCTTGGAACTATACATCAGTCAGAGAAGATGTAATTCATTGCATCGAAACAAAGACACATGAATGAAACCATAATCAACGTCGCTTATCATTAATAATAACGAAAGAAAGATACAACCCAAGGCTATGATGCTGGATCTTCCTTCGGCGGGTCGACAGCGGAGCACGTCTCAATGAAGCTCGTCGGGAATGGGACAGAGCTCTCTCTGTCTGGCAATAGTCTCCTTGCTTACAAATTCAGCTCTTCTATAGTGTTATCAGGACTACTAGCTTGCTAAGGGAAAATGGCAAGCTTATATAGATGGTGGAAGGGGAGTTGGGATCCCTACAATTGTGGGATTCGCCCTATCCTCAAGGAAGCTTCCATGATAGGTGGAAAACTACCTCCCCTATTTGGAGATCAGGAGCCAAACCTCCCAACCCGTTTTAGAGACTCGTTTAGGAGTTTTTTGGAATCAAACTTTCGCCATTTATTTTTAAAAAATAATCCTTATTAAGCTTGGTGTGGGAAAAACACTGGGACAGAGCGCCACTTGGCGTGCCCTCTTTGGTGGATTTTCCCCATTGGCGCGAGGGCTGAACTGGCTAGTCGCGCCAAGGCCAAAAGATCAATTTTTAAGGTTTTGCAAAGGAAACTTTCTTCAAAGGAATGATTGTCCTTGTCAAGGGGGATGCCATGAAAGTGATTTCAGGTCATGTCACTGCTCACAGGTCATGGGAAAGGCCCTCCAATGTGTGGGACGGGGGATGGCAGGAACGGTGACAAATTACTGTGTAACAACGGTGTTTCGTTTTAGATGGACTATGTAATATCCCTATTTTCAGCGTTTTATAAATAGAGAATACATATAAAGGTCAGGGGGGCCTCAGAAATAAAATTGGTAAATGTATTAATTGTGGAAATTAATCTATAAAAGTGGAAATAGTACCATGATGTAAAGACACGGTAAAAAGAGACCAAGAAGTCAAAACCATGAGGTTGGACTAGATTCCAAAGACTTTTCCAAAATTCTCCAAAAATCCTTGGAGAAAAATAAAATAAAATAAATTTTATTAGATGGGAGAAAAAGATCTAATAAAAGCCTCAGTGAAGTGGAAAGTTACTGAGAAGAGATAAGAATAAAACTAGAAAGTGGAAAAGCTAGTTTTAAAGAATCTTTTGTGGAAAAAAACAAAAGTAAAGCCAAAAAGAAAGGAAAGAGCATCCCAAATTAACTGGGCGCAGTTATGGAAATGGGCTAAGGGAAAGCAAGCTTAAATAAGTTATTCCTAGTGAGACAAGAGTTTGTCTACACTATGGAATAATTAGTCTCTACTCGGGGGGAGCTGTGGATTAAGCTCAAGGTTGGGTGGCAAATAGTCTTTACCAGATTGGTATGCACATTCTATTAAAAATTATGTTATGATTTATGTTATCTTTTATGAAATTTTGAGGTAGTAAAATATGGTCATTTTTATGGATTATATGATCACGAGATCATGTGTTATGCTAAAAATTGAAAGTGCTCGAAACTTTACCGAACCTGAGCATCCAGATAAGTCTCTTCGTTGCGATTTCGGTGCCATGAACGGTTCAAAAAATGATGTCGTATGAGGAAGATATCGCGTTCTGTTCATTTTCATAAAAGGCTAAAAATTTTGTGTATTTGGGTATTTGGGATCTTGATCCAACATGTGCAGTATAGTCGGTAGATGGCATATGCGAGATATTGTGAGGAGTCAGGTCTCGCGGACAAGACCAGGTTCAGGAGTTGTGGCCAACAAAGGGGTCTGATGTATTCTAGGATCACGCTGGCATTTTCACCCTACTCCGGAGAGCAGAGAGTCTCACCCGAGGCGTGCCACAACCACATGCAGAAGGGGATGAGATCAATGGCAAGGGACAAAGTCGCAACTCATGATGGACAATACATCGATCACATAGACAGAGTCATATACGCAAGAGCACTTACTAAGCATTCAGACATTAGCAAATAAAATTTTAAACCAGCATAAACAAATTACACGCATGTAAACCTCTCATTGAGACAACAACTTTCCATTGTATTAATCTCTTGGCCAAGCACATGATTACATAGCCTTTTCAGCGATAGCTTACAACTCTGATACAGATGTCTTGCGGAACAGAAAGGTAGAATAGAGAAGATTAGGAACCATAGAAAGGTCATGCATGATTTCCCGCAGTCGCTCTGTGCTTCTTCTCCTGTCACGAGCCTCGCAACCTCTGCAACATCCCCCTTCTTTCAGCCGGGTGACTGTTATTTATTCACCCGCTCTCGCGACTATCAGTTCCTCTGTGTCTTTTCTTTAGCTACTCCCAGCTTCTCTCCTGTTATCTGCGTATTCCGCTTTCTGTCTTCTGCTGTGTGTTTTCTTCATCTGTACTTGTGCGTGTTCTATCTTCAGCTATCTCATGCTTCCGCGCCACCTTGATAGCTCCGCGACTCCTGGTAGTTGCGACGCGGTCGCGATTGCCATGTGTCTTCATGCCGCAACTCAAAAGGTCAAAATTCAAAATGTTCTAACCAAGATTTCAAAAACAAGGGCCCCAACAGGCCCCGACCACAATTCCTTGACTCGTCCCCAAGTCAATCACAAATGACAATTTCCACCTCCATTGCCCCGCTGGCTCCCGTGCCCTGTTTAGCCTGTGTGCCTTCGTCTTGTGCCCTTTCCTGCTGTGCTCCTCCAAGCGGCTGTTCAAACAAGGACCCCAGCTCTCGGACCCTGCGGAGCGCTATATCTTTGAGCCCGGTGAAATCCGACACAACTTGCTGCCATTCTTGCATTAGCGAGTCTGATTCTTCAGTGATCCTGGTGGCAGCGGCCTCCTCTATATTCGTCGGGACAACCCCGAACATCGTGGTAAGCTGGGTCTCGGCCTTTGCATCCAGCTGTTGTATTGATTTGGCACTGGCTTGAATGGGCGGACGGATTTCCCGAATTATCTGCTTGGACGCTGCTGAGTTGGCCTCGGTCTGTTGCATTTGAACCTCAAGCTCGTCCGCCTGGGCATATAGTTGATCTAACCGCGCTGGGTCTGCGGTCTCCTGAATTTCCCTGGAAATTTGTTGCAGCTGGGCAGAGATGGGCTGCGTTTTGACAGTGAGGGCGAGTGAACACTCCTGCAGACTTCGCAGGAGGTCGTAAGCCTCGCGCGCTGTGGAGTGAAGGGTCGCCTGCATGCGAGTTGCCTGGGTCTGCTTGGCAGCCACCTATTCTGAGTAGACAATCTGTGGGTCGGGGAGCGCGGGCCGTGCCGCTAACACCACTTGGAGTTCCTGATTCTCCTGCATAGACCAGTGAAAGTAGACCGAACGTGGTAAGCTTGGACTGCTACATTGCTCTCCGCTATATCGTCAGGAAGTGGGGCATGATGAGCCCTTACAGCAGGCCATAGGTCTGAGAATGCATGAGCGGCAATGGTGACCTGCTCCTGCAGGTAGGTCTTCTCCTTGGTCAGCTGGTCGCGCTGTTCAGTAAGCGCTCTAATCTGGCGGTGCTGCTCATCACACCGCTGCTGCAGCTCTGAATGAAGCTGTTCAGCCTGCAGGGCCGCCCGCTGAATGAATAGGTACAACTGGCCTGTACCCCATGTTTCTACGTTGGGGTTGCCGGAAGCGCCCTGCTCCGGCATTCGCTCCTGCAGAGGTTGCCCACTGGCCACTGATCTGTTGGAGTTCTCAGGAGGGGACACTAGTGTCTGTTGCTGCATTGATGTGCCCATATCGGAATCTGGCCATTCTTGCTGAGTGGTCTGGTCTGTGGGGGGAGGGTTAGCATGCTCAGGCGGAGCCTCGATCAAGTCAGCCCCAACATTGGCCAGCTGGGTAAATATAGTAGAGAAAGAACCCTAGGGTGTGGCCACGGGGTCAACTGGTGGTACTACGGCCTCAGTACTGGAGGTGACTTCAGCCTCGTGGTCTCCTCCAAATAGTTCCCGGATAAGAGGGTCTGATACAGTGGCAGATGAGTTTGATGGAACGGATGAAGTGGCAGGTGGACGGCCGATGGAGGGAGTGGTGGACGGGGTGGAGGAGGTATGGGGGAGGCGAATGTTGAGGAATTCTGATGGATCGATCAGGGGTTCCTCCGGAATCAATGTCCCTGTGAGTGGAGTGGATGGCGGATCATCATCAGTAAGATCCACCACCGGATCAGGGACGGCGGTGCGGGCCCGCTTGGATGGAGGGGGGTCTGATTGATCAGGTCCCGGGCCCATTTCGCCCATCGGAGTGGTGATGGGGCTGGTAGAAGTGAATAAGTTGGTGGGGATGGGAGAAGTGAGAGGGGCAGTATGGGACGGAGCAAGAGAACAACTGAGGTGGAATTCAGAAAATAAAGGGAACAAAGGGGCACCACTTGAAACAACTTGGGTCGCCACGTTGAGACTTCGTACCTGGGCATTGAAGTGTTGTACGATGGGGACCAGTGATTCGGGCAGTTCCTGTGAGGTCCCGGCTGCATCCTGAGAAGGTCCCGCCGCGCCCTGTGAGGACCCTGCTGCGCCTATCTCGGCAGGCCGCTGCGTCGGCAGCATCCGCTCGAAGTTATATCTGGGGATCCCGTCGCGGATGTGCTTTATGACCCCCGCCCACGCAGAGACCTCGCGGTGAAAGGTATCATCGTCCAGCTGGAATCTGAGTGGCGCCATGTGGAAGGTGGCTTCCGGCACGCAAGTGGGGTGGAGGTAAGTGTGCCTGTGGCTTACCCCGAACCATACCTGCTTACTATACTCGTCCAACAGGTGCCTGGGCACCCATTGCTGGTTAGCCACCACATCTCTCATTAACCCGTACCAAGCCCGAAACGCTTCCGCGTTCACCTGTTTAGTGCTGGGGTTAGAGGACACCTGCCACAGGGTGAATTTCATCGCAAGGGGCTAGCTCGTGGTAGTTTCTGCCGACAGCCGGACAGGAGGAATGTGCCATTTCCACATGGCAAAAGCTACAATTAGGTAACCATAGATGAAACTAGTGGTGCGCTTATAATTCTCTTCGCATGCCGCGAACGGTTCTTTGAGCACGAAAGAACACCAATTCAGCCTGGTGGACACAGTGCTCCGCAATGGAGATTGTATCCAAGGTGCACTCTCCTTTGGTATAATGTCGCATCATCTTGCTAGCAATGAGATAGCAAGCGAACCGAATCTCCGGCTTGTTAATCAAATCAATTTTGGCACCTTTCCCCCCCTGGCGAGTGCCATACTTGGTATAGAGCTCTGTATCACCTGACTTTCGGGCGTGCTTGGAAGATGTCTGACCGGCAGCGGAGACATCTGCGCCATTCTGGGACAGCCCTGTGAGCCGATGAATGTCTTCAGCGTGAATGGGGATCTCCTCGTTTAGCCACAAGGACCCGTTCTGAATTCGGCTGAGGAGGAACCGGGTGCATTGCAGGGCCGGTCCTGTAGTCCCAAAAACAGGAAGAGTCCTTAAATTCATCAAGGACAATTGCTGGAGGCCCCTGTACTCTTGTCGCATTCGGCTGTTTGAGCTACTGCCTGGTGTGTAGTGATGCTCCATATACATCTGCTAATGGAGGTGGGGGAATTCGGCTGGGTCGGACAGGTTGGCGTCTATCAACGCTGCACTGTCATATTTTCCAAACAGCGACTCTATTCTGTGGATTCGACTGTCCAGCGCTGGTTCAATAATGGATAAGAGAGCCTTTGGCATCTTGGCACGGCGCTGGTAAACCTGGAGAATTCTTCTGGAGCTCCTATCTTGGTGCGATGCGTTTTGAGACTTCAACCGCTCTGGTGTCGCTGCAATTGCCAAATTGAACTGGTCCGGCATTCTCATGCTGTTGGTCTCCATGCAAGTTATGTCATCACCTGGCACGAGCGAAGTTGATGAGACCCCACAACGAAAATTAATTCTTGCTAGCCTTCTTGCCTGCGATAATCGTGCGATCGATCGCGTGCCTGTGTGTAATCTGACAGTTGCTGACGGCGTCATGGGGAAATGGGCGGACGCGACGGCTGAGGGAATTGCGAATGATGACAAATGATTAGGGTACGGTGACTGTCTACTTATGGTAATTTATGATGCAAATCTGAGCGATCCTACGGACTGACAAAAAGGACTGACGGAAATGACCTAGACTGATACTGGCACGTGGATGGATCCTACAAGGACGACACGCTAGACTGGTGCCGTGACACGCTGGACTGGTGCCGCCCCGACCACAGTCGGTTGCGGTGCAGTCCCCGCAACTGACCGGTTATTGATAGACTACCTATCAACGGAAAAGACTCCCTACGCTCATCCCGGTTGCGGGAGAGTTATTCGACTAAGCTACTCTACGGGTTCTCTCAGGTGCGAGAGTTATTGATGAGAAGTGAAAGGTACCTACTCCTGGTAGGGTTTCAGGCGTGCGCCATTCACCCACCTAAGGAGAACTGTACCGTCCAGCTGTGCCAACCGAACGGCTTCTGAGTTGTGGATCTCGATGACAAAGTAGGGTCCCAACCAGTGCATCTGGAGCTTGCCTGGAAACTTATGGAACCGGCTATCATATAAGAGAACTTTGCCGCCAACTTGGAAGGCTTTGGCCTTGATGTGGCAGTCGTGCCACGCTTTCTGCCTGGCCTTCTGAACCTTCTGGTGGAATTCCGCCAGGAATCGAGCCTCATCCAGCTCCTGTAGCTCCTGGAGGCGTTCCCTAAGTGACTCCTCTTTTGAGAACTGAAGAGACGTAGCGATCAGAAGACTGGGTATAGTGAACTCGGCGGGAATCACAGCTTCCCGGCCATACACCAACTGGAATGGCGTCTGATTGGTCAAGTGTTTCACCGTGGTCCGGTAGGCCCACAATGCCGCTGGGAGACGCTCATCCCAATCGTCGCGCTGAGCATTGCAAATTTTAGTCAAGCCTTTTTCAAGAATCTTGTTGAATGCTTCCACAGTACCATTTGCCTGCGGGTGGTATGGGCTGCTTTTATGATGTTGAATCATAAATGTGTTCAGTAGTGACTTGACCATGGCATTAATGAAATGCGTACCCTGATCACTGGTTAAGCTTCGTGGGCAGCCAAACCGGTTGATGATGTGTTCAAAAATGAACCGGGCAGCGGTCTCTGCTGAGCAGTCGCGTACCGCCGCTGCCTCAGCCCACCGGGTGAGGTAATCCATGGCGGTAATGATGTACCGGGCCTTGGAGTGTTTGGCGACCGGGGCGATGGGACCTACAAAATCGACAGCCCAATTTTTGAACGACCGCAACACATGCACTGGGTGTAGCGGAAGCTCGTCCCGGTGAGAAGGCCTTCCTGTCCGCTGGCAAACATCGCAGCGCTTCACGTAGGCCTTACAGTCAGCATGTACCGTCGGCCACCACAGGCCAGCTTGGAGCACCTTCCTTGCGGTGGGTTTCGCACCCACATGCCCTCCCGCAACACTGCTGTGACATTCCCACATCACCGCTTCCCGTTCGTGGTCAAGGACGCATCTGCGCAACACCTCATCGAGGCCCAGTTTGTATAGCTGCCCCGCGATCAATTGGTAGTCGGCCGCCCGGACAACCAGGTGGCGTTTCTGGAGCGGGGTGTAATCCTGAGGGCATTGTCCCATGGTCAGATAAGTGGCAATGTCAGCCAAGTAATCCGGTACTGCTTCGACTCGGAAGAGATCGGCATCCGGCAGCTGATCATCCAATGAACCTTCATTCTCTCTCGTCTCCAACCTGGATAAATGATCGGGACCAACATTCAACCTACCGGTCTTGACAATCACCTCAAACGTGAATTCCTGGAAAAGTAGAAGCCAGCGACAGATCCATCCTTCCAACACAGGCTTATTCACCAGATACTTTAATGCAGAGTGGTCCGTAAAGAATGTGAATTTGCCACCCAGAAGGTAGTGGCGGAACTTCTGGAGGGAATACACCATCGCCAACGCCTCCCGCTCGGTCGTGGTGTAATTCTTCTCCGCGTTCGATAGCCTGCGGCTGGCGAAGTAGACGGGGTGGTCAACTGTCGTCTCCCCGGGTTGCGCCAAGACAGCCCCAAGTGCAATACCAGACGCATCAATATGCACATGGAACTGCTTATCCCAGTCGGGATGAACAAGTATGGGTGTTGTCGGCAATTTCTCCTTCAAGGTGTCGAGGGCCTTCCTACACTCCTCCGTCCATTGGAATACTTCTGACTTCCGCAACAGTTTCTCCATAGGGGCCATAATCTTTGCGTAATTGCGGATAAACCGCCTGTAATATCCTGTATTCCCGAGCAGTTCCCGCAACTACTTCACGGTTTTGGGGGCTTCCATGTGAACGATGACCGCGACCTTGGCGGGATCGACACAGACCCCTTGCTTGCACACCACGTGGCCTAAGAGTGTGCCAAATGGAACTACAAAAATACATTTCTTCAAGTTCAAGGAAATCTATAGCTGACGACACCGGTCAAACATAATATGCAACAGGGAGGCGTGTTTCTTCAACAGGCTGTAGACAGTCCAGTCGTCCATGTAGACCTCCAGGAACTTGTGAATGTACTCTCGGAAAGCAGCAATGATAATCTGGGAAAACACAGCCGGTGCGTTCTTCAGACCAAACGGCATAACGTGGTATGCGAATGATCCCCACTCAGTGGTGAATGTCGTCTTTGCTTTGTCTTCCTCGGCGATGCGCACCTGATGGTAACCCGAAAACCCATCAGTGAAGGAATAAGCTTCGTTTCCCGCAACATGATCTAGAACTTCATCGCTGAAAGGAGTGGGAAACGGATCGTGGATGCAGGCATTGTTCAGGCTCCGGTAGTCTACACAGACACGGATCTCCGCTTTGTCCTTCTTGTTCTGGATGACAATGGGACTCACCCATTCTGCTTCTTCTACTGGGAAGATAAGACCTGCAGCCAGCATCTTGTCGATCTCCATCTTGACCTTTTCTTTGATACGTGGGTTCAGCCAGTAGGGTCGGTGCTTCACCGGCCTGGCCCCTGGTTTCAGCGCGATGCGCATTTCGCCCAGGTCCCCCTTGATCCCCTTCAGGTCCGCAACCGAGGACGGGAACAAATCTTCGTATTCCCGGAGGAGGCTGAAAATTTCTTTTGTCGTTTCCTCGTCCCAGTAATCTCCCACCGTTGCGAGCTTGGGTTTCTCGTTTGTTCCAATGTTCATCTTCTTCATCTTTAGTGGCTGTAAATGGACTCCTTCAGTCGTCGGCTCTTCACTGATGCTCCGCTCGCCTTCCCTTTCGTCAAAATAGAGATGCCTGAGGTCCTCCAGACTATCGTCATCCGGATCGACGTCAATCCGGTGGCAAGCCAAATCGCGCCTGACCTCAGGTCGTGACACAACCGGGCCCCTGTCGGGCTCGGGATGGCGGAAAAACAAGACCTCCTTGATGGCCTGTAGGGTCTGAGACTCCTGCGCCGTCTCCCCTTCGAACAAGAAGCACCGAACGAACTTGTCCGTAACTGCTTGCCAAAAGTGGGTTCCCCGTTTCCGCTCTTCCTCCAGGTACCAGGCCTGGGGAATTGTACCCAGGGAGTGGATAAACCTGTGGACCCACAGCTCCTCAGGGTACCGGGTGCTACGCCACTGTTCCTCGCAGGCCCGCAAATGGTGTCACGGGTCGGAAGTTCCATGATACTTAAGCGTACTGCAAGGTCCTTCGTCCTCTTTAAAGCATGCCCGCAGAGCATCCGCCACACACTCCCATCGCAACAGAGTGTTGCGGTGATTTTTCCACCATCGGGCTGACGTAGATTGCAAGGCCACATCCAAAAGAGGCATCCGGCTTTCAGCTGGAACCAGATATTCCACCTTGGTAATAAAAGTATTGAATGCTTGCATGTTCGACAAGGTGGGATATCCGCAGATCTCAGTCCCTACCCATCGGACTTGGGAAATGGAGGCACATCTCCGCATGGTGGTATCATACCCCCCTTGCTGCCAGTCTTCCCAAGCGATTTCGGATCTGAGCTCCGAGGTCTGCACACTCCGCCAACTGACAGAGCCAGCCGCGGTCGGGTTAATATAATCGTCCCGCTTTCCTGTGGTCATCTGATAAAGGTGGTCCATCATCTGAGCATCCTCCCGATTGTCCACTGTCTCCGTATATCGCGGGCCTTGATACGGGTCGAGGGGCTGGGTGACCCGTACCTCCCCATCCTCAAAGATCATCAGCTCCTTTTTAAGGTCGATGATGGCATAATTCTCAAAAGCCCAATCAATGCCGAGTAAGGCGGGATAGGGATCCTTGTCGCCCATGATATCAATAACCTCAAAATCGGTGTATGTCTTCACCCCCGCAACGTCAACCTCGACACCCTCGAGCCGACTGATTGGCAGAATGCAGTACTGGTTCACCATCCTGAGTTGGATTGGTGAGTAGGCTAGTCGTGGCCTTCCAAGAGCCTCCCATGTCTTCCGTGGCAGAATGTTGACGTCGGACCCCAAGTCTAACATGGTGTCGCTGATTTGGAATCCCGCGACCTGCGTGTTAAGCCGGAATTCTTTGCCTGTTCGTTACTTGTTCCGCTTCACACACTGCACGTATTGAGGGCCAGCATTCGCTGGGTCTCTAAGTCCTGTGCGCCACTGCAGTGCTCCTTCCAAAGCATGCTTGAGCTGCTGCCACAGCGCAGCGTTGTCAACAATCCTAAGGAATAGCCGAAGCCAATCCTCGACCACAGTACCTGCGACGTTCTGCGCCCCAGATTCTGGCAGCATGGGCTCCTCCAGCCCTCCCTCGTCCCGCAGCTGGGCGAACGCCTCAACTGCCTCCTGGAAATACTTCTTCTGGACTTCGGGCCTGATCAACTTCTCCGGGGATACTGGCCGAACCACTCGTGCTCGCTCCTTCCCGTGGGCATCTTCTCCCGTCTTCTTTCCACCCCTCTTCACGATCACGACATTCTGCATGTCTGGGGTTGCGGTCCCTCGTGGCTCTGAGTTTATCAGATTTGCTCCCCTCTACCTCGCCCGTTCTTCCCACTTTTTGATGAGCTCCGGATAGTCCTCTGTGGCGTGGGCGTTTACCCGGCACTGGGAACACCAGGGTCGTCGCAGGAGGGGACATTCTCGAGCCACGTGAACCTCCTGGTCACAATTGTAACATTTTATCGGACCGCGTCCGCCTGTGCGGCCTCCCCGCATGCCTTTGCCTCTTCCCCTTGGAGCCTCGTTCACCCTGTAGGAGGGACGATCCAATCGATCCGCAAGTGCGTCGAGCGCCCTGCACTGCTCAGTGTTGTGAGTTGTGAACACAAAAAATTCGCAGTACACATTATTCGGGACCGTGGAGTACTTCTGTAATATCGGGCACATCCGAGGAGGATGCCCCAGCGTCCGGCAAATCTCGCAGTACTCTGTGGTGGAGGAACCCGCTTGAGGTGGGAACCCCGCGTAAGGCTGTTGCGGCTGGTATACCCCCTGCGGATTCATCACCGCGCCTCCACCAGGTGGTGGACCCCCCTGGATCGCCGCAACCGAGGGTCCTGCCCTTGTACCGCGCAACCGGGGACACTCGGTTGCGACATGGCCCTCGACCAGACAATGAGTGCACCAAACATTCGACCGCGATGGTCTCACCGGGTGAAGCTCCTTGAGCTTCTCAGTCAAGCTGGCGATCTGGTGTTGCAACCCTATCAAATAAGGGTCTTGCGGGGCTGGCCCTCCGCGATATTCCTGGGGGTAGCCCACCATGGCTTCAATCTTCATGGCTTGCTCCAAAGCGTCCTGCAGATTGTCAATCTTCTGCTGAGTGAGGGGGGTTCGTGTCAAGGGAAGTAGAGCCTTGATGAACCAGTCCCTCTGGTGGTTTGGATCGATCGGGTAGCTGAGTTTCCCGATCGCATCCTTGAATCGCCGCATCAATTCCCATGCAGTCTCACCTTCCTTCTGTTTAATTTCCCACAACTCTGACAGACCCTGCTGGTCTGTCTGGGGAAGCTTGAATTCGCAGACAAAATCCCGCTTCACGTCCGCAATTACGGGGTTAGGATGAGCCTCGGACCACTTGATAAACCATCGCAGAGCCCTCTCTCTGAGCGTGGTTTGGAATTCTATTAACTTCCCTGCATCGGGCGTCTGGCGAGCCCTCCAGATGTCTTCGCACATATACCAGTGTTGCTCTACATCATCATTGCCCCAGCCAGATAACTCTGGATACCGGGTGAAAGATCCAGCCATGTGTGCTTGCGGAGAATTGACCGGGATAAATCCTCCAGGTCCTGGTTGCGTAACGGTTCCACTAGGAAAAATACCACTACTAGTAACGCTGCTGTTACCGGACGTTACTGACGCTGATGAACTATTGTATGACTGACTCAATGCTTGTAACTGAATAAAAATATTACTTAAAGGTTGATACAGTACCAGGGGAAGGTCGGGATCCTGGCCATGCAGAAGGTGGGAAGTAGGGCTGCCTGGAGGGGTGGGTGCCGTCTGATCTTGAAACATCCGCTGCATCACGCCGTGCCATTCATCATCGGAACTCTCTTCAGGCTGCATCTTTCCATTATCTTCGCTAGTCATTATCTCTCTTTCTCGCGTCGCTAGGCTCCCATGCACCCACTGCACTTCCACCGCTGTTCCATCTTCTTCCCGGGTATCCAAACCCATAGTTCCTGTCCTCTGAGGCGCCTCCTTCTGATTTTTCCTCTCGATCTCCCTTCTCTTCAAATCTCGCATTACCCTTCTTCGCCACCTATCGGCGATCTGCGCCCGCCGATGTGCACGTCGCTCCCACAACTTTCATGCGGCCTCAACATCCATTCCCTGCTCCCCACTTTCACATTCTACACAGCATCGGTCCCCTCAACCCTTCCCCCAGCACGGGTGGTTTACGCTTCCATACCCGTTTTGTGGAATTCAATCAACCCTTCATCCACCATCATAGCTTTGATCCACAGTGGAATCTCCTTCAGCAGCTTCCCTCTTAGCCCTGAGTGGAAAACAGCCTCGGCTTTCAAGAAGGATTGGTAGCACTCAGCAGCAAACTCCACAGTGTATCCTTCCAACGTGGTCCTTACCCAAAAATCCACCGCACAGGTCAGTTCAGTGTCCACCCGGTGCAGTGCCACCAGATCTTCGTGCGCCCACCTGCGGTTTATCTTCCGCAAGCCATCTTGGGGCACCATCGCTCGTAATCTCTGTAACCAATTGTAAAGGTCGGTAGGGAACCTTCCCCAGAAAATTTCGTACGTATCACTGGCTGAGTCAGAGAAAAGGACGAGCTCCTTGATCGCCGCCTCCTTCTTCTTGGTCAGCTCTGCTTGCTGAGCAATGAACTGGTCGAGATGATTATCCCACCATCGCCGTATCTCTCCTTCAAAAATCCTCGATACCATGATCTAGTTCCCCTCAGAACATGCAGGTCCCGGCAACGGAACCATTTGTTGGCGAGAAGTCAGGTCTCGCGGACAAGACCCAGGTTCAGGAGTTGTGGCCAACAAAGGGGTCCGATGTAGTCTAGGATCACGCCGGCATTTTCACCCTACTCCGGAGAGCAGAGAGTCTCACCCGAGGCGTGCCGCAACCACATGCAGAAGGGGATGAGATCAATGGCAAGGGACAAAGTCGCAACTCATGATGGACAATACATCGATCACATAGATAGAGTCATATACGCAAGAGCACTTACTAAGCATTCAGACATTAGCAAATAAAATTTTAAACCAGCATAAACACATTACACGCATGTAAACCTCTCATTGAGACAACAACTTTCCATTGTATTAATCTCTTGGCCAAGCACATGATTACATAGCCTTTTCAGCGATAGCTTACAACTCTGATACAGATGTCTTGCGGAACAGAAAGGTAGAATAGAGAAGATTAGGAACCATAGAAAGGTCATGCATGATTTCCCGCAGTCGCTCTGTGCTTCTTCTCCTGTCACGAGCCTCGCAACCTCTGCAGCATCCCCCTTCTTTCAGTAGGGTGACTGTTATTTATTCACCCGCTCTCGCGACTATCAGTTCCTCTGTGTCTTTTCTTCAGCTACTCCCAGCTTCTCTCCTGTTATCTGCGTATTTTGCTTTCTGTCTTCTGCTGTGTGTTTTCTTCATCTGTACTTGTGCGTGTTCTATCTTCAACTATCTCATGCTTCCGCGCCACCTTGATAGCTCCGCGACTCCTGGTAGTTGCGACGCGGTCGCGATTGCCATGTGTCTTCATGCCGCAACTCAAAAGGTCAAAATTCAAAATGTTCTAACCAAGATTTCAAAAACAAGGGCCCCAACACACGGCAATTTGTCACCGTCCACAACATTCCCCATCCACGCACATTGGAGGGCTCAGCCGTGACCTGTGAGCAGAGACAAGACTTGAAAATACTTTCATTGCATCCCTTTGAAGATGAGCTTTCATTGCCCTGAAGACATCTCCCTGCAAAAAACCCTAAAAATAGCTCTTTTTCCATTGGCGCGGTTCCATAGTTCAGCCCTCGCGCCAAGGGGGAAAATCCTCCAAAGAGGGCGCGCCAATTGGCGCTCTGTCATAGAGCCACAGCCGCGCCAACCATATTAAGAGGTGTTTTTTAAAAATAAATGGCGGAATTTTCGTCCTAACAAATCCCTGGACTGATATCTATCTTAAGTTGGGAGGTTTGGCTACGGATTTCCATAGAGAGGAAGTGGTTTGCCACCTCTCATGGAAGCTTCCTTGATGATAGGGCCAATCCCATAATTATAGGGATCCCAACTCCCCTTCCTCCATCTATAAAAGCTTGCTCATCTCCTTTGCAAGCTAGTTCCCAAGAGCTTTCACATCCTTATGTTGCAAGAGCCTTCTTGATTCCCTTAAGGCCAAATCCAAGCAAGGAGACTATTGTCAAGTATCTGGAGAGAGAGGCTTGTCCCATCCTTGACAGGCTTTATCGAGACATGTTTTGCTGACGACCCACCAAAGGAGAGTGCTGCGTTGAAGCTATGGTTGTATTCTTCTTTGACTCATTAATGATAAGCGACTATTGGTTATGGTTCCACTCTTGTTCTTGATTATGTTCATGAGTTATGTCCTCTTCGACTGACATATAGTTGTATATACTAGATTTTATGCTTGCGTTTGTGTTGTTTCTTGCATGTGCAGGTGTCCGATCACAGAGATCGTGAGGATTGTGATCTGCCAGGGCAAAGGAACGGGAGCACCACCTCTTCTACAAACGACAGCGTTGGATTCCAGGTAAGCCTTCCTTGCAAGTCGGTTTATTTACAATTAGGAACCTGCACTGTAGCGTGTTCGATTGTTGCTAGACCTGATATGGGCTAGTAGGGATCGCCTCTGTCTGCAGAAGGGATTTACCTCTTCAACAATTTGGCGACTCCACTGGGGATCGTTGGCTTGTTGTCGTTCCTTTTATAAGCTATAGACGGAGTCTGAAGTTGGTCAGATAGCCTTCGAAACACTTTTTCTCTGCATTAGCGGAGTAGATCAACGCTGCTTCAGTCAATCTCCGGTTTAGTTTACGGACTGAACAACTTGGAGTATTGTCTTCTCTTTTCGGTCAATTTCTTGGCCTTGCTTGCTTGGTCAGCTCTTTGGACTGGTTTTTCTATTTGTTTGGCTTTGTTTTAGCCTTGTCATCACTTGTCTATGTCTGAGATTGCTTGTCTTTCATTTTCCCATAGTAAACTCGGCTGGCGCGCTTTTTAGTGTGACAGTCGCGCCCATTGGCGCAGGTTGCCTGTGTATCACCCGCGCCATTGCCTTTCTGGCGCTAATTTCAAGCTCACAGTCGCGCCAATCCTGTGAGCTATTAGGGTTTGCTGTGTTTCATGCTTTCTGGGACTGACTTGTGATTTTGATCTTGTTTTTTCGGCTGTTTGAGTGCATTGGAGCCTAGTTTGACTGATTGTAACCTCCATCCTTTGGTTGTTTGCCTATTTCTTTCGATTTTGCATTCGAGCCCTAGGGCATCTAGGTGCTTTTGTGAGTCGAGCCTCCCTTGGGAGTTTTTGGTTTTCGTTCGTTCAGTCGACTTTGGGATTGCTTCCTTGCATTCGTTTGACAGTTGTCTATCATCTTATTGCGCTTTTTGAGTGACTGATTTTGTTTTCATTCGAATTTCGCTTTGCTTCATTTTGGGCCTAGATTACACGGCTCATTGGTGTCTTTGGGACTTTTCTTGGTTTTGAGAGACTTTTGGTCGATTTGAGATCTGATTTTTTGTGCCATTGAGTGAAATCTGCTTGTTTTTGCTCTCTTAATATCATTTCTCGAATTGCTTCTCATTTGTTTTCAGTTTGTTTAGTGCATCTAGCTATCAAACATTGAAAATATAAAAAAAAATCTCTTTTGCTTTTGATTGATTAGTGCAAATTAAAATCTTTTCAGTAATTAGTGAATTTGAAAGAAAAGTTTTTGATTTCATTAGTTGCATTAGAGATATCACTGGTTGTCCTCCGATCATTTTGTTTGTGTAAAAAGCTCTTAACTCTTCTGTAGTTAGCTTTCATCGAACGAAATTACATACTGTGGCATGTAGTTTTTCATTTAGGAGATTTTTCAGACATCACATTCGTTAGGGCCTGAAAACTGAAATGTAATTGAAGATAAACTTTAAAATTTACTCAATTTACACTAAGGAAACATTGAAATCTAACGAAACACATTTAGAGGTCTAGGCCAGAGACGTGTTCCGGCGTCTTAAAACCTAGTAGCTGTCGTTCGCCTCTTGGATTTAGACAACACTAGCACGGACTTGTGCTCCCCGTACCGTCGTGTATATAAAGGGAAACCCCACTAGGTTTCAATCCTTTATCCATAGGAAGCCGAGTCTGCCACCCTATACCCGTGATACACCGGACACAACATTCGGGGAGATTTCCTGCACGTACGGAAAGTCCTTGGTTGATTTCTCTTTCATTATTGGAACCAAGGTGTATATTACAGTTCACGGTTATTTGGTACACCCTTTTGCCTAGTATTCCTGAGTAGTCATTTGATCTTTTCTGACTCCCTAAATTTGAAAGGATCACCAAGCGCTTGTCCTTTCACGCTTGTGTCAAATATGAAAGAGATAGAGTCACCTTTTCGACCGTTTCTCGACTCTTAAAACATGAAACGGTGAAGTTTCTTATTTTTCAATGTGGTAAAAATTAATCACCCACGATCACACGCCTTGTTAGATTCTACTTGTTGACTGTTTGATCGTGTGTCTTGACTCTTTTTCAGCCCGTGTGTGTGTTTGATCTTTTTCTCTTATCATGGCTACCATAGTGGCGGAACCTTCGGTTTCGTCTACTGGTAGTCCTTATACGAACGATTCATCAGAGGTTTCCCAATCATCTGCTGAACCACAGCAGCCCATTATTTCCGAGTTTCCTGACGAGGGACCGGTTCTTTCTGAGGAACCCTTTATGGGACCAGTTGAGTTCAATTGGCCCTTTTCTGACCCTTTGTCTGAATTGAGATTAGGAGTTGATTTCCTTTCTCTTACATCGGGTTCACCTTTTATAGCTGTTGATTTTCCTCCTATTCCTCGCCGTTTATTACGAGATATAGCGGCAGGCTCAAACATAAGTGATTCCAGTGAGGAAATCCCGACATCCGGTGAAGATTACCAGTTATTTCCTCGGAGATTATTTCCAGGAGACGACTCTAAACCTGTTGTTACGTCGTCATCCGGTCTCTCATTGCCAGCAGGGTATAGATCCTTGGGTCGGATCATTTCCGCCGCAGCCTCTATGGGAGTATCAGCTCCTTCTACAAGGCTGGTTGCTCCTTCATTGGGGGTGTCTCCTCGGACACCCGTCACTTCTGTACCCTCTCGGCCCACTGTCTGTGTGGCCGCCTCTGCACCCGTTGTCACGGCACCCTCCACGAGGGCTATGCCACCTTCTGAAGACGTTTATTTAGCAACTGCTATACCGGAGAACATCTCTCTGGAGGAGTATCGGTTGTCACTACAACAGCCGAACCCCGAGGTTGGACCATCCTCCCAAGATCCCAACCGCTCTTATTTTTCGCACTATGCACATGATGGTACACCTGTGTATGCTTTTCCAGATTAGTACGATGAGCACGGGGACATTTTACGTCTACCCGCTCCTGAGGCTCACCTCCATGCTCAAGGTTTACCTTATAACCAGGCTTATAACCCGCAAGGGAAACCTTTCCAAGGCCAACCTTCGGGCCAACCTGGATATCCTTATGACCCACAGGGGCAGCCCATGCAAGGCTATCTTGCGAGCCAGCAAGGGCCATCGTACGGTCCGCAAGGACAATATTACAACCCTTCCGGTCAACCTGTGCAACCTAAGTCGGGGTACCAACTGGGACTGGTCTATGGTCCTGGGGGGGAAATCCAGCCTTCTCCACCTATGTAACCGCAGTATCCTATTGTTTCCAACGTTGCATATCAGCCGGGACCATCCTATGGTCCTGCTCCAGGTCAAACCGGTTACCAGCAACCACCTGGCTCTATTCCTCCACCAGGCCAACCGGCCCATCCAGTATAACCTGGTGTTCCACCTCCAGGCCAACCGGCCCATCCGGCACAACCTGGGGCTCCTTTACAGCCGGGTCAACCTGCACAACCGACGCAGCCTGTCTATCCGGGTCAACCTGTTCACTCAGGGCAGCCCGCTCAGCCGGGTCAACCTGGTCACTCAGGGCAACCCGCTCATTCGATTAACCCTGCCCATCAGCTGATCTATTCGATGCCGCAGCCAAATCAACAGCTGCTCCCTAGTTATCAGGCTCCACAGGGTTCCACTTATCAGTAGCCGACTCACCCCCAGGGCGGTTATTATCCTCATGGTCAATCTCAACCAAATTATAACCAGCCTCGAGGCTCTCAATATTATCCTCATCAACCCGGTTCCACCTATACTCAGCAGCCAAATCCAAATGCTGCTTACACTGGGCCGACATATAATCAGGGTCCGTACTCTGGTTATCAAGCCCCACACACTGGTTACCAGCAGCCAAATCTGTTTGGTTATACGACCTACACCCCCTACAGTCAGAATCCTACGGGACAGAACCCATGGGGGCAAGTATATTCCCAACCAGTGTGGAGTACAGGTACCGGTCCTCATCCCAGGCCTGGCATGTCGGTCAATCCGCCATTGCCGTTCCTGGCCACCTTGGAGTTGCCGGATGTTTCAAAATTGACCAATGATCCGATTTTGCATAATCCTTATTGGCCTCCGGTTCCTACCAAGATACCAGGTGATTGCCCCAAGTTTGAGGGTAAAGCTGGGGAGGACCCCCAAGCGCATGTGATGACGTATCATCTTTGGTGTTCATCTAACTCTTGGGTCAATGATTCAATTCGTCTGCGCCTCTTCCAGCGCACTTTGACTGGAGCTGCTGCTAAGTGGTACATAGAGTTATCCCGTGGCATCTTCCAAGATTTCAATTCCTTAGCCATGGCTTTTCTGACGCACTTTCAGTTACCGGTTCGTTATGAAGTCGGGACGCACCTCCTGACTTCTTTGAAGTAGGACAAGGCCACTCACATTTATGATCACATTCATGAGTGGCGGTGCCGTCGTAGACTGATCAAGTTTCATATACCTGATCAGATACTAACTCACTGGTTCACCACCTCCTTCGTGAACAAAATCGCCCAAGATATTGCGATGGGAGCGTGTGTGACGGAGGAACAAGCCATTGCGCGTGCCCAATATCTGGATCTTGTATATTCTCAGTCCGGCACGCTTTATGATATCTTGCCTGATGCCCCACGCTCCGGAACCTCTAAGGCTCCACCTACCCCTGCAGTGGATGGTGTCATTGGTTCCGTGTCTCAGAATTCGAAGAAATCTTCGAATGGGAAGCAGAAGTCTAATTCTTCCAACAATACTCCTGCTAATCCCACCCCGTCCGATTCTGGAAAAACAGCGGAGGTGAACGCCGTTCAGGCCAATCCTATGGAGAAAGCCTCCAAAGGGAAAAATAAGGGCAAAGGTAAATCCAAATCCGATGCCCCAAAGCTAGAATCCAAATCTCATACTGAGGATGGTTCTCAATGTAAACCGAAGTACCCCTGCCTCATTTGTGAAGGAGACCATTATACTAAGGATTGTCCAAGACGATCCGAAGTTAGTCAACTTCTCAAAGGCTCTAAAGGGACTTCGGCAGTTCTTAAAGAGCCATTCCCGTCTCAGCAGACCCAGATGGTTGAACAACCATCACCATCTGCACCATTTGGGTCCCAGGTTTTTATGATGAATGGTGTTGCACCTATCTCTGTCGCTATGTGTTCGAAGGATGACAAGGAATCACGGCAGGCACCCAGAAAGGCAGTTGTGGATGGACCACCTCCCCCACCTGTCTCCGGTTCGTTGGAAATCGAGAAGCCTACTCCTGAACCTGTTGTGAAGCCACCTTCTAAAGGTGTTTTACGAAGATCTTCTTATAATCCAAATGCTCGTGCTGCTCAACACTACAGTATTGTTGAAGATTTGGCACAGGTGCCTTCTACTATGTCTGCACTAGAAGTTCTTCAAATTTGTCCTTCGCAACGGAAGGCTTTATTGTCCGCAATCGGTGGCATCGATCCCGCCGATTCGAGTCTTCTCACCTTCGATTTAGAGAATTTCACCCCCCGACTTCCACATCAGATCGCTCTTGTTATTCAAGTCGGGATCAACGGTCTGAACATCCATAGGGCCGTTGTGGATGAAGGTGCTTCTACCTGCGTCATGTCATCCGCTTGCTGGAAGTCCATTGGCTCTCCAGCCCTTGCGTCATCTCCCAATGCCCTCGAGGCATTTGATGGTCGGGAATCCAAACCCCTGGGTGTTCTCGAGAGTTTAGCGATCACTTTACAGGGGAAGACTGTCAACGTGGAAGTAGAAGTAGTCGACACCAGACTCAACTACAATATACTTCTTGGCCGCAGCTGGACCCATGCCATGCTATGCGTGCCATCCACCGTCTTTCGACTTCTTAAGTTCCCTCACGAGGGAAAAATCATCACGGTGGATCGGTTGTCCTTCTTCACCTCTACTTCTGAGAACAACGTACCATATGTGGATCAGATTCCGAATCCCCCCGACAGTGTTGGACCTGGTCTCTTCAAAGACCCCGTCCTCATGGGTATCTTTCCCACACCACCACCGCACACCGCTCAAGTTAACATGATTTCCAGGTCCGATGACCCCTGGCTTATTCCTACGCCTGAGCAGGTGTTTGAGTTTGGAGAATCAATGCCCTTGACTCCAGTAGAGATTAGCTACTGTGAAATTGTTGCCGCATCTGATCCTCCACCTCCTCAGCATGCTCCTTTGAGCATGGCTCTAGATGTCTACTCTCAATCCCCCTGGCTTGGTCAGGCCGATTCACCTGATCCTCTCAAAGAGACTTTTCCATCCGATGAAGCCATTGTTGAAACAATGTCTCTTGAGGAGCTGCCTTGGAGCGATGGACATCATCGTTCCTCTTTCATGCCTAGCTTGGGGGCAATGTCAGATTGTCTAGAGCGTTATGCATCTCAGGTTCCTACTCCTCCTCTCCAAACGCCCATTTTGACGCATGAGGTTTTGTCAAAGGGAAACCTGAGTAATATCACTCAAACCATCCCGATCAACATCTCCGTTAAACCGGGGATCGTTGAAAATATACATGTGGGAGTGACTTGTTCTCCTGATGAGATTCAAGTCTATACTGATCTTTTTAAAGAATTCAGAGATGTGTTCGCCTGGTCCTATGAGGAAATGTCGGGGATTGATCCTAGTATCGTAGTGCATGAGATTCCAACCTATCCTGGTGCGAAGCCCGTGCGCCAACGCTTACGCCCCATGCATCCTCGGAAAGCCGCTGCAATTAAGGCAGAAGTTGAAAAAATTCTGAACGCGGGCTTTATTTATCCCATCCCCCTCACAGAATGGGTTTCCAACATTGTCCCTGTCGATAAAAAGCAGGGTACTATTAGGGTCTGTGTTGATTACCGCGACATTAATCGCGCCTGTTCGAAGGATAATTATCCCACTCCATTCATAGACCAAATCATCGACGAATGTGCCGGAAGTGAGATTTATTCCTTGATGGACGGTTTCTCGGGGTATAATCAGATCAACATTCTACCTGCTGATCAACACAAGACTACATTCATCTGTCCATGGGGTACTTTCGCGTATAAAAAGCTCCCGTTCGGCTTGAAGAACGCTGGAGCCACTTTTCAGCGTGCGATGTCTTACGCTTTCCATGACATTCGCCATATTGTTCAGCCTTATCTGGACGACTTGCCAGCTCATTCAGCTAGGCGAGAGGACCACCCTGAACACCTCCGCCAGATTTTCCTTCGCTGTAGACGCTACAATATTAGGCTTAATCCTCATAAATGCGTCTTTTGCGTAGATTCTGGCCGTCTTTTGGGATTCATAGTCTCCAAAGACGGAATTTGCCTTGACCCTTTAAAGGTCGAGGCTATCATCAATCTCCCATCACCCTCCTCATTATATCAGTTGCAGAGTCTGCAGGGAAAAGCAAACTTCCTTCGACGCTTTATCCCGAACTACGCGGAGGTGGCTAAAGGATTCACGCGCCTATTAAAGCAGAATGTTCCCTTCCATTGGGACGAAATTGCTCAGCAGTCCTTTGAGAAGCTAAAGACGTTATTGGTTAATGCTCCTTTGCTTCGTCCACCTGATTATCGCCGCGATTTCACTTTATATCTCGTCGCCGCGTTTAGCACCATTGCTATGGTTCTGGTGCAGGATGACGATGACGGTAATGAACATGTTGTTTATTATCTGTCACGGAACCTTCTCGATACAGAAACACGCTATGATCATGTCGAGAAGTTGGCGTTAGCAGCAGTACACGCTGTGCAACGCTTTCGCCATTACATCCTGCTGCGCACGATAACAGTGGTTTCGGATTGCAACCCCATGACATATATTCTCTCTAGACAATTTTTGGGGGGCAAATACTCCAAATGGATCGTTATCCTGCAGGAGTTTGACTTAGAGTTCACTACCGCTAATTCCAAGAAATCACTGGTTTTCACGGATCTTATATGCTCTCTCCCGACAGACTCCGCTCCTTCACTTTCCGAGGATCATATCCCGGACGAAACTCTTTTCCTCATCAGTACTCGTGACCCTTGGTACGGCGACATAATCGTGTATCTTCAGACCTCCACATTTCGGTCTGAGTTGACTAAAGATGCCCGACGTCGGATTCGGCATCAGTCTCAACCCTATCGTATCATAGGAGATACCTTATACCGTGTTGGAGTAGATTCGGTGCTCCGTCGGTGCCTAACCTTGGAAGAGGCTGAAAGGGTCCTAAATGACTGCCACAGTGGTGCCTGTGGTGGACATATGTCCGGATATGCTACTGCCCAGAAAATTCTGCGAGCAGGTTACTTCTGGCCGTCCATATTCAAAGACTGTATCGTTGCAGTCCGTAAATGTCACGCGTGCCAGGTGTTTCAGCGCAAGATGCGCACACTGCCTCTCCCCTTGCATCCTGTTATTACCGTCGGCCCTTTTGCGAAATGGGGCGTGGACTTTATGACGTGTAACCCTCGTTCGGCCGGGGGGCATGCGTATATAATCGTCGCTGTCGACTACTTTACCAAGTGGGCTGAAGCGATGCCTACACTTGCTGCCGACAGTAAGGCGATTGCTCAGTTCATATTCAACCACATCATTGCACATTTCGGGGTCCCTCAAGCCATCGTTACCGATCATGGTGCTCATTTCTGAGATTATATGATGGCCGAGCTGACTTCAAGATTGGGCTTACGTCACGATAGCTCAACGCCATATTACCCTCAGGCAAATGGCCAGGTTGAAGCAGTGAACAAGGTTTTGGTCACTATGCTTCAACGAACAGTTGGTATTCACAAATCCAATTGGCATCTCCATCTGTTCTCAGCTCTATGGGCATACCGGACATCTGCAAAGAGTGCAACTGGATTCACACCATTTCAATTGGTGTATGGTCTGGAAGCAACTCTTTCGGTTGAATGCGAGATTCCTTCTTTGAAATTAGCTGTGGAACTTCTACCTGATACTTCTGCTGAGGAAGAGCGTCTTTTGTATCTAGAATGGTTAGATGAAACCCACCGTTTAGCTGATTTAGTCATTGAAGCACAAAAGAAGCGGGTCAAAGCTCACTTTGATCAATCAGTTTCTCCACGTTCCTTTATTGAAGGAGACCTCGTCCTCCTATACGATCAAGCACATGACAAGCTTGGGGTTGGTAAGTTCCAACCTATGTGGCATGGGCCCTACATAGTAAAATGAGTTTTGAAGAATGGGGCTTATGAGCTTATAGATTATGAAGGAGTTCCACTGGCGCAGCCTAGAAATGGGCTGTACCTCAAAAAATACTACGCTTGAAGTCATTTTTTTGGTGTGGTGTGTGTACATAAGTGTGTTATTTCATTTGTGTGCATGTGTGGTGTGGTTTGCGATGTAAACATCTTTCTACTGATCGGGTCTTCCTGATTGTGCAGATGTCCATCAATCCGTTTGTTGGTTTCGCGGATGGTGCCTCCCGCAGTACCAGGAATCTATCTTCGGCAGCCTGGGTAATCTACGATCCTGCTGGTGAGTTGGTGAACCTGCAAGGTGTGTGTCTGGGACGTACTACAAATAACATTGCAGAATATAGTGCTGTGTTAGAATTATTAACCGAGGCTGTAAACCTCGGTATCCGTGAATTACTTGTGTATCTAGATTCACAACTTGTAGTATTACAACTGAACGGACACTATTCAGTAAGAAACCCATCCATTTTACGTCTGTATCTGCGTATTCATTTACTGGAAAGACATTTTGACTATATTACATATCAACATATACCCAGGCATATGAATGCGTTAACTGATGCAGTAGCTAATTTGGTTCTAGATAGACATTTGCGCAATGTAAATCATCATCACATGTAAAAGGAAAATCTATCCAGAAATAGATATGTATATATATAAATATCGAATGTTTGCATAGTGTGCATCACATTAAATCAAAAATATACATGTTCATCTTAATACATCTGGAGACGACATGTCTCTCAAAAAATATGCATGATAAAATCCCTAAGAGTCTAATCCGCATGGTGCTCATGATAACAAGTGACTACACGCACTAAGCGTCTCAGAATTCGGTGGAGGCGACTAGACACTCCCACTGTATGTATCTGGTACACCATCGGTACATCTGCCAGCCGGGCGTAGTCTGGGATCCCTCGAGAAATACCCTCAAGATTCTGGATCAACTCCCCCCCCTCTGCACCCTCTGCTTGAGGATTAGGTGCGGGAAGTGTTCTCCGCGCGATAGGAGACATACCGGCTGGTCTCTCTGGGCCCACGTATGCATACATATAAAATGTGTCAGGAAGAACATGTATTAACAAAAAATCATAAAACATAAAATCAAAAGGAGAATAGATCATACCCAACTCCTCGTCCCAACCATCTCCCTCCGGCAGTGGGAGATCTGGGTCTCCAGTGAAATCGATTCCTGCATATGGCCAGTCTTCCACTACAATCAACTGACGCCGCAACCACCCAAAAAACTCCGCCCTCCAGGACATCTGTTGGCCTCCTCCAGCTCTGGGCATCAGTGCCGCCCAGCGAGCCATTCTTGGCTCTCGTGGAATTGGCTCAGCTACTATGGCCCCTTGGCCCTGGAAGATTGGTAATCATTCCAGAATGAACGATATCAGGATAGAACCATAGCCAAACTGTTTCAGTTTGGCCTGCTTACACTTCGTGAGCTGTCTCTTGATATTTATCGTCACTGCTGTGGCCCAGTCGAACAATAGGGGACTCATGCACTCTGAGGCCAGTAAGAGTTGGGCCTTTGTTGCCTCGTGCGGTGCCTGCGATCCTGCGGCCCGCGTGATGGTATGAAGCACTACCTTGAGTGCTAGATCAGGAATAGTATGGATGTCCACCTTTCCACTTCCTGATCCCAGTCGTGCCCCTCGGCACACTCGTGCCATCACTTGCTCCATCTTCTCACCAGATGGTCTGCTCCCTGTCAATATGGGCACCAGACCTCTGCGCGATAATCCGGTTATGAAGTATACGTCAGAGACCTCCAGTTCTAATACTTGGTCCCGCAACTTGAACACTTGTTCATGTTTGTCCCATATGCTGATCAGGTACTGTAGGAGCTCAGGCTGAGCTCGTAAGCAAGGTGTTAGGAAGAAATTCTTAAGCCCACAGTTCTTGAGGGCATTCATGCAAGTTTCATTCTCCATGGCCTGTTCATCCTCTTCCCCGTGCTCCCTCTCTTTCCACTCAATGACCATTTTGATCGGTTGCCTGCATTCACATGGTCAATAAACTTCAATTAGACCTCTGCTATCTTTACAAAATCATGCAATTCATTCATTGTATGAAAATTTCAAGCAGAAAATTGGATTGCGCCGCTGGCGCGACTGTTTTCCTAACAGTCGCGGCAGTGGGCGCGGGCCCTTTGGAAATAAAATGCCATTGGCGTGGGTCCGTGTCGGATACCCGCGCCAATGGGCGGAGCCCTAAAAATTCAAAAATTCCTCACAGAAGTCTAAATATACAATAAAAATTCATGAAAAACGGATTGAAATGGAGTACAAAGAAGCACCTCTTACCTAGAACAAATGGGAATCTGAATGGTAGCCCAGATCGGTCGCAATCGCCATTAGAAGTTCGCACACAAAATGGACCACTGCTGCTCTTCGGTGAGGTAAATAGTAAAAAGTAGTTTTATTTTTACCATTTGACATATTTATAACTTTTTGAACTCAAAATAGGTTTTGAAAGTTATTTTTCTGAATATTTTAATTTATTTGTGTCGAAAATGGGTTTTACACTTGCTTTTTGTGCAGCAACAGGTCTTTTATGCGACTTAAACGGTGAAACGAGTTGTATTTTATACTTTTTCAGACTCGGTAAATACACGAAAAAGTCACTTTGGAGTCATCTTTCAGCTCTTTTCTGACTCTCTAAACATGAAAAGATTGCCGAGGCCCTTGTCGTTTCGATCTCGATAAAGTGGGCACGAATCGACATCTACCCAGTACACGTTTACCCCTTTTTCGGGCTGGGATGGATTATTTACGAAAAAGGAATACCCTAGCCTATCGCGACTAGGAGGTTTTCTTGGATATTGTTTTCTACCTTTTCGGGTCCGAGGAACTATCTACGAAAAGGGACCGCTGGAGTTTACTTTTCTGCTATCTTTTCAAACTCTCTAAATATGAAAAGACGCTGAGTTATTCCTTTGTCAGACTCATTAAACCTTGATGACATTGGACTCAGTCAAAATGACATTCTTCGAGTCGCTCCTTCCTAGGGCTCATTAAATGTACTAGGATGGACTTATATTACAAGCATATGCTATCCCCTTCAAGCTTGTTATAAAAAATAATTGGGGTACTCGCCAGAAATGGTGGGGGAAAAATGGAACCAGCATCATTGTCGTGTCGGCAGTATGTCGCTCTTGAACATGGCACTTGTCAGCATTCGTGTCGGGTTGGGGACATCTCATCTCATTCTTCACTTGCCTCCGTGGGTTTGGATTATCCCTTTTGACCTCTCATCTGCTCGTTGCCTTGTCACCATGACCTCTGATCCGTTGATGTCAAATACTACCAAAACCACTGTTGTGCCATTATATGTTAAAGAGAAGTTGACCTCTGCAAAGTATCAACCTTCCTCTGATTTTCATATGATCCTGATTCACAAAAAACATCATGTTCCTCTGTCTCGTGTCAACGATGTGGGAAACATTATGGCCCAACTTCGATCAAGGTCACTTCCTGTCAACTTCAGCTCATTATCGGGGAAGCTGATCTAGAGACTCCCTTATGGTACCTTGGAGCCTGCATGCCTCAATGGTAGGTTCGTCGCATTCGACGTGAGGTTTTCATCATTGGCCTCTGATCGAGTGATTCTACGGGTGTTCGACGCCAGCTCATCGATTCACATGCCGTAGATTGTACCTATAGTACCTTGAGGGCCATTGTCATTATTGGTGGTTCCTCTTGCGTCTGTTAACAGCTTTCATCATTGGCTGGTAATCAGACGATGTTCTTGCATGTTCGACTTCAGCTTACATATTCACATGCTTGAACTTGTACTTTGTTCGGGTCGAGATGGAGCACAAGACCCTGGATTGTGTCTGTTGTAATCCAGGCTGCGATTTTGTGGATTATTATGATTATTTACATGACTCACTGATTGGATGGTTGCGACCATACCTGAGTCTATTTATCGATCCTCTCTGGATGGATGCGTCCATGCCTTGGATCCCGATTATTGTATACTCTATTATGGATGGTTGCGCCCATACCACGCATATATATCATGTATCTGAGACATCAGTTGTACTTCACTCCGCAGGTTTTCCGATGGCAGTGTTTTCAGTCGGCATGTTCTCGTAAAGCATTTCACCCCTCTCTCTCTCTCGGGCCTCATGCTTTAGGGGGCATCTGTTACACAACAATTTGTCACCGTCCCTGCCATTTCCCATCCCACATATTGGAGGGCTCATTCCGTGACCTGTGAGCAGAGACAAGACTTGAAAATACTTTCATTGCATCCCTCTGAAGATGAGCTTTCATTGCCCTAAAGACATCTCCCTGCAAAAAAACCCTAAAAATAACTCTTTTTCCATTGGCGCGGTTCCACAGTTCAGCCCTTGCGCCAAGGGGGAAAATCCTCCAAAGAGGGCGCGCCAATTGGCGCTCTGTCATAGAGCCGCACCCGCTCCAACCATATTAAGAGGTGTTTTTTAAAATAAATAGCGGAAGTTTCGTCCTAAAATTTTTTTGGACTGATATCTATCTTGAGTTGGGAGGTTTGGCTACGAATTTCCATAGAGAGGAATTGGTTTTCCACCTCTCATGGAAGGTTCCTTGATGATAGGGCCAATCCCATCATTATAGGGATCCCAACTCCCCTTCCTCCATCTATAAAAGCTTGCCCATCTCCTTTGTAAGCTAGTTCCCAAGAGCTTTCACATCCTTATGCTGCAAGAGCCTTCTTGATTCCCTTAAGGCCAAATCCAAGCAAGGAGACTGTTTCCAGGTATCCGGAGAGAGAGGCTTGTCCCATCCTTGACAGGCTTTATTGAGACATGTTTTGCTGACGACCCGCCAAAGGAGAGTGTTGCGTCAAAGCTATGGTTGTATTCTTCTTTTGACTCATTAATGATAAGCGACTATTGGTTATGTTTCCACTCTTGTTCTTGATTATGTTCATGAGTTATGTCCTCTTCGAATGACATATAGTTGTATATACTGGATTTTATGCTTGCGTTTGTGTTGTTTCTTGCATGTGCAGGTTTCCGATCACGAAGATCGTGAGGATTGTGATCTGCCAGGGCAAAGGAATGGGAGCACCACCTCTTCTACAAATGACAGCGTTGGATTCCAGGTAATCCTTCCTCGCAAGTCAGTTTATTTGCAATTAGGAACCTGCACTGTAGCGTGTTTGATTGTTGCTAGACCCGATCTAGGCTAGTAGGGATCGCCTCTGTCCGCAGAGGGGATTAACCTCTTCAACACCATCACAAAACAGTCATTCTGTTTTTTGGAAAATACACCCGATAGTTGTGGGGAGTATCAGTGTACCCCACAAAAATCCCAATCTTAGTTGTTGGTTCCAACTTCTTCTTGGCGTCTTTGGTCACATGCACATAAAAATATGAGCTAAAAATCTTAAAATGTGAAACATTAGGTTTCTTACCATTAAAATCCTCTTCTGGTGTAATCACGCCAAGTATCCTATGAGGACAACGGTTCTGCACAAATATCGTTGTGTTGCATGCCTCTGCCCACAAATGCAACGGTATTTATGAAACATCACTCTTGCTGCACCCACAATTGTTCTGGTATTTCTCTCTACGACCCCATTATGTTGTGGGTTATGAGGCGCAATTAGTTCTCTTTGAATTCATTCTTTGTTGCAGAATTTCTTGAATTCATTGGAGATGTACTCACCACCATTGTCGCTCCTAAGAGCCTTCACATGCTTCCCTCTGTCTTTCTCCACCAGTGCTTTGAACTCAAGAAACTTTGAGAACGTCTGATATTTATTCTACATGAAGTAGATCTAGGAATTTCTAGAAAATTCATCAACAAACATCACATAGTACTTATGCTTTATTTTCAAAGCATTAGAGAATAGTCCACACATGTCTGAGTGAACTCTCTCAAGGATCACCGAGGCTCGGTTCTCCTTCTCATGAAAGGTGGCCTTTGAATTTTTCCTATAGTACATCCCTTGCATGTGTCTGACTGCGCAAATGTACCCTTGGGAAGACCCGTAGAAATCTACTGCATGACTTTTAAGGCTCCATGGTGAAGATAGCCCAATCTCCTGTTCCATAACTCACCCTCATCTCGACTCACCACTTTGTCTGCCTTACCCATCAATGTTACGCAACCATCTATATCAAGTTTGTAGAGATTCTTAACTCGAACCCTGATCTTCTTGGCTTGCCCTATTTTTTTTTGTCACGGAAAATCTTTTCCTTCACTAAAAACAACATCATAGCCTTAATCCTCGAACATTATAACTGAGACTAAATTTTTCTTAAAGCCTGGTACATGCATTACATATTTTAATTGAAATGGTTTACCTGACTGTCTCTGGAAGGTGATGGTACCAATCCCGGTAGCATTGTACCGCCCGTCATCACCCATTTCGATATGCATCTGGAGGTCCTTCTCTTCCAAGCTACTGAAAAGTTAGTTCTCTCCCGTCATGTGAAAGGATGCACCACTATCCAAATACCACATCAATCCCATTGCACTTGACACCATGCATGCAATGAGAGAGAAGTCAAGCTCAAATAGTGAGCCAAAGCCTCACCAGCTACAGATCCTGAAGTCTTCTTGTTCTTCTTCTTTTGTGGACAGTTAGTGGCATAATGCCCATGCTCGTGACAATGAAAACACTTCACTCTAGACATGTAGTGCTTCTTGCCATCTTTACCGGACTTGGATTTGGAATGGAATTTCTCTCCTTTCCCCTTCTTCGCCTTGGCGTCCAAAGCACAATATTCTTCATATTCATTCTTAGATGAAGATCCATCTATGGTATTTTTTCTGGATTCCTCTTGCACCAAATTCGACCAAAGTCATTCCCAATCTAGCAGCGTTTCCCTTCCATTGACAGAGTCTTGATAAATATGCCATCTCTTGGGAAGTCCTAGAAGAGCTAGCCTCACTAAATCATCATCAACGATAGTAATTCCAATGCTCCCAAGTTCATCCCGACATTGGACAAACTTTGTTAAATATTTTGGCATGGAGTCGCCTTTCTCCATCTTGATCTTTTTGAGTTTATCTTTCAGCGCCAATTTCCTATGATCACTGCTACTTTGAAATATATCTGTCAAATCTTTCCACATTGCATATGGTGTGGCTTTTCCATGGAGACTTGAGACATTGTTGTCTCGTACTCCCTCCAGTAATATCCTCCTCTCCTTTGCAACTTTCTTTTGCCATGCAACAAGATTTGCATCATCTGTCACAACAGGTTTGGGAACATCATTATCAATGAATTCCTTCAAGCCATTGTCTTCCATTACTGCCTCCATCTTGTCTTTCCAAGAAATATAGTTAGAACTGCCTCGAGTGCATACTCCAATCTCAAGCCATTGAAATCCATTTCGATCCTGAATCACCTGTAGCACAAAGAAAGTCTTCTACAAATTCGAATTCTATTCAGTCACAAACTCAGCTCCTCCTCCACTATTGTGATTTACTATGCTCTAATACCATGTATAAAATCTCTAACACAGCTCTGATACCATGTAGAAATTATACAAACAATATGTATATCATGGATTCAATCTTATCTAACAATGTACTAAATTTGGATACCAAATCGCTTCTACAAATCAATTACGGAAATTTAAATACAATCGTCAATCACATGAAGCAAAGAAGAATAAATCAAACCACAACACAGATAATTTCCCGAGGAAAGCTTGCTGCTCAAAACCCCACTATATTCCATTGTATATTCTGCATGGATACATGAAACAATTACAATACAACTCTTGTCACAAGATCCTCTTGTACTCAGCTAATTGTCGCACACTGTCCTGGACAAAACTGACCAACACTTAGCCAATTCTCAACCTCTAAACAGACTACTTGCTTGTGCAATTGTTGATTAATGCAATCCCTATTCTTTAGTAATTTTGGCCTTCCTAAACTGCGAGAGGATTATGGGCAATCCAATGAGTGTTTGGTTGCATGGGTGCAACCCAATAATCCTACAACTGATAGTTAACATCTCTTTCACCTATATCTCAACTGGGTCTCCACTAGAACTGACATGCATGCAACTAATAATAGTAAATCATCAGTTGCATGTTAGATCACTGATTGTGAATTAAATAATATTTAATTCACTTGATCTCTCACTAGTGCAACAAACAGTTACAACTAGCACAACTCACTTTAACTCACTTAACTGAGTTAAATAATTATAAATGCATTAAACTAAGGCACCATCTGCACTTTGAAATATGTTACAACTAGAATTACTCTGCATGCCTCACCAACTACCCTCAACTCGAAATTCATGAGCTAACTGAGTTCATCACACTCAGTTAACTATTACAAGTGATTATGAGATAAGATTACATTTTATTGTCCATTTTAATTAAGGGAAAATTAAAATAGACACTACACCAAATTTATCCCACACCAATATAGGTGCTGCTAAGACCTCCTGGTCCCACACTAGTGTAGGTTCTGCTTGGACCTCCTGGTCCCACACTAGTGTAGGTGCTGAAATTTCTTGTTGGACTTCAACGACTCTACTCTATTTTGGGTTGTTTTCCATTAAGGGAGGCATGTTTTATGTCTTTTTTTTCTTTTTTGACATGACTATGGGGTGTTTCTCCGAGTATGGAGGCCCCGATAGCGTGCATGTTATTATGTGGTTCTCATGTGCTCACATTAGCTTGATGATTCACTAATATTGTGGTGGTTCATAGGTAGTGGGTTTTTTTGTTGTTGTCCACATTTGGGCGCTTATCTCAGTAGGCCCCTCTTGACTATGGGTGATGTTTTCATAAGGAATGTTGCGGCATATACAATTTAACTTTTTTTATTTATAGAAAATTTGATTTTTTTCTGTGGAAAAAAAAAAAGGGTAATAAAGGTAAACATAATTTAATAATAAATATTTAAATAAAAGAGGGTTTTTTTAATTTATTTTGATAAAAAAAAAATTTAAAAATATTATTTATATATCAATATTATAAATCATAATATAATATAAAATATATTATAACTAAGTAAACAATAAGGAAGGACCAAGAAAAAGGAAAAGAGAACAAAAGAAGCAGATTAAAAGAAAAAATAAATTCAAGGACAACAACCAAAAAAACAAATCCAAAACAAGCCTCAACAAAAGGAGGATAAATCACCAAGAGACATAACACAAGAGGGAGAAATCATCTAGAGAGAGCTCGAGTCCAGCTCTTACTCAATTTCCACCCATCATCCCAATTGATATTCTTAGCATGCCTCTCAATCTCAATAGCTTCCCTGAGCTTCCTATGGTGGAAGTGATCAACCCTAGCAATAATTTTTCTGCATGCTCTGCTAGAGTTGAAGTGTGGGACTGATTGTGCCTGATGTCTGCTGCATGCTCCTGGATTCTCTGTCGAATAGACCGACCTGTTTCCCCAATATAAACAGTACCATAGGAACAGGGAACCAGATAAACAACCTTCATGTCTTTAGGTTCAATAGGGTCCTTGACGTAATCGAGCGAGTTTCTAATAATACAGAGAGGCTTGAAAGACGAGGAGACATTATTCTATTTAAGGACATGAGAAATTTTGCCCGAAGTCCCCTGGATAAACGAGAGATTAAATTTGGAGATAAGAGCTTCCCAAGAGGATTTTCCTTTTAACCCTTTATAGGCTTTTTGAAAGGCCTTAAGGCCCTGAGATCTACTATAACCATTATTCTCAAACACGTCAATAATATGGGATTTCTCTGATTCTAAGTAGTTGTCATCGGAGATTCTTAGAGCACGGGAAGAAAGAATGCAAAGAACACCAAATTTCTGAGCAGGAAAATGATGAGAACTAGCATGAAGATACTGCTCAATGTGAGTTTTCTTGTGAGAAACTGGTGGGAAATAGAACCATCATCCATTTTAGAAAGAAGAATATCCAATAAGGGTAGGCAACCATCCACCTCCACTTCCATCCTGAATTTTATGGAATCAGATTGGGAATTCAGGTGCCTAAGAAATAAATCTAAGTTTTCACGACCATGGGGCCAAATCACACAAGTGTCATCCATGAATATGTTCAATTTCCTAAGTCAAAATTGAGTTGAGGCTAATGCCTTTAATTCAAAATCTTCCATAAATAGGTTAGCAATAATAGGGGAAAGAGGGGAACCCATAGCAACACCACAAGTTTTCTCATAGAACTCACCTTGGGAATTGAAAAAAGTCGAGGTGAGACAGAGACCCACTAATTTAGAGGTGTCATAGTCAGAGATCCATTTAATAACATCAATGGCTTCCTGGATGGGAATTTTGGAAAATAAGGACACAACGTCAAAGCTTACTAATAAACCACCAGGTTCCAACCTGATGTCCTTCCATTCTTTGATAAAGGAAGTTGAGTCATTAACATAGGACTCGGTGAGACTCACGAGGGGTTTAAGCTTCTCAGCTAAGAAATTAGCTAGATGATAGGAGGGACCACCTATTGTGTTAACAATAGGTCCTAAAGGGGCTCCAGATTTATGAATCTTAGGAAGACCATAAATCTTGGGGATGAGGGGATTTCTCTCAATAAGCTTTCTAGAGAGATGATTAAGGGAAGGATCTGACTTAATGGCGAGGGAAACCTCCTTAGAAACCGATTTAAGGGGATTCATTTTAAGCTTGACATAAATACCACTATTGGACAGATGGTCAATCATTTTGCTGATATAGTCAAATTTCTTCATAATGAATATGGCATACCCTTGTCTGCCTCAAGGAGTACAATGTGAGGGTTGTCCCTTAGGGATTTAAGGAAAAGAAACTCAAGCTTGCTCAAATTTATTTTGGGAGGCTTAGCCTTCCTAAGAATAATAGAAAAATCATGTCTAATAGTCTCCTTAATGTTATCAGGAAGATGCTTGATTCCATACTCAATATTATAGATAATATCATCAATGTGAATCTTCCTTGGCGCAAGGGAAAAATTAAGACCCTTATTAAGGAGATTGAAAACAGATGAATCAAAATTGAAACTAGAAAGATTAATAACATTATTCCTACCATAAAAGAATTTATCATCATTATTTTTATTAATATTATTATTGTTTTTATTATTATTATTGTGAATGTTGTTTTGGTTAAATGAATTAATTTTGTTAATATCAATGTTAGTTATGCTATTATTATTATTATAAATACCAATGTCAATGTTGTTAAGATTTTTTGAATTATGGTTTTTAATATTAGTTATCTTAATATTATAATCTTCATTATTATTGTTTAGGTTAATTGAATTATTAGTTATATTACTATTAAAAATATTATTATAATTAATATCATTGTAAATGTTATTTTTATTATTTGTAATTGAGTTTATATTTATTTTATTAACATTCTTCCTACCTACGTTAGGGTTCATCTTACCAAATTTAAAATGACCAGCGGAGCCAAGATTCGAACAACCCTTATCCATTATGGAAATGGAAAAGCCTTCTACAGCGAAATGAGGCTTCCCTTTGTTGGGGTTCCCATGTTTTGGCAAGTTTGGCAATACCAAAAGATGAGAAAACATCAAAACCACTTTCAGACCTCAGGATCTAACCCTCTTGGGTCCAGAGAGGGATCTCTCTATGATAGGCAAATGGCATATGTCTTTGAGGCTCTGTTTTTAAGTTTTTAGGCTAGTTATAGGCATGATTTTGTTTGTTTGATTGATTATTTGGTTGTTGGGAATCAGAAAAGAAGGTTTCAGTATGAGACAAGGATGGGCGAAAAGGATTTTAGGCAAATGAGGAATGATTTCAAAGAAAATTTGAAACCATTGGGCAATGGAGTCAAGAAAGGGTTTACTTGCTATTCAATATGCAGGCTTTCAGTTGGGCTAGTCATCTAAGCATTGGATCTTAAAGATGATAGTGTGGCATGAAATGGTAAGAAATAGGGTGAAAGGCAAGGAAACCTCCAAGGTGACCTTTCAGGAATCAGACCCAGGGACAGGACATGCCATTGGACACCTGTGATCCAGAACCTAAAAGGTAAACTCTTCAGACAAGGGGAACATTAAAGATTCAAACACAAAGATGAAGACATGAGATCAGAGAGAGACTTTGAACTCTCAATGCTTCGGCATCCAACTTAAAGGAACTTAGAAGGATTCAACTAATAGAAAAGGACCCTAGTGAGATAGAATCAATATTCACACTCCCAGTATCCCAATTCTTTCAATTAAAACCCAACCAGAACATCTATGCACAGATTCACTAATTCATACATCAGCTAGCAGTAAATTACAGCCACTACACTGGTTAAATTAGCTTGAATCCGTACTCAGATAATACATACAGTAGAAAACATCGAAGGTAGGGAGAGCAGAAACATAGGGTACCATGCGAGGGTAAATCCTATGCCAGATTTTTGATGCATACCAGAAGAAATGAAATGTGATGAAATACAAAAGAAAACAAAGACAAAGATAGAAAAACATCACCGCTGCTTTAAATCAGGATCCAAAGAAATGTGCTTGTCATATTAAAGAGCAACACCAGTCATGTACAACATTGCCAACAGCTTGATATTCAGTCTGAAAACATCTTCCTCCGCCTATCTTACAAATTTACACAGAGAACTATATCTCAAGAGAAACGGCTTACAATTCACAGATATCTGATCAACAACCCTTACAATGAGTTTCTTCATGAGTTTTATTGTTGAAAGAGAGGCAGAGGGGGTAGATGAAAAACTAAATGAAACATTAAACAAAGTAGAATAAGTGGGTCGACGCCCATTCTGTTTTAATATCTGAGCATTAATCTTCGGTACTCTTTGGGAGAAAGAGCGGTCTTCGACAGGTTGCCATTTACTCCAAGTATGTTCTTGATGTGATTTTTCTGCAGTACTTGTAGTACTCTGGTGAATAAACAAAATACAGATAAATGACTATGAGGTCTGCCATACTGTGTAACAAATGTTCTGGTAGCATTAGGACTATTGTCAGTGGAGATCTTCTCGGAGACACAATGTAAAATAAAAACAGTATGGGTATTGTGTCCTTTCTCAGGAGAAAGCTTCTGCCGATGTGAAACACTGATGATATTGTTTTCTGTGCGTTAGGCCTCCTTAGGCCCTTTTCTTTAATCGTGAGGTCTTCAATCTGGTACATTTCCCCTTTAAACAATGAATCAGAGCTAAAATTCTTTAATTACAAGAATTAAACTCTCTAATTATCCACCGATACTCTTTGCCACTTCATCATTGTCTCTGTCTGTGAAATTTGGAACTCTAATGGTGTTGAGGGGACTTTACATAGTTAAACTCTATCCTTTAATGAAAATCATGTTCTAACACCTTCCCGGGCTCTTTTGCAATATTAGGCTCTGAAATTAGCCTTCTCTGCGCTCTGTGCCACTATAACAGTGACTGTGAGCAATGGCGGTGTTCACCGCCTATACCCTGCAAAAACACGCAAATACGTTAAGAAATCCATGCATGGGGGGGGATGGCTACGATGGAATGTTGTGACGATGGCAGCACAACAGAAGCGAATGCTATGGATGAAATGGAAAGCAGTGGGAACATGCAGTGAAACAGTGAAAATCGAACTGATGAAAGTCGGGCGAAATGAAAAACTTTAATGTAAACATTAAAAATTTAATGCTTGGCAGGATGATACGATGTTTTAATGCAAAACCAAAGGTTTGGGCCATTGAACGAAATACACAGAAAATGCGTGGAAACATATGAAATGGGTTGATATGGTGGGACCTGGTCATGGGTGGAGGGCGATTCAATCATGACCATCAGATCTCAAGAGGAGATCGACGGCTGCAATATAAACGTGGCATTGCAATCGGGAGGGATGGAGGATGTCGCAATGTAGGTTGCCGATTGGTGATGGTGCGATTAAGCACCAGCCGTTGGATCGCGAAGGGGATCAACGGTGGAGATTCAATCGGCAGGGAGAAGGATGGGGCAATGAGTGGGGAGCAGTGAAATCCGAATTGTCGAATCTTCAAGGGATCAACAGTTGCGATTGCTCCCGCGCTCCACAGAACAAACACCATCGCATCGGAGAGTTTCAAATTTTCAAATGAAATGCGCTCCGCTCCATGCTTCCGATGCGATGAGCTCTTTACGGTTAAGCGCTTGGTCTTAGCGCTTGGGTGCATGGAGGGGAAGTGATTAGGGGACTGGCCGAAAAGGGGCTAAGCCCTTATAAAGAAGAAAGTGGGTTTTTAGCTTAAAAACTGAGTTTAAGGCTAAAAGAGGCTTTCGGTAATGGGAAAAAGGGATTTTAAAATCAAATGAAATGATTTCACTTGGTTTAAAAGGGCGAAAAAGATGGTCAGGATGACTTAGGAGGGATTTTTTTAGGTTAAAGGGGACTTTGAAAAAAGGGGGAAAGGGTTAATTATGAGGAAAACTGCAGAGATACAGGGGCAATTCAAGACCTTTCTGAGCACAAATCCTTCACAGGCAGTGAGGCTTTTGGATGGAAGCAGCAGTGAGGATCCTTTTAAAGGCAATGAACACATGGAGGCTTCAAGGATGAGAGATTTTCCCAGGAAATGTATCTTTTGAAGTCTCATAAAACATTTTAGCCACCTGTTTGCTTGACAAAAAATTCATAGGGGCTAACAGTGGCTCCACATGGGGATGGCTTCTTCTTGAAGGAGTCAAGAATTCAGAAAATAAATCTTTGGAGTAGGCCAAATGCATGATCTTTCTACCATCTTTCGTCTTTGATTCAGTTATAAAAACATGATGGATATCAATCAGCAGAAAGCATTCCCCAAACAATCTACCTACCCATCCTACAATCCTAACATTTTTTTCTTCAAGGTGCTTTTCAATTTGCAGACCTTCTTCATCATTTTTATTGAAATCAGAAAATAAATTAATCTAATTCTATCCTTATTCCTCCATGAGACTAGATTAAACTATTGGCCTCACCTGTTTCTCTACCTAATCTAATATCTACTGGGATTAAACTTTCCAACAGATTTCTTCTCTACATTTTACAACAGAAATTTAAAAACAGTCAAACTAGGATTAGACATTCTAGTTTGTTGTGTATCTAAGGCATAAAGACGGTTGCACATGGACTGAAATTGCAGAAAATTGACAACAAAATCTTGAAGGCTTGAGATCTTGCGATATTGGAGTATCCTTCTTTCTTCGTGACTCAAGTTTTGAGCTTGTTAGAGTCACTATTCTCTTCTTTGTTTCAGCTCCAGTTTTGGGCTTGCTAGAGCTGATTCTTCTTTCTCCCTTGCTGATCCTGGTTTTGAGCATATTAGGACCAGCTTACCATACTTCCTTTGGCTCACGTTTTGATCATGTTTGAGCCATCCTTCTTGGAACTTCAGAGGTTCATGTTTTGGGCATGTCTTAACCTTTTTCTTTCTCTATTTTTTGGAACATTTTTTCTCTTTTCCTGGAAAGTAAAGACTGCGATGGTATTTACAAATGGAAATGAAAACTTTAAATTGGAAATCAGCAGTAGTAATGCTTGAGCATCCTGCCATTAACAGGACCCCCAAACAGATCTGTACCATCTAGCTCTTGCAGAAAAAAGGCTTTGGGACCAATAATGGAATAAATGATGTATGGACCTTGCCACAAACTATCGAATTTTCCATGCTTTCCTTTGTCCTCTCTCCTGGAGTCCCACTTCAGAACTTTGTCTTCGGTTTTGAAGTCTGAGGCCTTTGTTCTCTTGTCAAATAACTTCTTAATATTTTCCTAGACCTTCAGAGCTCTGTTATAGACCTCTTCTCTTGTTTGTTGGAGATGAATTGTCTGATTCATCCTCCTCACCATACTGTCATCTTCTGTCTGGATCTCTTGGACTAGTTTAATCACTGGTATCCCAAGGCTGGTTGGAAATACTTCCTATGTCCCGTACACAAGCTGATAGGGTGACGTGCCAACGGATTTCTTTGTTGTAAGTCTGTCAGCCCACAAAGCATGCACTAACTTGTTATGCCATGACTTTTTGTTCTCTTCCAGCAGCTTTTTGATGATGGTTACCAAGTCCTTATTTGATGATTCAGCTAACCCATTACCCTGTGGGTAATAAGCAGTTGAATGACTGAGTGCTATTTGATACCTATGACAAAATTCAATCATCTTCTTGGATCCAAAAGCAGCAGCGCTATCAGTGATTATTTTTCTCAGGCAGCCAAACCTAGAGAGGATGTGGTCTTCTAGGAACTTAATAATGACGGAATTTGTGGCATTCCTAGAAGGTATGGCCTCAATCCATTTTTTGAAATAGTCTATGGCTGTAAGGATCCACTTGTGTTGTGCGGAAGAGGCAGGGTGTATTTCCCCTATGAAGTCTAGGCCCCATTGCAAAATGGACCCTCAACAGTAATGGGTTGTAAGGGCAAAGGGAGGAGTTTTCTCTTGCCTTCAAAAATTTGGCATTTATGGCAGGAAATTATCATTTTGTGTATGTCATTGAAAAGTGTAGGCCAGTAATAGCCAGCTCTGAGTATTTTGTTAGCAGTAGCTTTCCAACTCAAGTGACCTCCACATTCTCCTGCATGGAATTCCTGTTTAATTCTCTCGGCTTCAGTTTCAGGAAAACATTTAAGCAGTATACCATTTGCATTTTTCCATTATAAACATTCATTCAATATGCAATAGTTTCTAGCCTTTAGTTTCAAGAATCTGGACTTAGTCTTCGATAGATAATGAGGGGAATTGAGGTTTGTGAGCACATATAGGATATCGGAATACCATGGAGAGTTTTGAAATTTATCTTCAATAGTTGGATCAGGCAATCCTTCCTGTCCATCCAAGGCATCTACCATGTTAATGTCAAGGGCTTGTAAATTTGATTCAGCCATTAGTTGAGCTAAGCCTTGACCTTTGATCAGTTTCGTGGGTTTTATTTCCAGGTCATATTCTAAAATCACAGCGACCCATTTGCCCCTCTTTCCGTCCAGATCTTGGGACAAGATGTCTTTAACCACTATGTTAGGCATGTAGGCTATGGTGTGAGAATGCAGTATGTACACCCTGAAATCCTTCAAGGCCTTTACCAAAGCATAGGCCTGTTTTTCCATTATGTTATATTTTAAGGGTGCATCCCTCAGAGCCTTACTGAAGAAATCAATAGGCTATTCCATTCCCTCTAGATTTTTCTGCAGCAAAAATGCAGCCACTGTATGCTCAGAGGCAAATGAAAATATCAAGAAGTCTTTTGAGAAATCTGGGTTGATTAGGACGGGAGCCTGGGTGAGTGCAAGTTTAACCGATTCAAAAGATTTTTTAGCCTCTATAGTCCACTTAACTCCTACACCTTTCCTCAACATGTTAGTCATATTCCTGAGGTGTTCAGCTAGGTTGGGAATAAACCTCCTTAGGAAGTTAATTTTCCCAATGAAGGACTATAACTCTTTAACGTTTCTCGGGTGTGTGATTTGTAGTATTCCCTCAACCCTCTATGGGTCTATCTTAATTCCTTTCTCAGATATAATGTGGCCGAGAAGCTTACCTTCTTGCAGCCCGAATACCATCTTTTTGGGATTTAATGACAGACCGAACCTTCTACATTTTTCAAAAGCCCTTCTCAGACGTTTTAGGTGCTCTTCATCAATCTTGGAATATAATGTTATGTCGTCCAGATAGATAACAATGAAGTGCCCTATTTCATCCGAAAAAGCAATTTCCATCGCTCGTTGGAAGGTTTCACTAGCGTTCATCAGTCCAAAGGGCTTTTTTACGTACATAAAAGTGCCCCATGGAGTGGTGAAAGTGGTCTTGAGTTGGTCTTCTGGGAGTACGAAAACTTGGTTGTAACCTGAAAAACCATCTAACAGGGAGATCCTTTTTGAGCCTACTACCCTTTTAAGAATGTGTTCCATCTTTGGCAAAGGGTAATTGTCCTTAAGTGAGGCTCTGTTAAGGTTCCTGAAATCAATGCATAGTTTGATCTCACCTGTCTTCTTTCTCACAGCTACTAGGATCGAAACCCAATCAGAGAACCTCACAAGAACTATTATTCCTGCCTCGTACATATTTTTTATTTCCTTTTCTACTGCAGGCAATTGTTTTGGGTTAATTCTGCGAAGTTTCTATCTGAAGGGTTTCTGGTTCTCTTTCAAAGGTATTTTGTGTTGTATAATGTTTGTGTCGTAGGCCTTCAAGTCCTCATAGCTCCAGGAAAACACATCAATGAATTCTTTAAATAAGTCAGCATATTTATTTTTCATGTCTGCAGGCAAGGACTTAGCCAATTTTATCATCTTAAGCTTGTCTTTAGTGCCTATATTGCATTCCTCAACGTCAGAGTCTGAGTGTTCTATGGTGGGTTTTTTCGCTACATCATCGAAATCGAAAAGATCTTCTAAAGGTGCCAGACCTCAGGGTATGTTTTTATCTTTTGACTGCAACACCTCTATTTCCTCTTTATCTGCATTCTTATATTCTTCTGTTGTATTTCCAATCTTTTCAGTTAAAGTTTTTATTTCAATGTTACGGGGTGAATTTTCCTCGTCGGGAGGTTCCTCACTCAGGCAGCTATCCTCGGATTTAGAGTCTGAATCGCAAAATTCAAACTCGTTCCTACCTATCAGGAAATCCTCAATCTGCTTATCACCCTCAAAGACCTGCCAATATTTCTCGTTGTCAGGTACTGCAGGTCTATACTTTGTCTGAATGATGATCTGTTTGTCACTGGGAGGCTTATGATATGAACTAGCTATGCAAGCTAATTCATTTGCAATTACGTTCTGACTCCTAGGAACAAACACCAGTTCATATTCCACAAAAATTTTCAACAAATCCATGGCATCATTCCTATACGCTCTCAACCTAGGGTGTTTTGCTGTGTATTCGCCATTTACTTGTTTTATGATTAACTCAGAGTCTCCATGCACAGCTATCCTACGGGCTCCTAGTTTCCTCAGTAAATTCAGGCCTAGGATAAGAGCCTCGTACTCCGCAATATTGTTTGTACACTTGAAGTTCAGACTAAAGGCATGAATCTCGGCGTAGTCACTCTCAATGTTATGTAACCACACTCCCGCCCCTACAGTTTTTTTAGTACAGGACCCAACGAAATTCATTTCCCATAAAGTTTCACTCTTGATTTTATCATCGGTTTCTTTCCTAGCGTTGGTTTCATTGTTATGCTGCAGTGGGGGGCCTGTGTTATGGTGTGGAAGGTTTCATTCTTCGTGTGGTGAACGGGCTTCTGCAAGGTGACTAGCTGGCTGTTTGCATTCTGATTCTACCTCACTCTGAGCTTCAGATTCAGTGCACTGTCCAAAGGGTTCTTCTTCATTTTCTTCTAAGTCCAGAGTGGCCATTATATCAAAATCCATGGGCGTTGTCTCTTGATTTGTATCTATGTTCTCTAATTTTGGCTCCTTTAAGGATTCATCATTGCAGAGGATAAAGAAGTCTAGATCTGTGTGTACAGAGTACAAGGGTGAATTTTCAGGCTTTTCAGGGTTGCTAACCAAGAATTTCATTTGTGCCTCTCTATACAGTCTCCTAAGTTGGCTAAAGATAGGGATTGTGGCATATGCCCCGTCCATATGCATTGTACCTTGCAGCTTGGCTCCCCATGACCTCGATAATAGCATGCCATACTTGGGTGGCACATTAGCCACTACAACATCCATGACCATGCATTTGGCTGGAATCTGGGTCAAGTTCACACACAAATCTTTGATCAGGCCGAGACATTTTACTCTGCTAGAGTCAAACAAATATAAGTCTTTGTAGGGACGGGTTATCTCTAGGCCTAACCTCTCCATGACTACCTTAGGCATCAGGTTGTGTGATGCCCTAGAGTCATGCATCGCGTTGTGAAGGATCTTGTCATGGATATTGAGACTGATATAAAAAGGAGGTACTACCCCTTCCTGAAACTTCCCTTCTATATTTGGACCAAACAAAAGGGTTGGTTGATCATCACTCAAGTTGACAGTATCACTGCTTTCCCCTAGGTTTAAAGCTTTCAAAATTTGGCCTTTATATACATCCTGAGTGGCCAGCTCAGAGAGTGGGACAGAGATTTTAATTTTCGCAATCTCACTCTCCAAATTGAAGGTGGACTGACTCTTCGTGACGCTCAACTCTGATTTGCTAACCACTATCTTAGGGGCTGAATCAGTGTGCAGATTCTCGCTATGTATAGTGTTAAGAATTGTCTTATCAGGAGCACTAACTGCAGTGCTAGGGTTGCTAGTTGGTTGAATTTGTTTTTCAGTATTTTGGTTGTCTTTCTCTTTGTCTTTCCTAGAACTCTCAGATGTTGATTTATTACTTTCAGTAATTACTTTAGAAGTTTTCTCAGGCCTTTTCTTAATGGTAACCTCAGAAGCTTTTGGTTTGAAATTTTCTAAGCTCTTTTTGCTTCTGATTTCATACTGTTCTCTGACTTGCATGATAGCGTTTTCAAACCCTAGCCTATAATCCTCAGATTCTAATCTTTCCTCATCCCAATATGAGGGTGAGGGTCGATCTTCTTCTGTGGAACAGTTGTGGATTGAGTTTTCTATTTCAAACATATTAATCATGGTTCCCTCAGACTCTTCTATGATTCCATCATCTTCATCAAGGAAGTTCTCTTGAAATGGGGGAATAACTTGCTGATCCGAGTCTCTTTGTCTGTTGGGAGTGGCATTGTTTCTCCTAAAGTTTTGGTTATGGTTATGATTTTGGCTTATGTTCTGATTACTGACGGAGACAACCATTCTTTCCATCATTTGTTGTAGCTTTTCTATGTTTTTGGCTAGATGGTCATACTTGGGATCAGATGTGGAAGCTACATCGTCATCCCTATATGTTACCCTCTTCTCAGCCCTCATTCTAGCTTTCTTCTCAATCAGGTTAGCCTCAACACTCACTGCCCCTTTTTGCATATCTTCCAATGTGTCGTAATCTCTCTCCCTAAGCTGGTAGGCCATGTCAGCATCGAAGCCTTCAGGGCATTTCACTAAACCCATACCTTGGGGAGGTTTCATATGTGGAGGAAGAGCGTTGTAAACGCTATTGAACCTTGTAGAATAGTCATGGACACTCTCTCCTACATTCCTTTTAAGGTTCTTGTATTCCGCTAAGATTTGGAGAGGGTTGGCCTTCACTTCCCATTTGTTTATGAAGGTTTGATGTAGAGTGGGAAGGTCTTGGATACTATTAGGAGGTAGGCCTTTAAACCATTTCTTCACATCACCTCCTAAACTTTGGGCAAAGATTCTCATTTTGACTGTCTCATCATCTATCTCCATATAGTCAAAGGAATCCTCTATCCTATATACATGGTGTTGAGTCGTGGTAGACTCTTTTGTAGTGAAATGTAGGATCTTTGATTGATAATCATTGGGTAGGGGTACTAGAGGCCGAGGTAACACCAGAGGTGCATACCAGGCGGCCATGATGATGTTTTGATGAGGTAAAGGATTGACTTGAGCAGCAGGTATGTGGATGACAGGAATATGAAGACCAACAACACTCTATTGAGTTGATTTAGGGTGGCAGAGCCCCAAGTTTTGAATGAAATGAATATCTGGAGGTGTAGATGGGGGAGTCGCTCTATCCCTAACATGATGACCACCGTGGGATGGTGAACTGAGAAGCTCAAGGTCTGGCTGATCTACAGCACCGAATGACCTAGTTATAGGTAATCTGCTTGGAGAGTCTAGGTCAAAACGAGGGTCTGATAGAGCTGTAAAGTCTTCTGGTGCAGAGTTAGCTCTGTGGATATGTCTGGGAATAGTTGGCCTTCTAGGTGTAGGAGATTTCCTAAGAATGTTCTCAGGGTTTCCAACTATTTTAGGTGGGTTTGGGTTAGGATAAGCTCTCGTGTGAATGGTCCTTGAAGCCAGTATGTTGCCTTTAATCGAAGAAGCTTAATCCTACTCATTACTTCTATTATGGCTGATGTTTTTGTGGACTCTGGTCTCCCAGTGGAGTCTTTGTGAACCAAGATAATCAACAGGCCTACTGATCACCAGTGGAGTCTTTAATCGTCAAGGAGCTATGGAGTCGCCAGGTGGAAGGTTAAGAATGTTTCAAGGGGGTATCCTATCCACCGCGGTGATTAACCACCAAAATGAGGCTACTATGGTCTTCTTTGAGTCTTGGAGGTGTTTCAAGGTGTATTTTTCTCAAAGATCCCCAGTGGAGTCGCCATTATGTTGGGCTTCCCATGTTTTGGCAAGTTTGGAAATACCAAAAGATGAGACAACATCAGAACCACTTTCATACCTCAGGATCTAACCCTCTTGGGTCCAGAGAGGGATCTCTCTATGATAGGCAAATGGCATATGTCTTTGAGGCTCTGTTTTTAAGTTTTTAGGCTAGTTATAGGCACGGATTTGTTTGTTTGATTGATTATTTGGTTGTTGGGAATCAGGAAAGAACGTTTCAGTATGAGACAAGGATGAGATAAAAGGATTTTAGGCAAAAGAGGAATGATTTCAAAGAACATTCAAAACCATTGGGCAATGGAGTCAGGAAAGGGTTTACTTGCTATTCAATATGCAGGCTTTCAGTTGGGCTAGTCATCTAAAGCATTGGATCTTAAAGATGATAGTGTGGCATGAAATGGTAAGAAATAGGGTGAAAGGCAAGGAAACCTCCAAGGTGACCTTTCAGGAATCAGACCTAGGGACAGGACATGCCATTGGACACCTGTGATCCAGAACCTAAAAGGTAAACTCTTCAGACGAGGGGAGCATTAAAGATTCAAACACAAAGGTGAAGACCTGAGATCAGAGAGAGAATTTGAACTCTCAATGCTTCGACATCCAACTTAAAGGAACTTGGAAGGATTCAACTAATCAAAAAGGACCCTAGTGAGATAGAATCAATATTCACACTCCCAGTATCCCAATTCTTTCAATTAAAACCCAACCAGAACATCTATGCACAGATTCATTAATTCATACATCAGCTAGCAGTAAATTACAACCACTACACTGGTTAAATTAGCTTGAATTTGTACTCAGATAATACATACAGTAGAAAACATAGAAGGTAGGGAGAGCAGAAACATAGGGTACCATGTGAGGGTAAATCCTATGCCATATTTCTGATGTGTACAAGAAGAAATGAAATGTGATGAACTACAAAGGAAAACAAAGACAAAGATAGAAAAACATCACTGCTGCTTTAAATCAGGATCCAAAGAAATGTGCTTGTCATATTAAAGAGCAACACTAGTCATGTACAACATTGCCAACAGCTTGATATTCAGTCTGAAAACATCTTCCTCCGCCTATCTTACAACTTTACACAAAGAACTATATCTCAAGAGAAACAGCTTACAATTCACAGATATCCGATCAACAACCCTTACAATGAGTTTCTTCATGAGTTTTATTGTTGAAAGAGAGGCAGAGGGGGTAGATGAAAAACTAAATGAAACATCAAACAGAGTAGAAGAAGTGGGTCGACGCCCATTCTGTTTTAATATCTGAGCATTAATCTTCGGTACTCTTTGGGAGAAAGAGTGGTCTTCGACAGGCTGCCATTTACTCCAGGTATGTTCTTGATGTGATTTTGCTGCAGTACTTGTAGTACTCTGGTGAATAAAAAAAAGATAGATAAATGACTATGAAGCCTGCCATACTGTGTAACAAATGTTCTGGTAGCATTAGGACTGCTGTCAATGGAGATCTTCTCGGAGACACAATGTAAAATAAAGACAGTATGGGTACTATGTCCTTTCTCAGGAGAAAGCTTCTGTCGACGTGAAACACTAATGATATTGTTTTCTGTGCATTAGGCCTCCTTAGGCCCTGTGCTTTAATTGTGAGGTCTTCAATTTGGTACATTTCCCCTTTAAACAATGAATTAGAGCTAAAATTCTTTAATGGGTTGATATGGTGGGACCCGGTCATGGGTGGAGGGCGATTCAATCAGGACCGTCGGATCTCAAGAGGAGATCGACAACTACGATCTAATCGGGCGATCGCAATCGGGAGGGACGAAGGATGGCGCAATGTAGGTTGTCGATTGGCGATGGTGCGATTAAGCACTAGTCGTTGGATCGCGAAGGGGATCAACGGTGGAGATTCAATTGGCAGGGAGAAGGACGGGGCAATGAGCGGGGAGTGGTGAAATCTGAACTGTCAGATCTTCAAGGGATCAATGGTTGTGATTGCTCCCGCGCTCCATAGAACAAACACCATCGCATCGGAGAGTTTCAACTTTTCAAATGAAATGTGCTCCACTCCATGCTTCCGATGCGATGAGCTCTTTACGGTTAAGCGCTTGGTCTTAGTGCTTGGGTGCATGGAGGGGAAGTGATTAGGGGGCTGGCCGAAAAGGGGCTAAGCCCTTATAAAGAAGAAAGTGGGTTTTTAGCTTAGAAACTGAGTTTAAGGCTAAAAGAGGCTTTCGGCAAAGGGAAAAAGGGATTTTAAAATCAAATGAAATTATTTCCCTTGGTTTACAAGGGTGAAAAAGATGGTCAGGACGACTTAGGAGGGATTTTTTGAGGTTAAAGGGGGAGATTTGAAAAAAGGGGGAAAGGGTTAATTATGAGGAAAACTACAGAGATACAGGGGCAATTCAAGATCTTTCTGAGCACAAATCCTTCACAGGCAGTGAGGCTTTTGGATGGAAGCAACAGTGAGTAGAGGAAATGAACACACAGAGGCTTCAAGGACGAGAGATTTTCTCGGGAAATGTATCTCTTGAAGTCTCATAAAACATTTTAGCCATTTGTTTGCTTGACAAAAAATTCATAGGGGCTAACACCCTTCACGGCTGAACACCAGATGCAACGCAAAAGCCTTCCGCAGCGAAATGAGGCTTCCCTTCACGGCTGAACACCAGATGCAGCGCTGCATCCGGAGTTTAGCCGTGAAGGGAAGCCTCATTTAGCTGCGGAAGGCTTTTCCATTTCCATAATGGATAAGGGTTGTTCGAATCTTGCCTCCGCTAGTCATTTTAAATTTGGTAAGATGAACCCTAACGTAGGTAGTAACAATTTTAATAAAATAAATATAAACTCAATTATTAATAATAAAAATAACATTTACAATGATATTAATTATAATAAAATCATAATTCAAACAACCTTAACAGCATTAACAATATTATTTATAATGATAATAATAGCATAACTAACATTAACAATACTAATATTAACAAAAATAATTATTTAACCAAAACAACATTCGCAATAATAATAACAACAATAATAATATTAATAAAAATAATGATAATAAATTTTTTTCTCGTAGGAATAATGTTATTAATCTTTCTAGTTTCAATTTTAATTCATCTGTTTTCAATCTCCTTAATAAGGGTCTTAATTTTTCCCTTACCCTAAGGAAGATTCTCATTGATGACATTATCTGTAACATTGAGTATGGCATCAAGGATCTTCTTGATAACATTAAGGAGACTATTAGAAAGGATTGTTCTGTTATTCTTAGGAAGGCTAAGCCTCCCAAAATAAATTTGAGCAACCTTGATTTTCTTTCCCTTAAATCCCTAAGGGACAACCCTGACATTGTCATCCTTAAGGCAGACAAGGGTGGTGCCATAGTCATTATGAATAAATCTGACTATGTCAGCAAAATGATTGACCATTTGTTCAATAGTGGTATTTATGTCAAGCTTAAAAAGAATCCCCTTAAATCAGTTTCTAGGGAGGTTTCCCTCACCATTAAGTCGGATTCTTCCCTTAATCCTCTCTCTAGAAAGCTTATTGAGAGTAATCCCCTCACCCCCAGGATTTTTAGTTTTCCTAAGATTCATAAATCCAGAGCCCCTCTAAGACCTATTGTTAACACAATAGGTGGTCCCTCCTATCATCTTGCTAAATTCTTAGTTTAGAAGCTTAAACCCCTCATGGGTCTCACCGAGTCCTATGTTAAGGACTCGACTTGCTTTATCAAAGAATAGAAGGACATTAGGTTGGAACCTAACGAGTTATTAGTAAGCTTTGACCTTGTGTCTTTGTTTACCAAAATTCCCATCTAGGAAGCCATTGATGTCATTAAACGAATCTCTCACAATGACACCTCTAAATTAGTGGGTCTCTTCCTCACCTTGACTTTTTTCAGTTTCCAAGGTGAGTTCTATGAGAAAACTTGTTGTGTTGCTATGGGTTCCCCTCTTTCCCTATTGTTGCTAACTTATTTATGGAAGATTTTGAATCAAAGGCCTTAGCCTCAGCTCAATTTCGACCTAGGAAATGGAACAGGTTCATCGATGACACTTGTGTCATTTCACCCCACAGTCGTGAAAAGTTAGATCTGTTTCTTAGGCGCCTGAATTCCCAATCTGATTCCATAAAATTCACGATGGAAGTGGAGGTGGATGGTTACCTACCCTTCTTGGATATTCTTCTTTCTAGAATGGATGATGATTCCATTTCCCACCAAGTTTTTCGCCAGAAAACTCACACGGAGCAATATCTTTATGCTAGTTCTCATCATTTTCCTACTTAGAAATTTGGTGTTCTTTGCACTCTTGCTTCCCCTAATCTAAGAATCTTTGATGGCAACTACTTAGAATCAGAGAAATCCCATCTTCTTGACGTGTTTGAGAATAATGGTTATCGTAGATCTTCAAAAAGCTTATAAAGGGTTAAAAGGCAAATCCTCTCGGGAATATCCTATCTCCAAAATTCATCTCTCGTTTATCCAGGGGACTTCAGACAAAATTTCTCATGTCCTTAAACAGAATAATGTCTCCTCATCTTTCAAGCCTCTCTGTACTAGTAGAAACTCGCTCAGTTTTTGTCAAGGACCCTATTGACCCTAAAGACATGAAGGGTGTTTAGTTGGTTCCCTGTTCCTATGGTACTCCCTATATTGGGGAAAGAGGTTGGTTTATTAAACAAAGAATCCAGGAACATGCAGCAAACATTAGGCACAATCGATCCTGCACTTCAGCTCTGGCAGAGCATGCGGAAAAATAGTGTCACCATGTATGCATTGAGGACTCCAAAGTCATTGCTAGGGTTGATCACTTCCACCATAGGAAGCTATTGAGATTGAGAGGCATGCTAAGAATCTCAATAGGGATGATGGGTGGAAATTGAGAAAGAGTTGGCCTCCAGCTCTCTCTAGATGATTTCTCCCTCTTGTGTTATGTCTCTTGGTGATCTCTCCTCCTTATGTTGAGGTTCATTTCGGATTTGGTTTTTTGGTTGTTGTCCTTGAATTTATTTTTTCCTTTAATGTGCTTCTTTTGTTCTCTTTTTTTTTTCTTCGCCCTTCCTTATTTTTTAGTTATAATATATTTTATATTATCTTATGATTTATAATACTGATATATAAATAAGAGTTCTTAAAACTTTTATTAAAATAAAGTATTAAAAAAAAAAAAACCTCTTCTATTTAAATATTTATTCTTAAATTATGTTTACCTTTATTACCCTATTATAATATTAATAATAATAATAATAAAACCCCTTTTATTTAAATATTTATTATAAATTATGTTTACCTTTTATATTATCTTACGATTTATAATCTTGATTTATAAATGAGAGTTTTTAGATTTTTTATTAAGAATAAACTTAAAAAGCCCTCTTTTATTTAATTATTTATTATTAAAGTATGTTTTACCTTTATTAACTTATTAAAATATTAATAATTTATATGAACATATTATAATATTAATAAATATTTTTAATCATTTTATTAGCTTATTTATTAATAAAAAAACATATATTATTCATTATTAATTTTTCTAAACTGACTTACTAATAACAGCTAGTTTTCAATGGCTATCTCTGGACAATGATGCATCCTCACTATTTATGTAGCAATTATTATACACTAAGCATGCATATATCCAGATTCCCCTGATCTCACAATATTTAACTTCTTGCAAAATACAGAATCATTCCACTGTTAATATTTTACGGAAAATTAATAGCAAACACATGTGAAGCATAAATAAAAACAATCGCACATAACACAGTTGTTTTAACGGGAAATCCTGAAGCTGAAAACCCCAACTATCATATATTATGTATCATGGAGATCATGTAACAATCTCATACAAAGCTTAGTATATCAAGCTCTCAGTACAATCAATCGTCACACACTAATCAGGAAAAATCTGCAAATCCATGCACCGATCTTTGCCCCCTGCTAGCCTACCTCCACTGTGCAACTGTGCAATCCCCGCCGAAGAATAGCTCTGATGAATTCGAATTACTTCATTTCGACCGTGCAATCCCTCGTAGTAACCCAATGTGTGTGTGGGGATCTTAGAATCGGCATGGATCGTCCGCCAACATAGTCCATCTTACTTTCTTGTCTCCCCCCTCTCCAAAATCGGGTCTCCACCGGAACCGCCATGCACCCCCAGAGTTAACCCGTTGTATCGTTTCCTACTTTATTAATGAGTTATTATTTGTGAATTAATTAACTAATTAATTCACTCCACTCTCACTAGTGTATCATTCAGTTATACTAGATACAACTAGCTCAGCTGAGTCTAACTGAATACAACTCCATGAACTAGTCTTCCAACTCTGTCATAACTTTTCCACTTCAGTTCTAACAGAGACCTCCATGCATGAACCACTAGTTGCCCTTGGGAATTGCGTAATTCCCTCAGCCCACTGATTTTCCAAATCTGTGCACTGAAATTAAGTGCTCCAAGAGAATAAGTTGATGTTTATTGTCGGATTATTATTAATAGCTAATAATAATCGACACTTCTATTTTTAGATCAACGATCTATAAATAGACTTCGCCCAATATTCTAAAAATAGAATTTCATCTATTTTTCCAACTTGACCAACCATCCACAAATAGCATCCTACAACTTTTGAAATATGATCACCATATCTAAAAATAGACATAGTCTAAAAATAGACCTGCGCCAAAAATAGCCCGTGGGCCCACTTAGTGAAGGCGACTCTTTTCACTAAGCTCATCATCTTGTTGAATCTCAACACTCCCTCTCAACAAGATAGGGATTATCCTTCACCCTGATCCTGCCTCTATGGTATTCTAATTTTCTCCTGGTGAGCGCCTTCGTCAGAATATTTGCATCCTAATCCTCCGTAGGAATGTACTGAAGCAACATGATCTTCCGCTACACACAATCTCTGATATGATGATACTCAATATGTTTAGATCTATCATGAAACACAAGATTAACTGAGAGTTTAATGCAACTCTGATTATCACAATGTATCACTGTGAGATCTAAATGTGAACCGAAAAAAATCGACCAGGATCTTCCTCATCCAGATAGCCTCACATGCAGCTTGACTTGCTGCCATGTATTCTGCTTTCGTTGAAATGAGTGCCATGGATCTTTGTTTCCTGCTATACTAAGAAATTATCGTAGATCTGATACTGAAAATCCCTCCTAATGTGCTCTTTCTGTCTATTGGGCTTCCTTCCCAATCTGCATCCGTGAAGCCATGCAACTTCACCTCATCTATTTTTCTGTACCATAAACCATACTCAGATGTGCCCCTGAGATACCTCAGGACATGTTTGCATGCCTTCCAAAAGAGCTTGGTAGGCTTAACCATCGCTTGTGAACATTGGTTCACCGCATAGCATATGTCTGGTCTTGTATTAACTAGATACATGAGTGAACCCACCAACTATCGATAAACAATGGCATCCACTACCTCTGTTGATGTAGCATCCTCTTTCCTCCAATTTCCTGGAAGAGGAGTATCAATAGGCTTGTAGCCTTGCATGTGAAAATTCTCCATTATCTCCTGGGCATAATTTCCTTGAGACACAAACATTTCACCTTCCCGCTGCCATATTTCCAATCCAAGGAAATAATGAAGGAGGCCCAAATCCTTCACCTCAAACTCCTTTGCAAGATCTTCCTTGCATGAGCGTATCAACTGCTCATCACTCGTTAGTATTAAATCATCAACATAAAGAACAATGATTAAAAGCTTACCCTCCACCACAATTTGGTATAGGTTTGCATCCGCCTCACTCTTAGTGAAGCCAAGTCCAGTGAAACAATTGTCAATCCGAGTGTACCAAGCATGTGGTGCTTGTTTCAGCCCATACAGCGCTCTTTTGAGCCTGCACACATGTGACTCGCTACTGAAGATCTCAAATCCTTCAGGCTGCTCAATGTACACCTCTTCCTCAATGATCCCATTAAGGAACGCATTCTTCACATCCATCTGATGAATGTGCCAACCCATCTGCGCTGAGATAGCAAGGATGGTCCGTATGGAAGAATACCATGCGACAGGTGAAAAGGTTTCTTTATAGTCAATCCCCTCGATCTGTGACAAGCCCCAGGCAAAAAATCTTGCCTTATACTTCTCGACACTCCCATCAGCAGCTTGCTTTACCTTGTAGATCCATCTTGATCCTACAACTAATTTTCCCACCGGCCTTGGAACAATCTCCCAAGCACTGTTTCTGACAATGGAGTCATACTCCTCCACCATGGCATCTACCCATGTGGGCTCCTAACTACTTCTTCAAAAGAAGATGGCTCTGTCACGATACACTTGCTCATAAGAGCCATGTATCTAGTATAATGGTCAGGTGTCTATCACTATATGCGCTGTGATATAGGGACTCCTACATTCTGTGCCACATCAACCTTCAGTCTCTCAGCTTCTGTAGTACGCTTTCTGCTTTTTCTGATGTTTGGTTCTGCATGAGTGGAATCCTCCACTCCATGAATCTCCTCCTGTGGCTGATCCACATCTAGAGGCTCATCTTTGGGAACAAGAAGTTCCTCCTCTGCATGCAGGTGTATCTCCCTCTCAAGTGACAACTTCATGGCTTTCACCTCATTGAATTTTATATCTCGTCGCACCACAGTCATCCGATTGTCTAGCAAATACACACGATAATTATGGGGTGTTTCTGTGTACCCCACAAAGATCCCAACTTCTGCAGTCGACTCCAACTTCTTCCTGGCGTCCTTTGTCACATGAATGTAAACAGATGAGCCAAAAATATTCAAATGAGAATATCAGGCTTCTTACCAGTAAAATATTCTTCATGTGTACTCATGCCAAGTACTCTATGAGGACAACGGTTTTGCACATAAACCGCAGTGTTGCATGCTTCCGCCCACAAGCGCATCGGTAGGCCCTGGTCATGCAGCATCGCTCGTGCAGTACCCACGATCGTTCTCTTCTTCCTCTCAACAAACCCATTCTGTTGTGGGTTATGAGGCGCTATGAGTTCTCTTCGAATTCCTTCCTTGCTACAGAAGTCTTTGAATTCGCCCGAGATGTATTCACCACCATTATCGCTTCGTAGAGCTTTCACTTGCTTCCCCGACTCCTTCTCCACCAATGCTTTGAACTTACAGAACTTTGAGAATGTTTCACTCTTCCTCTGCATGAAAAAGATCCAGCATCTATGATAATATTCATCTACAAATATAACATAATACTTGTGTTTTGTTGTTGAAGCAACCGAGAAAGGTCCACACACGTCTGTGTGAACCTTCTTGTAAGATCACCGAAGCACTGCTTCTCCTTCTCATGAAAGGTGGTCTTCAGAAACTTACCCATAGGTACATCCTGTACTTATCCACTGTGGTAAGAGTACCTAAAAGCCCTAGGTAGAAATCTCGCCGCAAAATTCAAAGCGCCATATGCAACATGCACAGGCTATACTCCGCCGCATATCCCGGTCACCACTTTTCCGTTTTCCCCACCACCCATGTTGCCAGCTCTATCTACCTCCTCCAAACAGGGTAGAGATTCTTAATTCGAACCCCTATCTTCTTGGTTTGACCCATTGTTTTATGTCGAAGGAAGGCTTTTCCCTGATTGAAAACAACATCATAACCTTTGTCTTCCAGCATTGCGACCGAGACCAAGTTCTTCTTCAGACCTGGAACATGCATAACATCCTTCAACAAGAATGGATTACTGGACTCCCTCTCAAATGTAATGGTCCCAATGCCAGTCTCACTGTACTGACCATCTTCCCCCGTCTCTATATGCATCTTGAGGTCCTTCTCCTCCAAGTCACTGAACAACTCCTTGTCTCTTGTCATATGGAAAGACACACCACTATCAATATACCACACCGATCCCATTGCGCTTGAAACCATGCATGAAATCAAAGAGAAATGAAGTTCAAATTGCGAGGCTAAGGCCTCTCCAGTTGCAGCTCCAGCATCCTTCTTGTTATTCTTCTTCTGTGGGGAGTTAGTGGCGAAATGCCCATGTTCGTGACAGTGAAAACACTTCACTTTGGAAAAATCCTGCTTCTTGCCTTTAGCATCGGATTTTGAAGGAAATTTATTCCCCTTCCCTTTCCTTGCTTTGGTAGCCAAAGCGCAATTCTCTTCATCTTCATTCTTCGATGAAGAGACATCCCTGGTACCCCGCCTTATCTCCTCCTACACAAGATCCGACCAAAGTCGTTCCCATCCCGGTCGTTTCTCCTGTCCATTGACAGAGTCTTCGTACCTATGCCAACTATTCGGAAGCCCAAGGAGAGCCAAGCTCACCAAGTCTTCATCATCAACAGTAACCCCCACACTTCCCAGTTCATACTTGCAGTGGACAAACTTCGTGAGATATTTTGGAATACTGTCGCCCTTCTCCATTTTTATTTTTCTGAGCTTGTCTTTAAGTGCCAACTTCCTCTGGTCGCTTCTGCTTTGGAACAAGTCTATCAAAGCCTTCCACATTAATAATGGAGTGGCTTTCCCATGAAGGATGGACACAATATGGTCCTTCACACCTTCCAACAGAATTCTTCTTGTCTTTGTTGTCTTCTTTTGCCATGCGTCAAGTAATGCAGCATCGCTAGATCCCAACTTAGGAACATCGCTATCGATGAACTCCTTCAGTCCATTATCCTCCAGCACCGCCTCCATCCTATCCTTCCAGGCTATGTAATTCAAGCTCCCATCAAGGGCATACTCCAATCGCAACCCATTGAAAGACATTTCAATGTATACTCAACTTTTGCACCAAGAATCTTCTGTAGCAAATTCGAATTGTCCACCAGCACAAACTCACCAATTCTTCACAATTGCAATCTTCAAGAATTAACAATGCTCTGATACCATGTAGAAATTAGTATACACTAAGCATCCATACATGTATATTCCCCTAATCTCACAATATTTAACTTCTTGCAAAATACATAATCATTCCATTGTTAATCTTTTGCAGAAAATTAATTGCAAACACATGTGAAGCATAAATAAAAACAATCGCACATAACACAGTTGTTTTAACGGGAAAGCCTGAAGTTGAAAACCACAACTATCATATATTATGTGTCATGGAGATCATGTAACAATCTCATACAAATATTAGTACATCAAGCTCTCAGTACAATCAATCGTCACACACTAATCAGGAAAAATCTGCAAATCCATGCACCGATCTTTGCCCCCTGCTAGCCTGCCTCCACTACGCAATCCTTGCTGAAGAATAGCTCTGAATGAATTCAAATTACTCTTTCCTTGACTGCGCAATCCTCATAGGCAACTCCAATGTGTGTGTGATGCAATCAATGCATCACTATAGCCACAACATATAGTCCATCTTGGCCTTTCACCTATCTCTCCATTGGGTCTCCACTGGAACTGCCAAGCACTGTAGTTAACTGCTATATTGTTCAGTTGATTAATGAGTTATTATTTGTGAATTAATTCACTCCACTCTCACTAGTGTATCATTCAATTAGACTAGATACAAATAGCTCAACTGAGTCTAACTGAGTAAAACTGAATACAACTCCATGAACTACTCTTCCAACTCTATCATAACTTTGCCACTTCAATTCTAACTGAGTCCTCCATGCATGAACCACCAGTTGCCCTTAGGAATTGTGTAATTCCCTCAGCCCACTGATTTGCAAATCTGTTCACTAAAATTAAGTGCTCCAAGAGAATAAGTTGTTGTTTATTGTCGGATTATTATTAAGAGCTAATAATAATCGACACTTCTATTTTTAGATCGATGATCTATAAATAGACTTCGCCCAATATTCTAAAAATAGAATTTCATCTATTTTTCCAACTTGATCAACCATCCACAAATAGCATCCTGCAACTTCTGAAATATGATCACCATGTCTAATAATAGACATAGTCTAAAAATAGACTTGTGCCAAAAATAGCCTGCGAGCCCACTTAGTGAAGGCGACTCTTTTCACTAAGCTCATCATCTTGTTGAATCTCAACAGTTTATTCATTAAGATTGATGATGTTTTTTCACCTTGAGGATGAACCACATTAGATGGTTTGAAATGTCGATTAAAACTTAATGATGTGATTAACCTGAAAGACATTTATCTAAATTATGGATCACAAAAGTCTTGGATCTAACATGTACATTATATTTTTCCCTTTTAATATTTTTATTTTCTTTTAGACCATTCTTTATTTAAGTTTTAAGCTTTGGATTTTTCCTTTATTTAATTTTTGGTCAACTATATTTTTTGTTTTTATTTTTTATTTTTTGTCTAGAGGAATCGGCAACGACAGAGGTATTGTACTCTCATAACAAGGAGTCGAATCCCCCCAGCTAACACCATAACCCTTAGGGGAGAACACAAGACCCGCACGCACGCTTCCCGGGTTATCAACCGAGGTCGGGGATTGAACTCGTGACCTGCTTAACAACACGAACGCCTTAACAAAATGTCCGTTGACCACTAGGCCAAGCCCCACGAGCTATTGATTTTTTTTTAATCCTTTAATGTGTGTATTTTGAATTTATAACTGTTACAAATTATTAAAAAATTGATTGTTATAATTTCGTCTTTATACGATATAACTTCATTGTTTGATGAGGCTCTCCATCTTAGTCCTAAAGATGAACCACATTTGTTGGTTCGAAACGCAATGAACATAAATTATAAATGTTATTGTTGTGAAAGAGATGTCTCATAACAATTATTTTCAACCAAAATAATATTTTGAAAATGATTTGGTGTTCTTGAATACAATAAAGAGCCAAAGAAAGACTTTGATACATGAAATAAGTTTCAATGATATAGAAGACATGTATAATTTTTTTTGTTATATCCATTATTTTTCTTCTCTTTGTAATGTTTGTGCACTTAACTCGCGACATGTGTTGAAAAACTTAAACTAGCTGAATGACCAGCAACAACCCTATTTCATTGTAAGAAATCTTACACCTGCAATGTTAGGGCATAAAAATAAAACCATATTATTCCTTATCCTACATTGATCAAAACCCCAATACTTCTCTTTGGCTTGTTACGCATCTTCCTTATTCAAACTTGGTTTGTGACACTGCAAGTATAATTGTGTGTTCATGATTTTAATGTGGAGTATTGAGTTTACCATATGCAAGTGTAATATTGTGTTCGTGATTTTAATGTGGAGTTTTGAGTTTATCATATACCCACAACAACTTGTTTCTCTTTCCTTCTTTTTTTCTCAATTTTTTTCCCTCTTTTTCATTTTCTCTCTTTATATTAAAAAACTTATGTGATATAATTAGTTTAATTGTAATTTGTTTATTTAAATTTTTCTTTATTTGTTTAACATTATAATTTATTTTAACCAAATATTTTTAATATAAGTTTAAAATTTCCATTACTATTTTTTTTATATAATTAGAAAATTTCAATAAATAAATAAATAAATCTGAAAATAAAAGAAAATAAAAAATAAAAAAATTCCAAATTATCAAGCATATAAAGGTTTATTTCTTAAAAATGTTAAAATATATAATTGGTTTTTTCGCCATCGCTAGGTATATCGCCATCGCCACCACATGATGGTTCAATTATCGCAGCCTTTGCCAGACTAAAGCGCGTAGCAGTCTCCACTTCTCTCGTCTCCTTAAGTAGCCCCAAGTCAACAACTTGATGGAACAATTACAGGTAATAAATATTCTTCCTCATTTTTTCTCTGAAGAGGAAGCAAATTTTGTTGGTCAGCAGGTGTCCTTGGAGGAACTGGAAGGTATTCTAAAGTCTTGTGCAAAAGATAAGAGCCCAAGGCTCGACGATTGGACTACTAAGTTTTTTATTCACTTTTTTTATATGTTGGGTCATGATGTCTTAAAAGTGGTTGAGGAATCTAGGGTAAATTCGACAATCAGTAGCTCCATTACCACTTCTTATCTGGCCCTAATTCCCAAATGTTCTACTCCTATCTCCTTTAACTAATTCCACCCCATTCCCCTGTGAAACTGATATATAAAGTCATATCCAAAACTATTGCCACCCAGCTAAAGGAGAAATTAGCGTCTGATGTCTCGAAGGAACAAATTGGGTTTCTGCATGGTTGTTAGATTCACGAGGCTATCGGGTTATCTCAAGAATGTCTCCATTCAATCAAGAATAAGAAGATCAAAGGTCTTATTTTCAAATTAGATCTCAAGAAAACCTTTGACAAGGTAAACTAGGATTTCCTTAGAATGTTGCTTATTCAAATTGGTTTGGGTCCCTCTATAGCCATTTGGATTATGGGTTGTGATTCCTCTTCTTCCTTTGTAGTTTTGATTAATGGCTCCCCGACCTCCTTTTTCACTAGCTCTATAGGGCTTCGTCAAGGTTTCCATTAGTCCCCCCTTCTTTTCCTTCTGGTCATTGAAGGTCTCAGCAGACTTATACTAAAGGAGAGAAATGAAGGTTCTCTAAAAGGTTTCAAAGTCGCAACTGGTATAATTATCTCCCATTTTTTATTTTTCAACGATGTATTTATTTTTGGAGATGGCTCCCCGGAAAAATGGGTTGCTTAGATCAAGAATATTTCAAATTTCTGCCTGGCTTCGGGGATGGAGGTCAACCCAGACAAATCATGTTTTTTCTTTCATGAGATCAAAAATTCTATCATAACAAGAGTTTCAAGCATTTGGTCTTGCAAAAAGGAAAACCTGGACCAAGGCTTCAAATACCTGGGTTTTTGTCTTGTTGAAGATTGCAACAAGAAATAGTGAAATTGGCATCCGAAAACATCATTCCTTGATCCTAGTGAAAAATAAGCACCTACACTAAGTGGGGCCCACACAGGCTTCTTTTTTTTTTTTTTAGTTTAGACTAATCCTAATCACCCATGGGTTTCGAACTGGTGACCTTGCAGACGGAGTGCCTTAACAGTGCACCCCATCACTGACTTCTCTACACCACATGGGCTACCATACAGGCTATTTTTAGGTGATATGTCTAATTTTAGAATTTGGATCAAAGTATATTTTTAGCAGTAATCTATTTATAGATGGTTAAGCAAATTATATGGATGGATGGGCGTCTATTTTTGGAATGCATGTGCAAAGTTGTTTCGTGGAATGCATGTCAATTTTTGTTAAGCCCTTAACAAAAATTAGATAATAAATAATTATCTATTTTCAATGAGCACTTGGAACTAGTTAACTGAAGTGGCAACTCAGTTAGCTAAGTGGATTTCGAGTTGATGTGGTTGGTTAGTGGACCATGCAGTGGACTTCATTGTAATTGAGTGATACAAAGTTGTAATAGATTTGGATGTGTAGTTATGGGAGTTGTTATTTAGTTTAACTTAGTTAAGTGAGTTAAACTCAGTTGTGATAGTTGTAACTGAACATACACTAGTGAAATATGAGTGAATTAATTAGTTAATTAATTCACAAATAGTGTCTTACTTGCAACTGAATAAATACAACAGTTAACTACTTGCATGTCAGATCAAGTGGAGACCCAGTGGAGAGATAGGTGAAAGGGTGAGATGGACTATCTGTTGTGACTATAGTGGAGCATTAAATGCATCCACACACACATTGCATATGCCTATGAGTATTGTGCAGTCAACTCAAGGCAAGGTCGAATTCATTCAAGGTTCTTCTTCAGCAGGGATTGCGCAGTGGAGGCAGGCTGTCAGGAGGCAAGAAATTGGTGCATGGAGGTGCAAATTTCTGCGAGACAGTGTGAGACGATTGTATATTGTATTGAGAGCTCTATGAGTTGAGCTTTGTATAATATATATGAGATTATTTCATGATCCATTGATATACATAATATAATATAGTTGGTGTTTTGAGCTTTAAGCTTTCCCGGTAAAACATCTTGTTTAAGTGCGCTTGATTTTTCTTCATGTGTTTGCAATTGGTGATTTAATTTCCGCAAAGAATTGAGTAGAAGGATTATGTATTTAACAGTGGATTTAATTATTATATCAGGAGAATCTGGTAATATACATGCATGTTGTATAATTTCTACATGGTATCGGAGCTGAAGAGATTGCAATAGTGAAGTAGTGTTGAGTTTTTTGTTGGTGGAAACAATTCAAAATTGCTGCAAGAATTTCTTGGTGCGACAGTTGAGTATACATTGAAATGACTTTCAATGGGTTGCAGTTGGAGTATGCACTCAAGGGTAGCTCTAACTACATATTCTGGAAGGATAGGATGGCGGCGGTGCTTGAAGATAATGGCTTGAAGGAATTCATCGACATAGATGTTTAGTAAGCCCACTTCGGCATATGCTGCAATACTTGACGCATGGCCAAAGAAAGTAGCAAGGGCGAGGAGGATTCTGTTGCAAGTGTGAAAGACCATATTGTGTCAAGCCTTCATGGGAAAGCCACTCCATATGCTATGTGGAAGGCTTTGACAGACCTTTTCCAAAGCATCAGTGACCATAGGAAATTAGCGTTGAAGGATAAACTCAAAAAAATCAAGATGGAGAAGAACGACACTATTTCGGTATACTTGACAAAGTTTATCCAATCCAGGGATGAGCTTGAGAGTGTAGGAGTCAGTGTTGCGGATGATGATTTTGTGAGCTTGGTTCTCCTTGGATTTTCGAAGAGTTGGCACAGTTCTGAAGACTCTGTCAATGGACGGGAAAAACTGTCGGATTGGGAGCGACTTTGGTCGAATCTAGTGCAGGAGGAGATAAGGTGGAACACCAGGGATGGCTCTTCATCAAAGCATGATGATGAAGAGGATTGTGCTTTAGCTACTAAGGTGAAGAAGAAGAAGGGAAAGAAATTCCATCCTAGATCTGAGGTTGGAGAAGATGGAAAGGAGCACAACATGTCCAAAGTGAATTGTTTTCACTGTCACGAGTTTGGACATATTGCCAAAAATTGTCCACATAAGAAGAAGAACAAGATGGTTGTTGGAGCTACAGTTGGTGAGGCTCTTGCCTCGCAATTTGAGCTCAACTTCTCATTGATCGCATACATGGTGTCTAGTGCATTGGGATCGGGGTGGTACTTTGATAGTGGTGCTTCCTTTCACATAACGGGAGATGAGAAAATTTTCAGTGACTTGGTGGAGAAATATCTCCAAATGCATGTTGAGTTGGGTGACGATGTACGATACAGTTCGACCAGCATTGGTTATCGTAATTGTACCATTACCTTTTAGAGGGCGTCAAGTAAAATCTCTGATTTAAAAGATGTTATGCATGTTCTTGGGTTGAAGAAAAATTTAATCTCATTCGCAATGTTAGAGGATAGAGGCTATGATATTGTCTTTAGTGAAGGAAAAGTTTTCTTGCAATACAAAGCAACAGGGAAAGCCAAGAAGGTTTGGATTCAAGTGAAGAAACTCTACAGAATTGAAGTAGATTGGATTTCTACTGAGCTTCCTACTGTTAGGAAGTGTGATAAAGTTATGCAATTGACGCTTGAGAGGGATCAGGATTGGCATGCAAGTAAGAGTGAACCTCGGGATGTGGAGTAGCCACAAGATGAGGATCATGGAGTGGGAGCAACCACTCATGCAGAGAAATTTCGAGCCAGATGGGCAGAGGGAGTGCATACAGCTATACCACCAGGTGAGAGGTGGGGCGACATGCATGAGTAATCCTAAGAAGGAATTTCTGGGTAGGATTCATTGAGATGGTGTGGATCTCATGAATTGAACCTGGATACCAGGAGCCCACAGAGCAGTAGTAGCAGGATCAATTGGATTGATGTAGTCAGATGTCGTGAGGACATGAAATCAAAGTGACTATGTCGGATACTAGAGCGTGGATCAGAGTTGACAGCAAGTGCAGAGTGCATGGGTGCAGAGTTCAACATCACAGTGGTTCCTGAAGACATGTGAAGTAGCTAAGCAGAAGTCAGAAGACTTTGATGACAGATGCATTATATTGATTCAGTTGTTTGGAGGCTATTCATTTTCAGAAGTGTTGCATGCAAAGGTTGCAGGGTGAATGCTTGGAGTTACATGTCGCATGCAAAGACATTCCTTTCTTGTTGAGAGGGAGTGTTAAATATTGCAACAAGAAAAAGTGAAATTGGAATCCAGAAACATCATTCCTTGATCCTAGTGAAAAATAAGCACCTACACTAAGTGGGGCCCACACAGGCTATTTTTAGGTGATATGTCTATTTTTAGAATTTGGATCAAAGCCTATTTTTAGCAGTAATCTATTTATAGATGGTTGAGAAAATTATATGGATGGATGGGCATCTAAGTTTGGAATGCATGTGCGAAGTTGTTCCGTGGAATGCATGTCTAAAATTAGAATGCATGTCGATTTTTTTTAAGCCCTTAACAAAAATTAGACAATAAATAATTATCTATTTTCAATGAGCACTTGGAACTAGTTAACTGAAGTGGAAAATCAGTTAGCTAAGTGGATTTCAAGTTGAAGTGATTGGTTGGTGGACCATGCAGTGAACTTCGTTGTAACTAAGTGATACAAAGTTGTAACAAAGTTGGATGTGTAGTTATGGGAGTTGTTATTTAGTTTAACTCATTTAAGTGAGTTAAACTCAGTTGTGCTAGTTGTAACTGAACATACACTAGTGAAAGATGAGTGAATTAATTATTTAATTAATTCACAAGTAGTGTCTTACTTGCAACTGAATAAATACAGCAGTTAACTACTTACATGTCAGATCCAGTGGAGAGATAGGTGAAAGGGTGAGATGGACTATCTGTTGTGACTATATTGGAGCATTAAATGCATCCACACACACATTGGAGATGCCTATGAGTATTGAGCAGTCAAGGCAAGGCAAGGTTGAATTCATTTAGGGTTCTTCTTCATCATGGATTGCGCAGTGGAGGCAGGCTGTCAGGAGGCAATAAATTGGTGCATGGAGGTGCAAATTTCTGCAAGACAGTGTGAGACGATTATATTTTGTATTGAGAGCTCTATGAGCTGAACTTTGTATGAGATATATGAGATTGTTTCATGATCCATTGATATACATAATATATGATAGTTGGTGTTTTTAGCTTTAAGCTTTCCCGGTAAAACATCTTGTTTATGTGTGCTTGATTTTTCTTCATGTGTTTGCAATTGGCGATTTAATTTCCACATAGAATTGAGTAGAAAGATTTTGTATTTAACAGTGGATTTAATTGTTAGATCAGGAGAATCCGGTAATATACATGCATGTTGTATAATTTCTACATGGCTCAAACCCAACAACTGTACGAGAGAATTTGGCTTTGTCTCGTTAAGAAGGTGGAGAAGAAAATTAGTTGTTGGTGCTATAGGTGGTTATCTCTCATAGGCCACCTGGTGCTAGTCAAATCGGTGATTGAAAGAATCTATGTTTTCTAAATGACTCAAGTAAAAATCCTAGCCTTCATGCACAACATAATCAGGAAAAGGATTTTTTGGTTCTTGTGGTCGAGAAAGGCTAAAAAAAATAAAATTCACCTGGCTGGTTGGGAGGCTCTCTCAAAACCCAAAGAAGTTGGGAGTTGGGACCTCAAAACCCTTAATTGGTTTGGGAAAGCTCTATAATCCAAGAACTTATGGGGATCCTTAGAAGGCAGTGGAATTTTGAGCGTTAAAAATAAACGTTCACATGATTGGGTGTGCAGGAAGGTTGTTGTTGTTCCAACCCCCTCCATCCTTGGATCGATTATCTGGAAAAGTTATATGAATTCCTTCCGCTAGATTTTCATATTGCTCGGCTGGAAATTTCGCAATGGGTGTCAGGTCCAACTTAGAAAATATCCATTTATGGGAGGCACTCACTTCCGCATTCTTTCAGATGCTTTAATACCATCTCCCAATTGCAAAGGTATGTTCATTTTGGCTCATGATTTCAGTTCCTTCCCCTTTGAATGTTCATCAGGCCATTGGCTCTCTTCTTCAGACCTGTCCCTGCAGGGTGAATTGGTTAGGGAATGGGATATGTTTTTTCATAACATGCATCTCGATGGTATCAATATTTCCATAGAAACAAGCATGCTTGTGTGGGCCTGGTGGAACTCATCAGAAATAATTTCAACCAATTCGTTCTACAATGCAATTACCTCCACTCTTTATCACGACAAAGTTATCTGGTGGTACGCACTAATAAGGAAATGGGACTTTCCCATAAAATTAAATACTTTCACGTGGATAATCCTGAAGAACAAAATCTTGTCATGGAAAAACTTACAGAATAGGGGGTTCCAAGGGCCCAACATTTGTGTTCTCTATAGAAATGGAGAGGAAAACGTTGATCATCTTTTTCTAAGATATGAAGTAGAAATATCTTTATGGGCTTCTGTGCTAGATGCTCTTGAAACCAAAATCTCTTCTCATTAAATCCCCTCGTTTGTTGAATGCCTTCATTTCGGTATCCCAATAAAGAAAATTTTGCTCAATCCCAATCTTCACTACTTTGAAAATTTGGGGGCTAAGAAATAAATTGATCTTTGTGTTAGTGTCAGGATATGCATTCTCCCATCAGTGATCAAAATTACTAAGAAATTTTTTATCATGCCATTAGGTCATGCAAAGAATTGATTCACTAATAATAGCCTTAGTGATAAAACCTCACTCTCCCTCAAAATTTCACATTTTATGGCTCGCCTTCTTGTCTTACTAAGAATATAAACACTTTTGAAAAGTGCATTTCACTATGTCTTATGTCATTCAAATTCAACCATGGATTCAGGTCATTCAAGGTCCCATTAGGTCATTAGGTTTCATTATTCAAGGTCCAAAATGCACCATTTCATCTCAATAAGGTTAGAAAAAGGTGTGAGAGTGACTCAATAAACATTTCATTATCATCTTCAGAGGATTACCAGCATGTAAATATCATTTTAAAAGTTGTAATTTTGGTTTTAAAGTATGATTTTCATACTCAAATGTAATTTTATTCAAAAACGGAGTTTTAATTTATTTCATTTTTTATGTAATTTTATGCTTCCTATATGTAATAAGTTTTATCCCTGGCTTCCAACTCAAATCACATATGCAAAACTGAAAGTGAAAAGTGTCAAACTCTAGCAACATCATCCTGCAAAGAAGAAAAATAAAATGAAAGGGTAATCAACAAAAGTTTTCAAAAAAGTGAAATGAGACATTAGAAAAGTGGGTTTTTCAATTCAAATTCAAATTCACAAAGCTATTTATGACTCATTAAGATCAATTCAAATTCATTTTCCTCCTCCAAACATCAAGAAAACACTCAAAAAGATCAAAATTGTGAATTTCTGGGTGAAATTGGTGAAGAAAATTGAGCAGAGGGCGCAAATGTTGAAGGCAGGGCGCAAATGATAAAGGCGGGGTGCAAATGCTAAAGGTAGGGCGCAAACGCTAAAACGAGGGTGCAAATGCCTAGTTCAGGGTGCAAATGCTTGAGGGAGGGCACAAATAACCAGATCAGGGTGCAAATGCTTGAGAAAGGGCGCAAATACTCAGTCAAGGGCGCAAATTGCTCTATTCATGGGGAAGATGACCAGCAAGCCCTAGAAAGTATTCAAGTGGTGAAAATTTGTCTTCAAAGCTCCACCAACTCACTCATTAACCTCCAGCAAACCAGTAAGATGTGCATGCGATTAAAAAGCCATTTTCATAAGTTTATGTGTTGAAGTCTTGTAAATTGAGGTTGTAATTTGGTGTTTAAATTGAGGAAAAACCCTAGTATCCCATTACACTTGTGAAAACTCTCAAAATTTACTCCTTTACCCTTTCCTTCCCACACTTATAAAAACTCATTCCCAAACCCCTCATTTGCAAAATTCCATTTTCCTATAACTTTCTCCCAAAACCCTAAACCCTAGGTGTTACATTTACCTGGGCTCCCAATCCCTAAATCTATCATATTACTACTCCCTATCCCCTCCCCATTTCACACATCCCTAGCAAATATTTCCCTAGTTTTCCCTTTGTCATTTCCCTTTCCTAATCCCTAAGGTTTTGACAAAAACACCATGGCAACATAGGAAGAAAACACATCATTCAGTGAAGGAGAGGAAACAGAGGTGCGGAGGCCACATAAAGGGGGAAGAGTGCTCAGACTTGAACCCACCAACACTAGGGAACTCTTGGCTTCTCCATTGACTATGACATGCTTCAAACATTTGGGTTGTTATGATTTTTTTGAGAAAATTCAGAGGATCCAACACTATCCCATGTTGGCTAGAATTTTCATATCTGGACTCCATGAAAACCAAGTTACATTAGCTGGTGTCACTTTCACTCTATCCACTGCTATTATTTCAGCTTCCACCGAGATCCCAAATGTTGGGGAGAAGTGATTCAAGATAGGTAATTTGAAGAAACGGGACTTTGACTTCTTCCTAAACCAAGACACCAAAATCAAACAAAGAGGTTCTTTCCTTTTTCTCACCTCTTAGACATATATGTGCCCCAATGATGAAGATAATCACGAAATGCTTTTCATGTGAAGGCAGCTGATTTTCAAAGGGCTCTATTCCTATCACATCCAGCCGCTTAATGCATTTCACTAGGGTAAGGATGCTTAACATACCTTATTATATTTTCCGAGGAGTATAGAGAAGATGGCATACATTGCCCAGGAAAAATGAGTATGAAAGACAACAAATGAGAAAGTCTATTTCATCACTCCCCTCATAAAAATCACAGGTCCTCCACCATCTTAATCATAGTAAACATTGCATGGAGCACCTTCATAGCTAATGATATTTTCAATGAGCCATCCACTCAACATGCGCGACATGTCCCTTCATCGTCCCAAACCATCCACTTCCATCCCTCCAGTATCAGCGTAGCACATTATCATCCTTCGGATCAATCCCCTTCACCTCCTTCATCTCCATCTCATCATGATTTTTGGGTCACCTAGCAAGATCGAGGACATTGAGCCTAAATGGGCCAAGTATGGTTGAGGTTGAGCCATCGCCAAAAACCGAACCTGCAGGAGAGGCCACCAGAGAGGTGTTTTCTCCACATGGAGTGGAAGGGGCCATTCCTTCTACAACAACAAAGTAGGTGGACGAGGGTAAAGAGAAGGTCATTGGAGCCGATCTACGATCAACTAAACATTGCGAGCACCTTCATAACTAATGATACTTTCAGTGAGCCATCCACTCGGGCCATGCATCAGAATTTCCCTTCATCATCCCAGCCCATCCACTTCCATCCCTCCATCTTGTCCCATAGCACATTTATCATCATTAGATCAGTCCCCGCATCTCATTCATCTCCATCTCATCATGATTTTGGGTCACACTAGCAAGATTGAGGACATTGGAGCCCTAAATGGGCTAGTGTGGTCGAGGTTGAGCCATTACCAAAAACCTACGCGGAGAGGCCATAGGCATGTGTTTACTCCACATGGAGTGGAAAGCCATTCCTTCTACGTGACAAAGCGAGGGTGGACCCGTAAAGAGAAGGTCATTGGAGCCGACTCATTCATGATGAGGAGGACACTCATGAAGCAAAACAAGAATCTTCAGCCTTGTTGACCTAGATGAGGATAGAAAATGACAAAATCACCAATGCGAGACATCAGAGGAAATGATGTCGAGAATAAGGAGCTTCGAAACTAAAATCGATAGGGACATATATGTCGTACACTTCCTTGAAAGCGAGAAAATGAGCAATTGAAGACCAAATAGGTCATTGATGAGGTAAAGTATGTCACTCGCTCAAAGGGATGAAAAAGGCCAAAGCCATGCTAGATGAAACAATTGAGAAGTATGGCTTAATCGATGATGAAGAGGAAAAAGCACCAAGGAAGAAACCTAGAACTAAAGGGTTGAAAGAGCTCTAGCCCTAGAGAGGCAAAGGGAAAGTCGTAGCTTATTGATCGCCTAACCCTAAATGAAGCGAGCTTTTCTATTGTGATCAGTGAGAACAAGGATTCATGTCTTGATAGATCCATTCAAAATTTGGAGAAGCTACTAGAAAAGGAAAATACAAGGATAATGACCTTTATTGAGGTGGAAAGTCAGGCATGCCAGAGCACCTCTGAAGGAGAAAATTGCATTGGCCAAGCTCAAAATGCCAATGCAAAAATTGAGAGATTTGACCATGGAGGAGAAGAATAGAATTGGACATTCTTGCCGAGGCTTCCCCTTCAACCCTAGGCAAAATCATCAAATCAGCCCATTTCCATTTCGAGGCATTTCCAAACTTTTTTTGCAAAATTTGGAAATTTCTACGAGGTCGAGACAGGACATTTAGCGCGTAAAATTGGTCATTTGAATTGATTGGGGAACTTTTTTGAGGGAAATGAAGGTACCATTGGATTCACAATGACCAACTCATCTCGTAGAAACCATGTTTCCAACCTTAGTTTGCAGCTTTTTATGGGTGAAATTTCCTCAAAAAACCAACAAAAAATCACCCTTTCTGCCCTCGTTTTTGGCTGGGCATCAGCACGAAATACCAAACTTGGGAGAATGAATTTTTTGAGTGTGAGAAACGCCCTCTCATTTTCAGTAACTTGAGGCATATTCAAATAGAGGACAAGCGCTTTTTAGCAGAAGCCATCTTGGGCACTGATTTAGACACTTGTAGGTCGACCCAGCGGCCCTAAACATGGAGGGGTGCAAATGCACGAGGAGGGTGCAAATGACCAATTCTGCTCGAATTTTTCCAAGTTTCTCCTCGAAATTTTGACTTTTCTTCAAGAAATCATGTTTCTACTTATGTAATTCATCATGCAGTAAATGTAATTATGTCGAGGATAAGTTACCTCATAGGGTATATTCGTTAGGTAAAGTCATCATCGAGTCATAATGAATCACGCAGAATGGTAATTAGGGAATTGAAGAAATGCAGGACTTTTGACTTATTCCTAAACCAAGACACCAAAATCAAACAAAGAGGTTCTTTCCTTTTTTCTCACCTCTTAGACATATATGCCCCAATGATGAAGATAATCATGAAATACTTTTCATGTGAAGGCAACTATTTTCAAGGCTCTATTCCTATCACATCCAGCGCTTAATGCATTTCACTAGGGTAAGGATGCTTAACATACCTTATTATATTTTCTGAGGTATAGAGAAGATGGCATACATTGCCCAGAAAAATGAGTATGAACAACAAATGAGAAGTCTATTTCATCACTCCCTCATAAAAATCACAGTCCTCCACCATCTTAATCATAATAAACATTGCATGGAGCACCTTCATAGCTAATGATATTTTCAATGAGCCATCCACTCAACATGCACGACATGTCCCTTCATCATCCCAACCATCCACTTCCATCCCTCCGTATCAGCCCATAGCACATTATCATCATCGGATCAATCCCCTTCACCTCCTTCATCTCCATCTCATCATGATTTTGGGTCACCTAGCAAGATTGAGGACATTGAGCCTAAATGGGCTAGTATGGTTGAGGTTGAGCCATTGCCAAAAACCTACCTGCGAGAGGCCACAGTGAATGTGTTTTCTCCACATGGAGTGGAAGGGGCCATTCCTTCTACAACAACAAAGTAGGTGGACAAGGGTAAAGAGAAGGTCATTGAGCCAGTCCACGATCAACTAAACATTGCAGGGAGCACCTTCATAACTAATGATACTTTCAATGAGCCATCCACTCAGCATGCTCAAAATTTCCCTTCATCATCCCAGCCATCCACTTCCATCCCTCCATCTTATCCCATAGCACATTTATCATCATTAGATCAATCCCCTGCATCTCATTCATCTCCATCTCATCATGATTTTGGGTCACCTAGCAAGATTGAGGACATTGAGCCTAAATGGGCTAGTGTGGTTGAGGTTGAGCCATTACCAAAAACCTACGAGGAGAGGCCATAGGCATGTGTTTACTCCACATGGAGTGGAAGGGGCCATTCCTTCTACAACAAAGCGAGGGTGGACCCGTAAAGAGAAGGTCATTGAGCCGATCATTCATGATGAGGAGGACACTCATGAAGCAAAACAAGAATTTCAGCTTGTTGACCTAGATGAGGATAGAAAATGACAAAATCACTAATGCGAGACATCGAAAATGATGTCAAGAATAAGGAGCTTCAAACTAAAATTGATAGGGACATATATGTCATACACTTCCTTGAGCAAGAAAATGAGCAATTGAAGACCAAATAGGTCATTGATGAGGTAAAGTATGTCACTGCTCAAAGGGATGAAAAAAAGGCCAAAGCCATGCTAGATGAAACAATTGAGAAGTATGGCTTAATTGATGATGAAGAGGAAAAAGCACCAAGGAAGAAACCTAGAACTAAAGGGTTGAAAAGAGCTCTAGCTCTAGAAGTGAAAGGGAAAGGCGAGCTTATTGATCAGCTAACCCTAAATGAGCAGCTTTCTATTGTGATCAGTGAGAACAAGGATTCATGTCTTGATAGATCCATTCAAAATTTGGAGAAGCTACTAGAAAAGGAAAATAAGGATAATGACCTATTGAGGTGGAAAGTCAAACACCGTGCACTGAAGGAGAAAATTGCATTGGCCAAGCTCAAAATGCCAATGCAAAAAAATTGAAGATTTGACCATGGAGGAGAAGAATAAATTGGACATTCTTGCTGAGGCTTCCCTTCAACCCTAGACAAATCATCATCAGCCATTCCAAAAATTTTTGAGGCATTTCCAAACTTTTTTGCAAAAATTTGGAAATTTCTACAAGGTTTTTTGAGACAAACATTTAGCAGAAAATTGGTCATTTGAATTGATTGGGGAACTTTTTGAGGGAAATGAAGGTACCATTGGATTCATAATGACCAACTCATCTCAGAAAACCATGTTTCCAACCTTAGTTTGCAGTTTTTATAGGTGAAATTCTCAAAAAACCAACAAAAAATCACCTTTTGCCCTGTGTTTTGGCTTTAGGGCATTGCACGAAATACCAAACTTGGGAGAATGAATTTTTTGAGAAGAGAATGCCCTTCATTTTCAGAACTTGAGGCATATTCAAATAGAGGACAAGCAGGGCTTTTTAGCAAGCCATCTTGGGCCTGATTTAGACACTTGTAGGTCAGCCAAAAGTGGCCCTAAACATGGAGGGTGCAAATGCACAGTGGAGGGTGCAAATGACCAATTTGCTGAATTTTTCCAAGTTTCTCTGAAATTTTGACTTTTCTTCAAGAAATCATGTTTCTACTTATGTAATTCATCATGGTAAATGTAATTATGTCAAGGATAAGTTACCTAAGGGTATATTCGTTAGGTAAAGTCATCATTGAGTCATAATGAATCAGTTGAATGTAATTAGGAATTGAAGAAACGGGACTTTGACTTATTCCTAAACCAAGACACCAAAATCAAACAAAGAGGTTCTTTCCTTTTTCTCACCTCTTAGACATATATGCCCCAATGATGAAGATAATCACGAAATACTTTTCATGTGAAGGCATATTTTCAAGGCTCTATTCCTATCACATCCAGTAGCTTAATGCATTTCACTAGGGTAAGGATGCTTAACATACCTTATTATATTTTCTGAGGTATAGAGAAGATGGCATACATTGCCCAGAAAAATGAGTATGAACAACAAATGAGAAGTCTATTTCATCACTCCCTCATAAAAATCACAGTCCTCCACCATCTTAATCATAGTAAACATTGCATGGAGCACCTTCATAGCTAATGATATTTTCAATGAGCCATCCACTCAACATGCACGACATGTCCCTTCATCATCCCAACCATCCACTTCCATCCCTCCGTATCAGCCCATAGCACATTATCATCATCGGATCAATCCCCCTTCACCTCCCTTCATCTCCATCTCATCATGATTTTGGGTCACCTAGCGAGATTGAGGACATTGAGCCTAAATGGGCTAGTATGGTTGAGGTTGAGCCATTGCCAAAAAACCTACCGCGAGAGGCCACGGGAATGTGTTTTCTCCACATGGAGTGGAAGGGGCCATTCCTTCTACAACAACAAAGTAGGTGGACAAGGGTAAAGAGAAGGTCATTGAGCCGATCACGATCAACTAAACATTGCGAGGAGCACCTTCATAACTAATGATACTTTCAAATGAGCCATCCACTCAGATGCTCAAAATTTCCCTTCATCATCCCAGCCATCCACTTCCATCCCTCCATCTTATCATAGCACATTTATCATCATTAGATCGATCCTCGCATCTCATTCATCTCCATCTCATCATGATTTTGGGTCACCTAGCGAGATTGAGGACATTGAGCCTAAATGGGCTAGTGTGGTTGAGGTTGAGCCATTACGAAAAACCTACCGGAGAGGCCATAGGCATGTGTTTACTCCACATGGAGTGGAAGGGGCCATTCCTTCTACAACAAAGCGAGGTGGACGGGTAAAGAGAAGGTCATTGAGCCAAGTCATTCATGATGAGGAGGACACTCATGAAGCCAAACAAAGAAATTTCAGCTTGTTGACCTAGATGAGGATGAAAATGACAAAATCACTAATGCGGACATCGTGGAAAATGATGTCAAGAATAAGAGAGCTTCAAACTAAAATTGATAGGGACATATATGTCATACACTTCCTTGAAGCGAAAATGAGCAATTGAAGACCAAATAGGTCATTGATGAGGTAAAGTATGTCCTTTGCTCAAAGGGATGAAAGCAAAGCCATGTCTAGATGAAACAATTGAGAAGTATGGCTTAATTGATGATGAAGAGGAAAAAGCACGAGGAAGAAACCTAGAACTAAAGGGTTGAAAAGAGCTCTAGCTCTAGAGAGGCAAAGGGAAGGCCGAGCTTATTGATCGACTAACCCTAAATGACAAATGACTTTCTATTGTGATCAGTGAGAACAAGGATTCATGTCTTGATAGATCCATTCAAAATTTGGAGAAGCTACTAGAAAAGGAAAATAAGGATAATGACCTATTGAGGTGGAAAGTCAAACACCGTGCACTGAAGGAGAAAATTGCATTGGCCAAGCTCAAAATGCCAATGCAAAAATTGAAGATTTGACCATGGAGGAGAAGAATAAATTGGACATTCTTGCTGAGGCTTCCCTTCAACCCTAGACAAATCATCATCAGCCATTCCAAAAATTTTGAGGCATTTCCAAACTTTTTTGCAAAATTTGGAAATTTCTGAGTTTTTTTGAGACAAACATTTAGCGAGAAAATTGGTCATTTGAATTGATTGGGGAACTTTTTGAGGGAAATGAAGGTACCATTGGATTCATAATGACCAACTCATCTCAGAAAACCATGTTTCCAACCTTAGTTTGCAGCAGCTTTTTATAGGTGAAATTCTCAAAAAAACCAACAAAAAATCACCTTTACGCCCTTTGTTTTGACCTCAGGCATTGCCCTCAAATACCAAACTTGGGAGAATGAATTTTTTGAGAGCGAGAATGCCCTTCATTTTCAGAACTTGAGGCATATTCAAATAGAGGACAAAGCGGGGGCTTTTTAGCAAGCCATCTTGGGCTGATTTAGACACTTGTAGGTCAGCCAAAAGTGGCCCTAAACATGGAGGGTGCAAATGCACGGATGGAGAGTGCAAATGACCAATTTGCTGAATTTTTTCCAAGTTTCTCACGAAATTTTGACTTTTCTTCAAGAAATCATGTTTCTACTTATGTAATTCATCATGGTAAATGTAATTATGTCAAGGATAAGTTACCTAAGGGTATATTCGTTAGGTAAAGTCATCATTGAGTCATAATGAATCGAGCTTGAATGTAATTAGGAATTGAAGAAACGGGACTTTGACTTATTCCTAAAGCAAGACACCAAAATCAAACAAAAGAGGTTCTTTCCTTTTTTCTCACCTCTTGTGACATATATGCGATGATGAAGATAATCACGAAATACTTCTTTCATGTGAAGGCAGTATTTTCAAGGCTCTATTCCTATCACATCCAGTCGCTTAATGCATTTCACTAGGGTAAGGATGCTTAACATACCTTATTATATTTTTCTACGAGGTATAGAGAAGATGGCATACATTGCGAGAAAAATGAGTATGAACGACAAATGAGAAGTCTATTTCATCACTCCCTCATAAAAATCACAAAGTCCTCCACCATCTTAATCATAATAAACATACTGCATGGAGCACCTTCATAGCTAATGATATTTTCAATGAGCCATCCACTCAACATGCACGACATGTCCCTTCACATCATCCCAACCATCCACTTCCATCCCTCCGTATCAGTCCCATAGCACATTATCATCATTCGCATCAATCCCCCTTCACCTCCTTCATCTCCATCTCATCATGATTTTGGGTCACCTAGACGAGATTGAGTGACATTGAGCCTAAATGGGCTAGTATGTGGCCGAGGTTGAGCCATTGCCAAGAAACCCGCAGAGAGGAGGCGTCACGGGAATGTGTGTTTTCTCCACATGGAGTGGAAGGGGCCATTCCTTCTACAACAACAAAGTAGGTGGACAAGGGGTAAAGAGAAGGTCATTGAGCCGGGCCCACGATCAACTAAACATCAGCGAGTGAGCACCTTCATAACTAATGATACTTTCAAATGAGCCATCCACTCAGCATGCTCAAAATTTCCCTTCATCGTCCCGTGCCCATCCACTTCCATCCCTCCATCTTATCATAGCACATTTGGTCATCATTAGATCGATCGCATCTCATTCATCTCCATCTCATCATGATTTTGGGTCACCTAGCGAGATTGAGGACGTTGAGCCTAAATGGGCTAGTGTGGTTGAGGTTGAGCCATTGCCAAAACCCACCAGAGAGGCCATAGGCATGTGTTTACTCCACATGGAGTGGAAGGGGCCATTCCTTCTACAACAAACGCAGGTGGACCAGGGTAAAGAGAAGGTCATTGGAGCCAGCTCATTCATGATGAGGAGGACACTCATGAAGCCGAAAACAAGAATTTCAAAGTCTTTGTTGACCTCAGACATGTGAGGATGAAAATGACAAAATCATCTACTGCGGACATCAGAGGAAAATGATGTCGGGGAATAAGGAGCTTCGAGCTAAAATTGATAGGGACATATATGTCATACACTTCCTCCGAGCACGAAAATGAGCAATCGAAGACCAAATAGGTCATTGATGAGGTAAGAGTATACCCATGCTCAAAGGGATGAAAGGCCAAAGGCCATGTACTAGATGAAACGACTGAGAAGGTATGGCTTAATTGATGATGTGAAGAGGAAAAAGCACCAAGGAAGAAACCTAGAACTAAAGGGTTGAAAAGAGCTCTAGCTCTAGAGAGGCAAAAGGGAAGGCCGAGCTTATTGACTCGCCTAACCCTAAATGAGCATGACTTTTCTATTGTGATCAAAGTGAGAACAAGGATTCATGTCTTGATAGATCCATTCAAAATTTGGAGAAGCTACTAGAAAAGGAAAATAAGGATAATGACTACCGAGGTGGAAAGTCAAACACGCGAGCACCTCAGAAGGAGAAAATCGCATTGGCCAAGCTCAAAAATGCCAATGCAAAAATTGAAGATTTGACCATGGAGGAGAAGAATAAATTGGACATTCTTGCCTGAGGCTTCCCTTCCAACCCTAGACAAAGTCATCATCGAGCCATTCCAAAAATTTTGAGGCATTTCCAAACTTTTTTGCAAAAATTTGGAAATTTCTCTCGAGTTTTTTAAGAGACAAACATTTAGCGACTGAAAATTCGGTGCATTTGAATTGGATTGGGGAACTTTTGAGGGAAATGAAGGTACCATTGGATTCATAATGACGACTCATCTCGAGAAAACCATGTTTCCAACCTTAGTTTGCGAGTTTTTATAGGTGAAATTCTCAAAAAACCAACAAAAAATCACCTTTCCGCCTCTGTTTTGACCTAGGCATCGCCCCACGAAATACCAAACTTGGGAGAATGAATTTTGAGTGCGAGAATGCCCCTTCATTTTCAGTAACTTGAGGCATATTCAACAGAGGACAAAGCGAGGGCTTTTTAGCAAGCCATCTTGGGCCTGATTTAGCCACTTGTAGGTCGCCCAAAACCGGCCCTAAACATGGAGGGTGCAAATGCACGGTGGAGGGTGCAAATGACCACTGCTGAATTTTTTCCAAGTTTCCTCACCGAAATTTTGACTTTTCTTCAAGAAATCATGTTTCTACCTATGTAATTCATCATGGTAAATGTAATTATGTCAAGGATGAGTTTACCTAAGGGCATATTCGTTAGGTAAAGCCATCATTGAGTCATAATGAATCGACGGAATGTAATTTAGGAATGAGTCACTTTGGAATACAGCAATGCTCCTGCTACTTTCATGTGTGTGATGAATGAAGTATTGAGGCCTTTTCTAGATGACTTTGTGATAGTCTATTTAGATGACATATTAATTTTTAGCAAGTCACGTGAAGAACATGTCATGCATGTCAAGAAAGTATTATATATATTGAAGAAAGAATGATTATTTTTAGAAGATGTCGAAATGTGAATTTGGAAAAACTTCTTTAGTTTACTTGGGTGCAAGGTTGATGTCATTTTGAATTGGCCAAGGCCCACAAAAGTGATAGAGGTTAGACGTTGGGGAGTGTTACACCAATTTTTTGTCATCTAACCATTTACAATTAGATGGATCAAACTACACCATGTAAGACCAATTTTACCATAGTAAAATTGCTTTCACTATAAGAAATAATTTAATAAACCATATTTTATTAAGTTATTTATGGTTCAAACAAGAAACTCCGCGAGGAATAAATTTAAATAAATCCTTATTTCTTTGATTTTCCTCTAGGAATAATTAATTAAACCATTGTTTAAATAATACTCATGGTCATGTTTAACCCAATTATGAGAAATAATTAGATAAATCACTATCTTTCTTATTTTCTCTAGCAATGATTAATTAAATCATTATTTAGTTATTATTCTTTGTTAAATTTGAATAAATCACCTATAAATAATTAAACAAATCATTATTTTTTAAATTATTCCTTAACCCCATTCTTGAAATGATAAATAAATTATTTATGTGTTTATTATTTCTAAATAAAAAGTATTTAGCCAATTTAAATTAATTTTCTCCTCCAAACAAAAAGATCTTGAAACTCTAAAGGCAGGATATTGATAAAAATAACAATTAGTAAAATTTACATATTCTATCAAACTCAACCTCACTCGTTAAAAAATCAATGATTTACCAAAAAATCAATGAATTAAAAGTCACACTAATTTATATATATATATATATACAATAACATAATATCATATTTCATATCATATTTTCTAAACAAAGATGGGCACGGGACTCATGGATTTAGTAATCATTCAAAAAAATAATTGAGATCTAAAACTCCAAAAGCAGGCATATTGATAAAAATAAATAATTAATAAAAATATATCTATCAAAATTTTGAATATATATAAATCCTAAACACAACCTAATGAAAACAAAAGGCTCACCGATACAGATGTGCGCGGATGCCACGTTTATGGTTGTTCTCGGGTATCTCACATGTATTGAAATAATGTACATATCTACATATCCATGACGTTGCTTTACCAAAATAAATGATTTACCAAAAAAACAATAGAAAAAATATCACAGTACATTTGCTAAAATTCTATAATAAAGAGATTTGCAGCCGCCTACACGCGACATGGGACACGTTTGCTTTCCGCGCAACCAATTTGAAATGCGACCTCCGTGAAACATGTGTGAGCATGAGTAAACGGCCAGGAACGATGACGGTGCATTGCCATTTCCATTATGATTGTCTTGGTCGTTTTCAACAAAATTCAAGGCTTAGCCATGCAAATAGAACATGACTCACATCTTCTTCATCCGTGGTTTCATCTCGTATTCAATCCTTTCGCACAATTTCTCCACTATATTTACCACTTTTTCTTCTTCCAGCATTTCATCTTCATCATCTTCTTCATCCTGGAATTTGTTGCCCCGTACTTATCCGAATCGAGTAATAAAATACGTTGTCTATAATTGTAGTAACTAACTCTACACTCCCCTTCTTCCTCATCTGATGCGTACTCTCTCTTCCTCGTAATCTACACTCTGCTGCTTCCTCATCCGATGTGTACTCTTCTTCCCTGCGTTGACATCGCCTTCCATCATTTGTGCCTCTTCCTCTTCTCCATCATAATTGACAACTCCTTCCATCATCATCATTGGTGCCTCTTCTTGCATCCTTCGCCATATCTCCAGCCATCTCTTCACATCCTTCCCACCCTGCAACAACATTTCCAAATGCGGGTCCCACTATCTCTTCATCGTTGCCGGCTCGTCCCTTCCATATTCCCCTCCCTCGGCGAGTACACCGTTACTGTTAATGGCTCGTAACCAACCTGATTCTTCCTTCACGTTGCTTAACTTAACTCAACTCTGTGCCGGCAGCCGCAACACAACTTACTCGCACTTCCAATATGAGTTCTTTGGCACAGGTCCTTACAAGTTCATATATATATAATTGGAACCCATAGATATTTCGTGACAATGGTCATATTCGGTGACGTCGGCCTCATTGCCCACAAACGTAACGGCCCAAGCAGAACTGCTCATCCTCGCCTTCCAGTTTCAACGTGCCAAAGCGGAATGTGAAGAAGTGGCCCAAGCAGAACTGCCCCTCATCCTCGCCTTCCAGTTTCAACGTGCCAAAGCGGAATGTGAAGAAGTGGCGCTCGCCTTCCAGTTTCATGAACTCCATCGTTGTCTGCCCCAAGTGATGGAAAATGTGGCGCTCGCCTTTCTCAGTTTCAACGTGCCAAAGCGGAATGTCAAAGAAGTGGCTGAATGTCATGAAGTCCAGGTGCACCAACTCGCAGCGGAATCCATGTGTCATGAACTCCATCGTTGTCTGCCCCAACTACTGAAATCTGCTGCCCTCGCCTTCCACATTCCACCGCCATCTGTTCATCGTTTCCTGCTCGTCGGCCTTGGTGTGCATCCAAAGCACCCTCATTGACCACAAACGTAACGGCCCAAGCAGAATTGGCCCTCGTCCTCACACATCTCTTAACGGTTTGACCATTTTCTTTATTGGTGATCTTAAAGCTTCCACTAAAGGTAATACCACTAAAATTGAATCTGCTAACGGTTTGACCATTCATTTTCTTTATGTAACCAAAACTTTTATTAATATTGTGTAAAAAGGGACATTTAGAGTTAATAGGTTAGCTTTATAACTACTCTAACGAGTGGTGATTCTCGAAACTATGGCGTGGAGGAATCTATTGAAGATATAATGGGCAGGTTTGAAAACAATTTCCATTTAATTTATGAAATAAATCATTTAACTATAATTAAAACATAATTTATAAAACAAAATTTAAATTATTTATATTTCATTTACTTAATATATCTCTATATATATATCTGAATTTGTGTAGGTATTATTCATTTTAATACTTAAGTTTTAGTTTTGTATTTAAATAGTTAATTTTTTATTTAAAAAAGTTATAGTCTAAAAAAATTCACATAATAATCTAGAAATTCCTAGGTAAGATTAAAAATCTCTAAAGATTTTGAAAATCTAGATTATAGTGGTTAAATTTCAATATTTTGGAGTGTTCTAAGAATTTTTAATGGTGCTAAATCCATTTTCTACCATCAAAAATGTGATTTAAACTCTCCAACTACCTCGATTTTCTTTATTTCAAAAAAATTTTATCGCATTCTTGAAAAAAACAATAAATAAATTAATGAAATTTAAAATTAAATGAAATAAGATATTCTAGTCAATATAGTTGAATTAATTAATTAAATAAATAAATAACTAATTAAATAAATAAAAATTAAATATATGTATATATTAAAATTAGAAAAATCATAACTTATTCGCACGGCCATACAAGTTCACACATTCACATTTATATATATATATATTTGGGACCCCATATCATATTTCGTGACCATGATGATGATATTTGGTGACGTCGGATCTTGTGCATTCAAAGTATTTCTTTCTCTACTTTATTAAATCTTTATCGTTAGATTTAAACAAATTTAAATTTAATTGTGGACAGTATATGTCTAATCGCATTTAATAACGTATGTTATTAAATGTTCATCGTTAGATTTAAACAAATTTAAATTTAATTGTGGACAATATATGCGTAACCACACATTTAATAACGTAGGAAATAAGTCTTGCTTTCTCTCCTAGCCCACAAATATAGCAACCCAATCAAAATTGCCTCTCACCTTCACACATATGTTGACCTAGCTTCCTCGTGATGGATTGGACATTTTATTAATATTTTAGTGTCAAAAGAACATTTAGAGTTTATAACTACTACTCTAATTAGAGTTGTTTTATTAAACTATGTGAATTAATAATTTATTGGAGCAATTTAGAGTAAGTTTGAAATCAAATCTACTTTTTTATATTATAAGTTAGAATGTATTCAATAACCAACTTAAAACTACACATATTAATAATCTATGACATAATTAGAATCTAAGATGTCCTAAAGCTCATGGTAATGAAACTTTTTTTTAAGGGACATCAATTCTTACAATATTATTTTAAGAAATCTATTAATTTTTGAAAAAAACTAAATAAATAAAAATATGCACAACCATTAAATTTATTAATTGTTAACATTTTTAATAAATACATATAAAAAAAATTAACATATTTTTTTAGATTTTTAATTATTAATAAAATAATAATAAATTGAGAATTAAATAAAATTTTAGATGTGGTATTCCCGGATGCGGGTGCTGGAGTGGTTAATGGCGATGATGGGACGGAGGTTATACCAGACGGGAGGCCACCTGCCTTCCCGCAAGAGGAACGTCAATCCCACCTGATAAGTGTTATTGCTGGACTTAATGACAATTAAAATGGGCGCACATCACAATCCGGAAGCAGATCCTCGAGGCATTCTCGACTGCTGTGTTATATATTCATATCAGGCTCAATGGAATGGTTATTCATTGTCGAAGATTTCCCGGTGCAGAGGAGAACTGTTAAATGCCATGGCCCCGTCTTCCCCAGCGCCAGTGAATTGGTGGTGCCATCCTGATGCAGGCAAGGCAAACGAGCGCACCACCACTGGCAAGAGAAGCCACAACAATTGTTGTTTGGAGCTCGGTGATAGCATTCATATCTCTCTCTCTGGTTCCTCCATGTCGGCCACAGTCTTTCTGAATACTCTTCCGACGCAGCCCCCGGTCAACACTTCGGCTCTCTGGAGTTCTAGTCCCAATTCCGCTGCAAGCATGCCAAGACTAAGGCAAAGGATGCGCTGCAGGCGCGGGTCCACCAAAAGCACTGGGAGGCGTTCGCCTTCCCCTTCTAGCTCGCCTTCAGAGATTTCTTCCCCCTTGGATAGCCTTCCCCGTCTTCTCCATGGTCGTTTGCTCCGTTCGAGACGCAGATTGGACTCACCCTTGTCCTCTGCGCTGCTAGCTCAATCCCACACCGCTCTCTTCTCATTTGACTGCTCCCTCAACCGTCCGAGAGTCTCTGTCGCCATTTCGGTAGTTTTTCTTGAGGAACCCCAGGATGAGAAGACTGAGAATCCTACGGATGGGTAGGGTCCTGTTGGTCGCACTAATCAGGACGAGGCGCTTCAGGGTTCGGAGGGCCAGCCCAGCGGGAGCAAGGATGTTTTGCAGGGAGACTCTGGACACTGTCAGGCGGATCTGGTGGTCACTCCACCCTCCAAAACAGTGGTCCATTCGGATGAAGACATCCCCAACGATCGTGGTGAACCGGAAGATTATGGGTGCAGGGTCGAGCAAGAGGCTCCTGATGAGTAATTATGCTCTCTTTTATGGTTTTCTTGTTATGTCACTGCCCTCTCCAGTGGGCTTGTCTTTTGTTTTTTCTGTCATCTCCTATCATGGTCCAGTTTCTATTAGTGACAGTCTTCAGAATTCACAGTATTTTGATCCCCTGCGTGGGATTTTTTAAATGGTGGTTGCTACAGGCTGGTTTCCCTCCTGCAGGGCAGTCTCAAACTATGTTTTGTCTGTCTAAAATGCCTCAACACTGGGCAATGTTAAGGCTTCGGCCCACTGTACAATAATTTTACTGTTAATAGACTACTTTTACTTAGAAAAAAAAAAAAATTAGATGTGGTATTGAGATTTTATTTATTAATAAAATAACTATAGAGTAATTTTAAAATAATAATAAATTTAGAATTCAATGTTGATTAATTTATTTAAAAATAATATAATTTAATATTCTTAGGTTGCCTTTGTTATGTAATGATAATGATTTTAATGTCACATATACAATTTTGTGATTAATTTTTAGGTGATAACTAGGAGATTACAAGGACATGTTGGAGGTGGGATGTAAGGTGTATGAGTAAGTTGCATGAGGGAAATCAGTGGTGTTAGGGTTACAAAAATGAATGAAATGAGATCAATTCTCTAATCTATGTTCCATATCAATAGCAGGGAGAAAATATTATTAGTCCATGGTATTGCTCTCAAATAGTACTACTTCATTATTTAAAACACTTAACACGATAGAATTAAAATTAACCAAAAATGACTCTTTAGAATATTGGATCCGAAGTTACAATTAGAGCTCTACGAAGGTCTCTACATGCTTCAATACCCATTGTCTCTCATATCTTCATACTAGAAACCATTTGTGCATTAAGTTGGAAAAATAACCCAGAGGATAAGAACATATTTTAAGGCTTGGAACAAGGCACACAATATACTAATGCATCTTGATGTGTCACTAAATGGTCATAATTGAGTTCACTATGGATCTCTAATGTAGTGTGGAACCATGATTTGGCTTGGGAAAGTCCCTGTAGGTGATTTATTGCAAGTAACAAGCATTGATCTTCAATTATAGTTGTATAGTGTAAGGCCCTACCCTTGAATGGACTTATGCACCTTTATTACATGATCACATTCATGACTAGCATAGATGGAAATGGCGAAAGGTTGATGGATAGAAGAGTTGATTTTGGATAGTCCTTCGAAGAAAAAATATGAAGTCTTGCAAGAATTCCAAGTGCAATAATGTTTAAAGACAAATCTAGCAACAATGGCAAGAGCCCAAGAGCATTAGAATTCATAGGAATCATTGAAGGTTCTCAATTCCTTGACAATATATTGAGGAAAGTTTTGGGTATAAAGTTAAGAACGATAGTTTTGTAAGGAAAAATATTTTGGTAATAATCACATATAAACAAAAATAGTTTTCTAAGGAAAATCCCATAATGGATTCTAGGTATAACATTGTTATAGTGTTCAAAGGTGGAATTTTTATCCACCTAATAAGTTTTATTCACTAATCAAAGCCAAATGTGGCTCATTACCTGGGTATAGGCAACAGAGGCTAAGGCATATATAAAGGTCAAATTCTAGTGGAAGGATAGATATAGAAGGAATCATTTTGTTAAAAGGATGAAACTCATGATTGCAGCAAATCATCCTCTTCTCAGCATTTATGTTGGTTTATGTATATTTTTATAGGACATAGGAAAATGGGGAAGGTAGCACTAGTACATGAATGCTTCAAATAAATTTTTGATTTGTAGGAGGAAACTCGAAAAATTTAAGGAAGGGGTGGAGACCTTCCCTTTGTGAAATATTGATGAGAATGCTAAAGTAATGGACTCTTTCTTAGAGGAGTAAGGTAATATAATTCTAAGTGGATGGATAGAAATTGTGGTGGAATCTTCCAAGGAACATGTGCATCCAACCTATTATATAGCCACCACAAACCATCGTATATGCCATATCTAAAGTCTTGAGATATTGAGAGTTAATTATTCGGTGGCGGTTACCACAACAGTCACGAGGCATTCACATGGCGGAGGCTCCACATATAATGCCACAGTTCAATTTTTATGCAGCAGGGTTTTTAACAGTTAGGGAGTCGATTACAGGTCTATCGAGAAACATTCACATGGCGTGTCTTCACAACCATTGATGCCACGGTTAGTTGGCGGTCCCATAACCATAACCACGAGAAAACCACCATTCCAACTACAGTCATAAACCGGGGTTTGCAACCGGCGGGAATTTGTAACCGAACTCGAGATTGACAAACCCCACGATGCTACTTGGTCAAAATTTATCCGAACAATGAGATAACTGACACGATTAAGGAGGCAACAATTTGCACCTGAAGCGACAAGAATATCACCAGTGCTAGGGGAAATTTTTGCCCCAGTGGTCGAGAAAGGCAGAATTTGTAAAACCAATTGTAGGCATGTGTGAATTGTAGGAAAGATAGTGCAAAAACTTCATTGGAACATAACTTATTAAGTTTTTAGCCTTTTTTGGAGCAGAAATAGCCCAGTTAGGGGTTTTTTACTGTTCTGGAGTTATTTGATACATTCTTTAATCAATTTGAGCATTGTAACTTGATGTAAACACATGTTTTTTTGCATAATGAAAGAGGCCCCACCATTGGAAGTTGGACCAAGAGATGTAACCCAGGAGGGGTGAAATCCTTCATCACCTGTTGTTTTATGTTTACTATTATGATATTATTGTCTTCTTTATTTCTGCAAAAAAATGAGTTTTAATGCATGTTTATGTTTTGATGAATTTGACATAAGAGGTTTAGAACCCTAATCTATTCACCTGAAAAATTTGATATAAATTCTCAATAATTTCATATACAGATCAGTTTGGTATCTCAGATTTGGTTCTTTATTTCTTTGAGGGTTTAATTTGTTTTCAAGCGTTTCTTATGCTTACAAGGTTGAAGCTCAAGAGAGGAGAAGGAAATCTTGTCGTTGTAAGTCCTCAAGTTAGGTCAAGGACAAGGAGAGAAAAGGTTCCACAATCTCCATCACAAATTTCACCTCAAATTGTACGTGAAGCTTCAGTAGTGATGGCACATGAGGGACAACCTGTGTTAAACACCATGTTGAAGCACACATATGGTGTATGAGGAAGAATAACACACACACAAGAGACTCAACACACAATGAAAGATAAGCTTGAGGCTCTCTTATTTTCCATTATACAAAGATGTACATTTATAGTACAATGGTGTGACTCTTGGTTTCACATTCCAAGGTTACTTGGACTCCATTGTGAATTTTCGCATTCCACACCTACCCATGTAGGATTAGGTGTTCAACATCCCCCCTTAATCCGAAGGGGTATGTGTGAGTCCAAGAAAAGAGTTGTAATACAAATCTGCAAAGTATACATGGCAGCACTTGGGCTGAATCAACTCTCTGAAATGTTGGAAAAAGAGATGGTTTAAGGATGACCACCAACACTGGAACGCAAAACTTGTTGCAGTTCCCGGAACTCTTCCAAAACTGGCAAGAAGCTGAAAGCTTCTGCTAGAGGAATTGTCCCTCATAAAAAAAGGAGACCTTCAACCTAAAAGAAGGGAGGTCTACTACCTGTGATGGTTTTAGGATTACCAACAACTCTGGAATGCTTGAAGCATTTCCTGGAACTCAACCAAAGCTGGCAAGAAGCTGAAGGCTGCTAAGCTGAAGGCTTCTGCTAGAGGAAGTGTTCCTCATATATGAAAAGGAGACCTTCGACCTAAAAGAAGGGAGGTCTACTACCTGTGGTGGTTTTAGGTTGTCCACCAACCAAAGATGATGGTTTTAGGTTATCCACCAACCGAAAATGATGGTTTTAGGTTATCCACCAACCGAAGGTATGCTCATGGGCATCCGTATCTCTGGCTACATCTCTGAATCCAGAATGACGAATTGTGGCTCGGGCTCGCTTGAACTGCTGGCTACAACTCTGAACATGGAATGAGAGATTGTGGCTCAGGCTCGCTTGATCTGTCGTCGAAGCTTGTACATGACCACCATTTTCCCCCCTGTCAAGGACAAGGTGAGATGATGGCAAAAACTCAACTGCAAGTTTGCTCAATATTCGTGAACAAGTTCTAACATGTGTCGTAAACATCTTCTTGGCTGTTGATGCCCATTGCCAAGAAGCGATCCATCCAAGATGAATCTTTGTTCTTGCAGGAGGCTTGTGTCTGAAGCATCTGTGTGAATAATGGGTGTGCCAACCATAGTGCTTGCATGGATGAAGATCAAAACAGTGATCTTTCATATGGCCAACTCAATCACAGTGTTGGCATTTTACAATCTGCTGTGGAAGTGGAACAGGATCTGGAACAGTTGCAGGTGAACTGTCATACAAGAATCCGACACTCTGAAATATGATGGGCTTGGTGTAGTCTGGAATATGAAAGGACACATCCGTGTCATATCCAAGACCAGTTCGGTGCTTGTTGTGGACAAGCTCTTCCCAAGGTCTGATGATGGGCTTGAGAAGTGCAGGCTAAGCTGCTGCATCTGCATGTACATCTGCTCTAGTACAAGGAACTGAATGGGAATCAACTGCAACTTTGCTGACTTGCTGCTGATGGGAGTCTTTCACAATGTTCTGAACAGAAACAGGTTCAGAATGGTGACTCTTTTGCTGAAGTTCGTCTTGTTGAAGCTGAGTTTCCAACTGCAAAACTCAATCTTTTCTTGTGCATTTCGTAAACAATTCTGAATATTACAAAGAGCATTCTTGCTCATTTTTATCACATCATCAACATTTGAATGAATGAGGTTATTCAACAACACTAATACTTCATTGATTTTGGCCATTTCAACAACTTAGGCTCAACAAATGAAAGGGTGTCGTCTTCAACCGAAAATGCACCCGTTTACAATGTGATGCAACAAGAAATACAAATGGCTCAAGAAATTCTCAAAGTACAAAGTGTGCTCCTCAAATGATGGATGGAAATCAACAATCCAACAACTCAAATACTGATTGCAACTATGAAGAAGCTACGAATTCCACTCAAAATACAATGTCAGCTCAATACATATCTCTGCAAAATATTTGTAAATGTGTAGCTGAAAACACTATGCAAGAAGTCTCAACAAAGAGTTGTTTTGCACCAATAACAACTCTTCTTCAAATGTCAATTTCTTCAAAAAAACACCCTTATGCCACAAATCACACAATGTCAAATCTGCAATATTCAATCCATCTACTCATATGTCATTTTCCATTTTTCTGCTGTTCATATTCTCTCTTTCCTCTCTCTCTCTGCTGTTTTTTTCTTTTTTCATTTTTCATTTTTTTTCTTTTTTTTTTAATTAATTAAAAATTAATTAAAAAAATGGGAATAAGTTAAAAATGGAAAGGGAAATATTAAGATGGGATGGGAAACTATATGGTGTGGGGGGGGGGGGGTGGGGGGGGTTTATTAATGGAGGGGAATAAATTAAAAAAGGGAAGAAGATTAATTAAAAAGCGAGAGTAATTAAAAGGGGAAGGGAAAGATTTTTTTTTTTTAATTTAAAAATTGAAATATGGGGAAGGGGATTAATTATATGGGAAGGAGAATTAAAATAAATTTAAAAAAAAGAAGAAAGGGAATTTAATAATGGGGGAATTTAAAAATGAGGGGAATGTATTGAGAAGGGAGACTAATATTAAAGAATTAAATATAAAAATCGATTTAAAAATAGGTGCGGTATTGTAAAATGGAGGGGTGGGAGTGTTAATTATATGGGAGGTATTTTTAAATTAGGCGCATAAACCGTGGGAAGGAGGGATTGATTTAAGAGTTGGGGTCGAGAGTGCAGCTGTGGGGAGGGCGTAGTGGGTAGGGAAGTCGAAATGAGTAGGGGTGTGGGAGCCGCAGAGTTGTCGACGGGGAGCAGAGTCCGTAGGGTTTGAATGCAGTGGAGACCTCGAGTTGTTGTGGGAACCGCAAAATGGGAAGAAGCGTAGGGCGAGCGGCTTGTGAAGGTGCAGCGTATAGAGAATGGGGTGCGGCGTTTGTGGATGCCGAACGGAGATGCGTGCATGAGTTATAAGGGTAGGGGCCAGTGGTAAGGGCTGGTGCGTAGGTGGTTGGTTGTGTTAAAAAATTATTAGATGAGTGCAGTCATAGGAGAGTCGACTGGTGAGGGAGGAGCAGGTGAGGATTTGAGGGTTGCAGTTATTTATTTTTTATTTTTTATTTTTATTTTTATTTTTTTTAAAACAGCAGAGAGCAGGAGCAGAAATTTTTTCTTCTTGCGGGAATTTTAAAAATGTACAGCAGTTTGTAATTTTTCAGCAAAATAACTTTCAGAAATTGCAGAGAAAATTTCGCCAGTAAACTCAGAAATATTTACTTAAAAAACCCAGAATTTTTCTTCAAAAAATTGCAGAGGGACATATAGCAGCAGAAAATTGCAGGGATGATGAAATCTTCAGCAAAACTCGGAATTCTTTTTCATTAAAAACCAGAAACTTCTTCTTCAAAAACCCAATTTAAAACACTATTCCAGCAGCTCTTTAAGATGCAGAATTTAAAAGACACAAATTGCAGGAAGAAATCAACCTTCAGATGCGCTTCTTCAACACCATTGCTGCTCTTCTTCAAAGTCAATTTCTGAATGTTTCCATGGATTTTGAATGCTCCAAGATGAAATTTCTGAATACGGCAAAACCACTGCTGCAAAAACTCTCTATATGCTGCAAAAATGCCAACAATTTTTGCAGATATGCACAGGCCATAAACACAAATGGCTCACTCAATTTGGAGCAAGGCCAGCAATCACCCGCTCTGATACCATGTTGAAGCACACACATGGTGTATGAGGAAGAATAACACACACACAAGAGACTCAACACACAATGAAAGATAAGCTTGAGGCTCTCTTATTTTCCATTATACAGAGATGTGCATTTATAGTACAATGGTGTGACTATTGGTTTCACATTCCAAGGTCACTTGGACTCCATTGTGACTTTTCGCATTCCACACCTACCCATGTAGGATTAGGTGTTCCAACAACCTGATGATATGTCAGGGGATGAAAAGTATTTCAAAAAAGAATTTTTTGACATGACACAAATGGTGAAATTCCTTTATGAAGATAGAAACACTAGGTTGCAAGGTGAGAGCTCCAATCCTCCAAAGGGAGATAAGTCTTCAAAAGGAGATGGAGGAGATGGAGACAAGACTCCAAAAGGTAATGGATGGAATGGTGACAAAGCACCTTTGAGACAACCATTTTCTTCAACACCATCTTCACCACCATCTTCACCATAATCATATTCCATAACAATCCCTTCACAAACACCTCCACATTCTCCAAAGGCACATAGTAAAACTCCATTGTTGAAACTTGACATAAAATTTGAATTGCTTACGTATAATGGAGAGGTAAATGTTGAGAGATTAGATAATTGGATTCTTTAGCTTGAAGTGTATTTCTGGATACAAAGCAGAATGGATGATGACACCAAGATTCAACTTGCTTTATTAAGGTTGGAAGGTGCAACACTTATTTGGTGGGAAGCCAAAACTCAAGGGGACATGAAGAAACATGGTAAGGTCTTAACCTCTTGGAATGATTTTTTTTTGCAGTGAGGAGAATTTTACCCATTAGCATTCATGAAAAAATCTATCATGGATTGGAAAAATTTTAGGCATTTAAAGGGTCAAAGTGTGCAAAGCTATACTCAAGGGTTTAGAAGAAGAGCACTAATATTGGGTGTAGAATTTTCATATCAATATACCTCGTTGAAACACATGGGAAATTTGCATAGCTATTTGAGGCATACCATTCTCATGTTTAACCCTACAATTTTAGATGAGTTTTGTGTACAACAAACACATCTAGAAGCAAGATGGAAAATTGTTCCGCGAGAGAGAAATAAAAAAGACATTTAAAGGAGGAGACAAAGGAAAGGGTAAGTTCAAAGGAAAAGGGAAGAAGAATGCTTCCATCAAAAAAGAGTTTGAAAAAATAACATGCAAGCATTGTTCAAAGGATGGTCACAATGAAGAACATTGTTGGAAAATTCATCCTGAGATGAGACCCAAAAATTTTAACAACAAAGGGAAGCAAAATACAACTTCAACTACACAACATGATTTAGGATCTGATTCAAGAGATGAAACAAAGATCACAATTATGGGATTGAAAGGTAAGGTATCCATTACTATCCCTAATTCATCAAATAGTCACAATGAAACTCAAAATGAAAAAGAGGATATAACTCTTTAATATTAGAGTCATCTCAAAACATAAAAATATTGACACTCTATTTGATAGTGGCTCATAAGAAAATCTCATTTTTGAAAACATTGTCAAAAACTTGAATTTGGAAACCATTCCACACCATAAACCTTATCCTTTAGGTTCGGTGTGTGACAATGAAAATTTACAAGTAACTAGAAAATGAAAACAGAAGTTCTCCATTACTGCAAACTTCATTGATTAGGCAGAGCTTGATGTAGTACCATTACACATATGTGGTATTTTTTTGGGAAGCCCATATCTTTATGATAGGAAAACTATATTTTATAGCCATGAACACAAATATTATGTGTTCGAATATGGTATTGAGTACATTGTTCGAGAACATCACAAGAAACCAAACCTTTTACTTGTAAATGGCAGACAAATGAAGAGACTTGTTAACTCTAGCAAGAATTTTGTGCTACCAATTGTTGGGTGGTTGTTTTTGCACATTTTTTCCTACACTTATCTCCTTATCTTGCTTCGTAACCTTAAATTATGGGATTATCTTTACCCTTTTTCCTACCTTTTTACCCTGACTTGTGTTGTTTCACCTTGTTTTCATTATTTTTTCCAATTCATAGATTATTATGATCTATTATAAATTTTTATGACTAACTGATGGTGAATGTTTGGAGAAAGATCAATGGTATTTTTTTGTCCTTTCAGATTTCAAAGATCCCGAACATGGAGTTCACAGAAGCAGTTCAGATGGTTTTGTTACAGCAAAGCGATGTTGTTACACTGTCCTGTTACAGACCAACCAACAATTTTTTATTACACACTGCTATTACAGGATCGTTGACGAATCGCTGATACAGTTGTAACATTGACCGCTCTTGTCTATATTGTTGCTGATATGTTCCTTGGTGGTTGCACTACAGCTGTGTTTTGTTATGATACCTGTAGAAGTTATCAACATTATATTTTTGGGATAATGGCCTAAGGGCAGTTCCAATTGTAATATTTTAATTCCTAATCAGAACTTTATTAGGGAGTGGTTATAACTGCATGCGTTTTATTTCGATCAGCATGACAATCATAATATTCTCATGACTGATCTATTCCTCAATTTTCTGATGTAACAACTATATATCTCTTGACCCTAAAGGTCAAGAGGTTAGCGAAAAAAAAATGTTGTTATGCCTCTGTAATTGTGTTCAGATTAATACGGATCATATTGTTACTGCTGTTACATGTGTGATCCCATTTAATTTCGGTTAAATTTTATTTTCTACTCCCGCCCCGCTAGGGAGGAAGGGCCCTCTTTCTTAGCAGGGATTGCAACGGTTACAATAGATGTGCATTTATGTAATTGGATTTCAGTTTATGTATCATTAGAGTGTTGTTGCTGTTGTTCAGAGTCGAGAATATATCTGATTCGATTTCTATACTTTATATGTTTTTACACATCTGATTAATAAACACACCAGCTGGGTACTTACTGTGTGGCAAGCTAACAAATCAATTGAAGTGTGATTTTAATCTTGTGGATTCTTTTGTTTCTGCATGAGTGATTTATTTGCAGCATTTTACTTTAGCAATGATTTCTTTTCTTTGAGACTTCTTCTGGTTGATGTATCAGCACAGACAGTGCTAGTGTCATTGGAATAACATACGTCCCTGGATTGATAATTAAATGTGTGATGTTCATTCATTAATAAATGATTTATATAGCCCAACATTTTTGCACCATTGCCGGGGATGGTAGTGACGATCTAATCAATCAGAGTTGTTTCTTAGAAGTGCAATTTCCGTGTGTTTTTTTATAGGGTGTCTCCCATGATACAAATGTCGAGCGATGTAAGACGAGAGGTAAGAAACTAAAAAACGCTCTAACAGGCTTGAGCGAGCTCGCCAATGTCTTGCTGGGATACTTAGGAAGTCGAATTTCTGAGCATTTAGTCTTTTGTTTAGAGTGTTTCCATTGCTGCAATTGTTGGGCAGTAAGACGAGAGGTAAGAACCTACTCATCACTCTAACAAGCTTGAGCGGGCTCACCAATGCCTTTCCAGAACACTTAGGAATTGAATTTTGGGTTTTTTTAGGGTTTCTTCAGCTATACAATTGTTGGGTGGTAAGACGAGAGGTAAGAACCTTCACATTGCTCTAACAAGCTTGAGCGGGCTCACTCCTGTAGAAACTAAAGCACTTATAGGATGAATTGATATGCATAGGGCCCATTTGTGCCAGTAGGAAAACATCAACATCTACAAACACCCCCCCACTCTACTAACAACAGGAAAGATGGGTCATAATAATGAAAAGAAGAGCGTTGATTTGGGAAGGAAAACATTCTTTGGAGACCTGATTACAAGAGTAGAAAAGGAACAGTCCACTTCATACAAAGATAATAAGAAGATAGGACCACAGAAAGTGGCTACCACAGCAAGGCTCTGGACCATCGGTGTCTTCCATTTCTGGACCTCACCATCCTTCGAACAACATATCCACTCATGATATCAAAACATCTGGATTCAAAACAACAGTGGAGAATCATTGATTAGGATTTGAGAATTGAAGGACATAGAGAGACCACTGGGGACTATCAGGAACCTGAGAAACAAAAACTAGTTGATCATCAATTGGACACTGGTAGTGCTGCCAAAAATTTGGTCCTGGAACAGCAGGATCCTTTTATTTTCTAATCTCCCGTGCATTCTGAGGGCAGCTCATCTCATCAAGAAGAATCAGCCATGGGGGACGAGAATGTCAAGACCGATAGCTCTGTCACCTTTGAATTCCCAATAGCAGAAACATGGGATGAAGCTCCTATGAAGAGCATCTCTTTATCATCCCTACCATCCTTTCAGGGGATGGCTGTTGAAGATCCTGATACCTTCCTATTCGAATTCGATGTGTTTTGTAGAGATTATGACTACACTTCAAACGAACAAAAGATGAAATTATTCCCTGCTACTCTGAAAGGAGTAGCATTAATATGGTTTATGAGATTGGGTGCTGGCACGATTCGAACATGGAACGACATGATAGAAGCCTTTCTCTTTAAGTATCAGGACTACTGCCGAACTAGGGATTTGAAGGACATAATTTTTAGAATTGCACAGAAGGAAGAGAAAATCCTGGAGGACTATCTGGAGTGATTCCACTATAACTTACAGAGGTTTAAGTTCAATAACTTAGATCTAGAGATCCTAAAGCCAATATTCTTAAGAGGATTAAGAGATGATTGTCTGGAACATCTGAATATAATTGGAAAAGGAGATATATCACAAGAAATTCTTGAGGAGATAATGAAACTCTACCTACATAGCTCAATAGGATCTGTCAAGGGAAAGGTTTCAGTTCGGGACCCTTCACTTTGGATACAAAATTCCACAAGTGGAGGGGTAACCAGAGCATAAATTGGGAATTTATTCAAAGATTTCAAAACCGATCTCCTTAGCACCCTCTCTGCCTGGATTACTACGGTACAAGTCAAGAAGGCATAAGCGGAAGCTAAAGCGGCCTTAGCCATATTCTGTCCTCGATGCAAAAAGAAACATTTGGAAAGAGAATGTGGAATGAATAGTGTCAGCTTGTGCAACGTTTGTGAGTTAGCGCATTCTACAAATCAGTGTCCTGATTTGCCCAGAATAAAGGCAGTACTTCAAGAATCAAGCGAGGACATTCAATCTTCTTAGTTTATCGAATCAAAGAGACCATGGCAGCCACGACCTATAGGTATGCCTCTAGATTTTTCTTCATTTTATCCTTGGAATAATGTTTATAACATTCAGCAATATCCATGGCAGTATCCCACACCTTCTTTAACACAATTTCCTTCACCATGGAACCAGTGGCCATCTCCTCCACTAATGCAATATCTTTCATTACAACCCAATCCTTGGGGTCAGAACTGGAGAAGTAATGGAAAAGGTCCAGTACCCTCTCCAATTTCAATACAACAACAACAATTACAACTACCTTCTATTCAAAATCCTACACCATTTGTCCAACCCCAATTACCTGTACAACCTAACCCCAATCCAAATAATAAGGTAGCTCAGAGCATGGATGCTCTGGTTACCCTCCAGACTTACCTTATCACTCCTATTGGACTTAATGAGGTTCAGCTTCGATCAGGAAAAAAGTAGTCACATCTGGACACACTCCCATTATTGTTGAAGAAAGTGAATGACCCAGAAAGGATATGGATGATTTTGAGGTAGCTGTTACACATGTAACAGCTGATACAACACCTATTGTTACACCTGTAATATCCATCTTGGGAAAGTCTGTTGTTTTTGCAGTAGCTAATCTGAGTAAGGATGGTACATCTCGTGGTAGTTGACCCAAATGTTAGCATTCAAAATCTCCCATATCCTCAACAATTAACTGAAACCGAGGTGGTCTTACAACCTAAATTCGAATTCCTTAAGGAGCTTCAAAACTTATATGTGTGGATTCCGTTGTTACGAGCTCTTAAAGAAGTGCCTATCTATGCCAAAACAATGAGGGATCTATGCGTTAAAAGACCTGGAAAGAAACCTAAGGACCCTACTACTATCCATGTCTTGGGAAAATTGTCCGATCTTATGATTGATCAGCCTTTTTTGAGTAAGTATAGTGATCCAGGGAACCCCACAGTGGCTTTCCATATTGACAATCATCCTATAACTAATACCTTGATTGATCTAGGGGAAGCTATTAACGTTATGACTAAAGACCTCTCCATCTCTCTAGGAAGTCATGGACTTAGACCTACACCTACAGTTCTTTAACTATCAGATAGGTCCCATGTTAAGCCCGAATGGATGATTGAAGATGTGGTTATCACTGTGGCCTCCTGGAATTATCTGTCGACTTTCTTATTTTACAAACCAACCAATGTGGGGATCATTCTTTAATCTTGGGGAGACCGTGGCTAGCCACTGTAGATGCATATATCATATGTAGGTTCAGATATATGGTGATCTCAGATGGGTAGGCCACTCAGAATCTGAATCTTTATCCCCTAGAAAAACCTTACATGGTTTCGAATAGTCCCTGGTGGGACAAATTTGTACCTGAATCTGACTTTCCCTACCTCTTCTCACGCTCGGAAAAGCACAATACTTTAAGGATGAAACATAGGATGATATTATCAATGGTTTTATCAGTAATTCATTAGATATTTGGGAGAAGAAGGTGAGGAAGATGATGTAATTATTGAACATTTGAAAACAACTCCGCTTACTACCAACAGTCTCATTGATATCGAACCTGGAAAATGTTTAAATATCAATCCTAACCTAACTGCTGAAAAAAACAGACTGTTGATACAACTGTTACAGAAATACAAAAAGGCATTTGCATGGGACTATATCAATATGAAATAAATCCATCCTACCCTATGCACTCACCACATTTACCTTAAGGAAGATTGCAAACCCGTTAGACAACCTCATCGTCGAATGAACCCCTCACTTAAGGAGATAGTAAAAGAAGAATTGCAGAAACTCCTTAATGCTAATTTCATCTACCTGATTTCTGACAGTCAGTGGGTGTCTCCACTTGCCATAGTTCTGAAGAATAATGGCAAGTGGAGGGTCTGTGTTGACTATAGAGAACTTAACAAGGCCACTCAGAAGGATCATTTTCCCTTACCATTTATTGATCAAGTTTTGGACGCTCTTTTTGGAAAAATATTCTTTTCATTTCTAGATGGGTTTAGTTTCTATAATCAAATACAGATTGCTCCAGAAGACCAAGACAATACAAGCTTTACTTTCCCATGGGGTACTTTTGCATACAAAGTCCTTCCCTTTGGTATCTACAATGCACCAACAACCTTTCAAAGGGAAATATTAGGTATTTTTTCTAATCTTTTGAATGATTGTCTTGAAATTTTTATGGATGACTTTACACCCTAGGGGGATGCCTTTGAGACGACATTAAATAATTTGGAAAAAGTGTTGGAATGTTGTGATCAAACTAATGTTTATCTAAGCACAGAAAAATTCCACATGATGATGACCGAGGGAATTATGCTAGGAGATTTTATTTCAGCAGAAGGAATCAAGGTATATCCTACAAAAACTGAGGTAATATCGAGAATGCCGACCCCTAAGACTCTGAAAGAGGTATGTAGTTTTTTGGGGTATGTAGGATACTATAGGAGGTTTATAGAAAATTTCTCAAAGGTTGCATCTCCTTTATTTTCATTATTGATGAAAGATGCAAAATTTGTGTGGACATAAAAGTGTGAGCAGGCCTTTTTAAATTTGAATAAGCGTGTAACAGAAGCACCTGTTTTACGAGGACCAAACTGGAAATTGCCGTTTCATATTGCTACAGACGCATCTGACATGGTTGTGGGTGTTGTTTTGGGGCATCTAGAGGATAAGAAACCTTACGATATATATTACATCAACAAGAATTTGACTCTAGTAGAACTTAACTACGCTAAAACTGAGAAATAATTCCTAGCAGTAGCACACGCTATCAACAAATTTCGACACTACATCATCGGGTATCAAGTATTTGTACACACTGACCATGTTGCCATTCGATTTTTTATTAAAAAACCTGTTACTAATGGTAGAGTTACATGATGGTTATTGCTATTACAAGAATTTGATATTAATATTTTAGATAAACCCGGAAAAGATAATGTAGTTGCTAATTTCCTTTCTAGATTAACTATAAGTGATGACTGCACTGCTACTGAGGATTATTTTCTAGATGAGTATCGTTTTTCCATTTCTACTCACTCACCATGGTATGCAGATATAGCCAATTACCTTGCTGCAGGGAAATTCCCACACCAATTGTCTTCCAAGGAAAGAAGGAGGATTACACAATAGAGTGCTACTTACACTTGGATAGAAGGCATTCTCTATCCCACCGGGCTAGATTTCCAGATTAGGTGATGTGTTAGAGAAGATGAGGTATTTGAGATCATAAAGGCTTGTCATGAAGAACCTTGTGGAGGGCACTTCACTGACAAGAGGATAGGACATAAAGTACTCTCAATAGGGTACTATTGGCCAACCATATTCCAAGATGCCAAGAAGTTTGTGAAAGGATGTGATAGTTGCTAAAGGATGGGCTAGCCTCTAAAATCATATGAGATGGCGTTAAAACCTCAGATAGTAATAGAATCATTTGAGAAATGGGCCATGGACTTTGTGGGGCCAATCAATCCTTCATCAGAGAAAAAAGCATACATATTGGTTTGCACCGATTATGTCACAAAATGGGTCGAAGCAAGGGCATTAACTAGAGCAACAGAGTAGGATGTTTCAGACTTCCTGTTTCAAGATATTTTTGTTTGCTGTAGGATACCTAGAGAGATAGTGACAGATGGGGGTCCTCAGTTCACATATCATTTGATCAAGAAGTTGGTTGAAAAGTATGGAATCCATCATAGAATCACCACACCCTATCATCCACAAGAAAATGGGCAAGTAGAAAGCACCAATAAATTCATTGAGGGAATTTTGACAAAGACAATATCCAACCACTGAAAAAATTGGGCCGAGAAACTTCCAGAGGTACTGTGGGATTATAGGACAACATGGAGGAATACTACATGCTTCTCACCATATGAACTAGTGTATGGTAAGAATCCCTTATTCCCCATAGAGTTTGAAATAAAGACATTGAGAATAACATTGCAGGTTGATATGTATTTGAGTACAGTACAGACTCAAAGATTGAACCAGCTCAATGAGCTCAAAGAAAAATGGTTGGCTTCCATCCAACAAACAAAAATCATTCAGCAGCAGAGATCCAAATGGCATGATAGGTTTATTAAGAAGAAAAGTTTCCAGAAAGGAGATTGAGCTCTTTTGTATGATTCAAGGTTCAAATATTTTAAAGGTAAGCTTTGCACCAGATGGCTAGGTCTTTACGAATTGGATACGGTCTTTGACAATGGGACTGTACAATTGGTTACCATTGACAGTGCTAAGACGTCGTTGCTAGTTAATGGGCACCGTCTAAGGATATTTCATCAACCCGATTCGAAGGAATAATTTGTCAACATTGTCACGGATTTTGATCTTCATGTTATGACAGCAGGGGGACATTCTCCTCTGCAGCCTTAAAAGTTGAAATTTCAATAAGTGTAGCAGTGGAAACCACCTGTGTGGCAGTTGTTACACTTGTTTTCTTTATATATATATATATATATATATATATATACACAATACAAATAATATAAGAAAAGAAAAACAAAAATAAATCTAATTGTGAAAACTCCTTTTTAGGGTCATAGTTAGACAGCCAGTAACAGTCGAAAACCACTCTTGTGGTGGCTGTTACACCCATGTTTTTCTCCTTGTAATATCATCTTCCCATTTTTATTTATGACATAGGACGATGGTATTCATGTAATTTTTTTTATTTTTTTATTTTTTTTCTATACCAATTTCTTTTGATCATTATTTTTCTGAGAATAATCCAATTGGCTATTACATATGTAACAACCGACAACCACGATTACTGTTCTTTGTAATTCATTCCATAAAAAGCAATAACAGTACTAGTTGGACACAACAATATGAACGGCTGCATGCAGAGGACACCATCAACGCAATTATTCTCCCAACGCCAACTCGTGTACGTCATCAAAAAGGTAAATGATTGTCATTATAATTCGGTGATTACTTGGCAAAGTAGTGATGCTCACAGTGACGACCATGGGTGCATTTATCACAAATTAAAGCGGGGGAGGGGGATATGACTTGAAATGATTTGAAATTATTGCAAAAAAGGTTGTAACCTTAAAAATCTATTAAATTCGCATGCACTTTATTAATAAAAGAATTACCAATAATGATCGAATCTGATGGAAAAAAGTGTGTGTGTACGAAATCCCATCACTTTCCATAACAAGCTCTTTATGAGTATTCATGTAAGGTACGATTTGGTAAATCCTTGAAAGTCATCACCTTTCATCAACCTCCTTCGAAACCTTGCATCCTCATTTGTAGACTCATCGATTGGGATAATCACGGGTGTCGAGTAGCGACTAGTTCGGGAGACACGGTGTCGTTACAAAGAACTGAATAGAAAAGAAAGAGAACTCATAAACTCGGTAATATTTCAATATTTCCGGATCAAGAAGAAAAGTTAACAAAAAAAAGCGATAAATGGGCGGAGCGACGAGTTAGGCATGAGCCAAATTCTATGGATGCTCTGCGTAATTGCCCCTGAATCTTACCACATATTTATAGAGGCTTTGGATGGGTTGATTTTTTTCCAAAATCTTGAAGGCTCGAACGAGGCCGTAGCAATTGAATTTGCTCGAGACTTGAATGATAATCAAACACGAGTAAGAGGTATGCAAATGGAGGTGATCGAGGAGGTGATTTCCATGGTAATCTCTTTACCGAGCTTTAAGGGTGGAGGTGGTTTAATAGGAAAATAAATGATCCCTCCTTGAAAGAGGATTTCCTAGTAGGGGGAGAGAAAGCTGAGAAGAAAGGAAGAGGAATTGACAGAATGTCACTTCCCCACCCTTGGGAAGATGTTGCCCTGGGTTTGATCAAATATATTACCTGCAAAGGGAGGTCTACGATAGTATTCAACTATCACTTTCCTCTGCTCAACTACCTTCGGCATCAGTAAATAATCAATCTCCCATTCTATTTTCTTTGAAACATCAAGCACATGGAAGCGGCAGTAAAAGCAGTAGCACACCAGGAGGCATGCATGACTAATCACGAACTAAATAAGCTCATTGTGTTGGATGCCCTAGGTCAGTAGGGAAAGACTTGGGAGGAATTCAAGAGGAAAAGACCAAGGACAAGCTGAAGGAAACAAACCACAACCTCAGGAGAAGGTCAGTCAAAGGATGAGACCCAGACTCGGCTTGCCAAAGTTACAATTGGGAAAAATCCTACTGATAAACCAATTGGGGACAAAAGACCAAAGTAGAGAGTGAAGGTCAACACACCTGTAGAACCCTTTCCTATGGATGAGAAGCAAACAGAAGTAGAAGTTCCAGAAGAATAAGGGCAGCCTTCCTCATCATGTAGGGATGAAACCAATGCCTTATTTTTACAAATTGAGAAATTAAGAAAAAAAATGAGGAATTGAAGTAGAAATTATCTGAGGGAAGATAAATTATGGGGTTAGTATGCATAAACTGTTTTTAGAGCTTAACAACAGCAGGGTATAATTCCCGTAAAGAAAATATCATCCCTATGGAAGTAGAAACATAACAACAGGATGCTACTCCACAAGATCCCGCTGATGATACTGCTGTTACATAAGAACCAGCAGTTAAAGCAGAGCCTCCTGTAATAATCGACATATATGCGAGCCCACAAGAACTCACGAGAAGCCATGCCTGTTATTGAAGAAACAAAATTGGATGCAGAGGTAACTTTAGGTAAAAACAAGGGGGCTGACACACAAGAACCCACCAAAGAGGCTATTGTTATACAAGAACCAACAACAGAGGTGAAACAACCCCATGAAGCAAAGGCTGGAACACCTATTTTCGACGAAGATATTGAATCCAGGAGAACACCAATTCCCACCTCGGGATGGAACTATGAGAAACTCTTGCTAATCTTTGAGTTGCAAAAAATGGAAGCAAGAGCGATCTTCCCCTTCGGGATGGGATGATTTCGCTAAATGAACATCAAAGGGAAATAGACACTTTACATGAAAAATAGATGGAAGCAGAATTGAAGAAAAAGTGGGAGGATTACAAGAAGAAAGCGGCTCTGAAGAAATAAGAGAAACAGTTGTTGCTGTTACATGATCAGATTCGAGACCTCACCATTGATAAACAGAAACTTCATGATCTCGCCCTCAACTTGCTAGGTTGTAGGCGACCTTCTCCATCATATCCTATTTTTCTGTGGGAATGTTACTTCTTGTTTCAATTGAAAGCCATTTTATAGGAAAAACCTTATGTATGTTCCTCCACTCGTACATTTCTGGATTTTTTTCATGCCTCATACTTTGATGAGAAAAGTTTGCTATGTGAATTGTTTTTACACAACATTATTTGTGAACATGTGAGTATGCAGATGCTTGTGGCAGTCTTCTCTTATATGGGAGATCCTCAATTAAGGGCTTTTGTATCCTTCATGAGGAATCAGATTGAATGGCTTCTGGTCATTATATATATGGGAACTAATGAGGAGAAGACAACATTATGGGTTCGGGTAGAACTAGGACGAGCTGGTGAGCTGAGAAGAGAATTCAGGAGAATACTAAGTACCCCTAGGATTAGAGGACCAACGATCACTTATAGAAGAAGAATTGTGGACTTCTGTCTCAATAAATTTGCAATGATGAAAAAACGAGATTTGACATGATGCTTAAAATGTATGGAAGCCGGCAGTGTTGAGTTATTAAAGGGAGATCCATTCTCATTCCAAAATTTTGTGGTGGTTGTTACACATGTACCAACCTATGCACAGATTGTACAATCTCTTGGAGCTCTATGGTTGGGATTAAAGTTTAGGTTTCCTTTGATCTAGTTTCCCATTGAGGATTACCAGATCAATTATGAATTAAGCAAGTATGAGTCAGAAATTTGGGTACAACAATTGATGGCCAATCAGGGATACAAGTCTGCACACGAAGACATAGATGTTGCTTATGATCTCACAGATCTTCACTGAAGGTATTCCCATCAAAGATGAGTTTGCATGAGGACATGCAAGTATTTCAGTTGGGGGGAGATGTCGGGTGTTGATTTTGCACATTTTTTCCTACACTTATCTCCCTTATCTTGCTTCGTAACCTTAACTTATGGGATTATCTTTACCCTTTTTCCTATCTTTTTACCCTAACTTGTATTTTTTCACCTTTCTTTCGTTATTTAGACAATTCATCAATTATTATGATCTATTATACATTTTTATGACTAACTGATGGTGAATGTTTGGAGAAAGATTGATGATCTTTTGTTGTCCTTTCAGATGTCAAAGATCCCAAACATGGAGTTCACATAAGTACGTTCAGATGGTGATGTTACTGCAAAGCGATGTTGTTACACCGTGTTATTACAGACCCGCCAGCAATTTGTTGTTACACCCTGCTATTATAGAATCGTTGATAGAGTTGTACCATTGACCACTCTTGTCTATATTGTTGCTGATATGTTCCTTGGCAGTTTCACTACCGCTGTGTTTTGTTATGATAGCTGTAGAAGTTATCAACATTATATTTTTGGGATAACAACCTAAGGGCAGTTTCAATTGTAATATTTCAATTCCTAATCAGAAATTTATTAGGGAGTGGTTATAACTGCATGAGTTCTATTTCGATCAACATGAGAATCGTAAGATTCTCATGACTGATCTATTCCTAAATTTTCTGATGTAACGACTATATATCTCTTGACCCTAGAGTTCAAGAGGTTAGTGAAGAATGACGTTGTTTTGCCTCTGTAATTTTGTTCAGATTAATACAAATCATATTGTTACTATTGTTACATTTGTGATCCCATTTAAGTTCTATTAAAGTTTATTGTCTACCTGTGCCCTGCTAGGGAGGAAGGGCCCTGCTTCTTAGCAGGGATTGCAACGGTTACAATAGCTATGTGTTCATGTAATTGGATTTCAGTTTATATACCGTTAGAGTGTTGTTACTATTTTTCAGCTGAGAATATATCTGCTTCGATTTCTATACTTTATATGTTGTTACACATCTGATTAATAAAGACACGAGTTGGGTACTTACTGTGTGGAAAGCTAAAAAACCAATTGAAGTGTGATTTCAATCTTGTGGATTCTTTTATTTCTGCATGAGTGAGTTATTTCTAGCATTTTACTTCAGCAACGATTTCTTTTCTTTGACTTCTTTTTGCTTGATGTATCAAGCATAAACAATGCTACTTTCATTGGAATAAGCGACATCCCTGGATTGATAATTAAATGTGTGATGTTCGAGTCATTAATAAGTGATTTATATAGCCCAAAACTTAATGATCAAACCCGATCAAACCCAAGAATGAAGTTGATAATGAATTTTTAAAGGTATTTATTAAAAGTTGAAATCTGATTTGGTTGAGGTTGTTAACCAATATGATGAGATATTTTAGGAGCCTAAGGGATTGCCTCCCAAAAGAGAAATCCAACATGAAATCCAATTGCAGCAAGATTGTCCTCTTCTTAACATTGGAATGTAGAGGATATCAGTAATGGAAAATGCAAAAATTAAAAAAAAAAAATCCAAGAGTTGTCTGAAAAGGGGATCGTCTTACCAAGTACACCATGTTGTTCACCTATTGTCTTAGTACCAAAGAAATATGGAACATGGCACGTGTGTGTGGACTTCCATGCATTGAAAAGGATTATGGTTAAGGACCATTCACCACTTCCTAGAATTGATGATTTACTTGATAAATTGAAATATGTTGTGTATTTCACTAAATTGGACTTTAGGAGTGGCCATATAGGGTATTTATTAAAAGTTGAAATTTTATATGGTTGAGGTTGTTAACCAGTATGATGAGATGTTTCAGGAGCCTAAGGGATTTCCTCCCAAAAGATGAATCCAACATGAAATCCAATTGTAGCAAGATTGTCCTCTTTCTAACATTGGCATGCACAGGATGTCAGCGATGGAAAATTAAGAAATTAAAAAACATATCCAAGATTTTCTTAAAAATGGGATCATCCGACCAAGTACTTCGCCATGTGGTTCACCTATTGTCTTGGTACCAAATAAATATGGAACATGGTGCATGTGTGTGGACTTTCATGCATTGAAAAAAATTATGGCAAAGAATCGTTACCCAATTCCTAAAATTGATGATTTACTTGATCAATTGAAAGATATTGTGTATTTCACTAAGTTGGACTTGAGGACTCGCTATAATCAAATCAAAATCACTGAAGGAGTCATATGGAGGGAAAAATTTAAAAAAAAATCAAGGTTTTTTTAAATGGTCGGTTATGCCCTTTGGACTCTGTAATGCTCTTGCTACTTTCATGTGTGTGATGGATGAAGTATTAAGGCCTTTTCTAGATGACTTTGTGATAGTTTATTTAGATGACATATTAATTTTGAGAAATTCATGTGAATAACATGTCATGTATGTCAAGAAAGTATTAGATGTATTGAAGAAAGAATGATTGTTTTTAAAGATGTCGAAATGTGAATTTGGGAAAACTTCTTTACTTTACTTGGGTCCAAGGTTAATGTCATTTTGAATTGGCCAAGGTCCACAATACTAATAGAGGTTAGATGTTTTTTGGGAGTGTTACACCAATTTTTGGTCATCTAACCATTTAAAATTAGATGGATCTAAGTACACCATTTAAGACCAATTTTACCATAGTAAAATTTCTTTCACTATAAGAAACAATTTAATAAACCATATTTTATTAACTTATTTCTTGTTCAAACAGGAAACCCCATGAGGAATAATTAAATAAATCCTTATTTATTTGATTTTCCTCTAGGAATAATTTATTAATCCATTGTTTAAATAATACTCCTGGTCATGTTTAACCTAATTATGAGAAATAATTAGATAAATCACTATTTTTCTTATTTTCTCTAGGAATGATTAATTAAATCATTATTTAGTTATTATTCCTTGTTAAATTTGACTAAATCACCTACAAATAATTGAACAAATCATTATTTTTTAAATTATTCCTTAACCCCATTCTTGAAATGATAAAAAAATTATTTATGTGTTTATTATTTCTAAATAAAGTTATTTAACCAATTTAAATTCTTTTTCCCTCCAATAAAATATAATAAAATATTCCAAGCAGTTACATCTAGATCTTCGTTAATAATATTTTATTATTCAACATTATCGAGGATAACTCAATATTTTGTTATAAAGAGGAGGGTTTTCCATTCATTATTTACCTTGATCACTTTCATTGTCACGCTTTGATCATTCTTATTGCTGCTACTATTTTCTTTCTTCTTGAGCTCCCATAGAGTTCAACACATCTTGGGTTTCCTACACCATTAAGAGAGAGAATCTTTTGGATCTAAAGTATTGAGGATAGCCAAGTACCCATCCCATTGAGGGGGACTGGTAACATCATTCTTTGGCCCCTTCCCAGGTGCTAATACATATAAAATTCTTTATATCTTGTCTTGTCCATTGATATTTGGAGCAGCTCTTATTTATTTTTACTATTTAAATACTTTTACTGCATAGATATAGGTTTGTGTTGCATTAGTTTCGACTATATATTGTATATCTAAGGAATTTAAGCAGTCAACTTTGTTGTTAGGGATTTTTTCACACACAGCTAAAGTGGTCTCTTTTGGTACATTTGTGTTAATAATTTACGCTAACAAATGGCGACTCCACTGTTGTAATTCAGATTCCTTCTTGACTAGATGCTTCAGTAACTAGGGTTTTTCTTCAACTATTTTTAGTCTCTTGATGTTGTTTTCACCTTTTTTTCCCTAAAGCAGTAAAAATTCTAACTTCAGTGTGTTTTCGGGTGTTTTCCACAGGAAAAAGGTATCATTTGCGCCAGAGACGGAAAATTTTCCCGCAACCTACCGCTCGAGGATCCCGAATCTGGAACTCACACTTTTTGGCCCAAAATATGTGATTTTTTCCTAAACTCGTAGCTATCAGCCTGGAAACTACAATTTTCCTAGCTTACAGGTCAATATCTGCGAGCTACAACTTTTTGGGGATTTTTTGACTATCAGGGTTTGCCACAAACACTGTTCAGGGTTTTCTGACCTCTATCTCAACTCTTCTTGGGCCTGGATATGCTTAGTTTGTCTCCTTGAAGTAGGACCAATCCCCTTAGGGTTTCAGTACTTCCACATTTCTAGGAGGGGTTTAGTAGAGTAGGTAGTCTGAGATTTTGCAGCGCTTTCAGCCATTTTTTATGATTTGATCTATCCTTATTTTAGGTCCTTTTATATCGGTTATTATTCCATCCAAAACCCCCCCCTAAGTTTTTTTTGGTCTCTCCCTTAGGGTTCCCCTTGTTTCCCTTAGGGTTGTAACCTTTCGCCTCCCATTTTACAACAATTTTCCCTCTGGTTTCTTGTTGTTTTATGTACCTTTTCCAACATATCTAATTCATTAGATCCCTATCCCTTAGACCTTAGATATTCTTGCCATTTTTTTTGTTTTGATTCAATTTCGCCCACCTCTTACTTCAGTTGTTTGGGAAGCCTTCTTTTGGGTTGAAATTATGCATATTTAGCTTTTTATTTTACTATCATTTCAGTTTTATTTATAGTTTTTCAACATTTTCTTTTTCTTTTTCTTTATACAACCATCTAGGCTTAATTAAAATTAACACATGGATTTCACACATGCACATTTAAAGCGAAGAGCGCTTGGTTTACACCGCCAAGCCAAGAAATAAACATTGTAATTAATTTACCTACGTCACTGAGCCTTTGTTTATCACTCTTCATCCTTTTCATGCCATTTGTGCCTTGCCATAATTACGCCCCTATGACATTTATCTTGGAGACTCCAAGGCCTCCATCCTAAGTTTTTGTTAGGAAGAATTACTCCACCACATAGAATCCGAGTTAGTCCTCCACCGAGTCCCCATACCAACTCCGATTCTGGTTCATCGGGTTATTCCTTTGATTTTGAACCTGATTCCCCTCCACCTCATTCCGTCACCATGTCAGGCACTAATGCAGGTGTTGGTCCTCAAGTTGGTGGTATTCCCGACCCTAATGTTGTAGCTTCTATTAGTGGAGCCGCTACCGGAACCATTCCGGCTACTCCTTTGCTACATTTTATGGTAGGTTTAAGCCTTCCCAATTTCAGCCAGTTAATTAATGACGCTATACTCCACAATATAGGTTGGCCTATTATGCCAAATAAGCTTCCTTCAAACATCCCTAAGTTCGAAGGAAACACTGCAAAGGACCCTACTAATCAGGTCTGCTCATTTCACATGTGGTGTTCGTCCAATTCTACCTCTAATGACTTCATCTGTCTTCGATTATTCCAACGTACACTCACTGAAGAAGCTACAAAGTGGTACGTCAACCAGGTCGTTGCCTCTCATTCCACTTTTGCGACTCTCGCTAAAGCATTTTTTTTCCTATTTTAAGCTACCTCTCTGATATGATACTAGTACCGAGTTGTTGACCACATTCTATCAAAATTATGCCATTTGCCTTTCTGACCATGTCCAATAATGGGGTCGAAGTAGGAGCTTCTGTTGAGCTCTAACATTCGACAACCCTGTTTATATGGATTGGTTTCTCAGAACATTTTTCCTTCTATTGGTAAATATTTCGTGTCTCACTTTCCTCAGACCGAGGAATAAGATATCCAAGTCGCATTGAAATATGACTTCATCTACATCCAGTTTGGTTATGTTTATACCGTTTTACCGGATCTTCCTAGACCTGGTGGTGCCAATGCATCGGGGGCATCTCACGCCACCGACGATATCGTCAGATCTCTTTCACCTATATATACTCATCCTTCCATGGGTTATGGTTTTCCTCAGGGAGGGACCAACTCCTCCAACACTTATCCCCCTCCTAGCAACATGTATCTAGGAAAAATCACACCTTATACATTTTCCCAACTCCATCAACCGATGTCAGGGCCAGTTGTTGCTCAACCTGTTTACCCCAATGTTTCTCAAACTCCTTACTATCCTTATGCATAGCCCAGGGCTCCAAACCCTCTGGCATCAGCACCACAGCCTCCCATTCCTTCTAAATCTCTGCCACAGCAGCCACCTCCCCCTCAAGGTTAGGTGTATGCATAGCAGAGTGTGACTAATCCTCCTAATTCCAAGAAAAATATGATCAACCAAAATCAACCAGCGCAGGGTAATTATGGGCACCAAGGTAATCAATCGAGCACACGCCAAGGGAACAAACCTAATGCTAACAACCAACAATAGGGCGATCAGCCCAAGCAAAACAAGCCACTTCATACGAAAAATCCATGTTCTTGTTATGGTGTCCATTTCCATTATACTCATGATTGTCCCCTCTTACCCTAGATGCGCTAATTTTGGGAAGCACAAGCAGCATCTAAAGGATAGAAAGCCACTACTTCGACTCCTCCAAATATTGTTCGAGCTCAACTGGATGTGTTCACTAATCCTTTCCCTCAACAAGGATATGTGGTCTCCAAACCCCCTCAAGGTCAGGTCGCCCCCCAACCTTCATAGTCTGGTACCCCCGAATATGAGATTCTCATGAAAAATTCTAAAGAGGTAAATACCGTTGATCTCAACCTTCAGACCCGTTCATGCCAACATGAAAAACCACCTGCTACATCTATAACCAAGTCCCAAATGAAATTTTCCAAAGCTCAACCATAAATGAATCCCATCATGCCATGGATATCCTGGCAAGGCAAAGTTGAAACCACTGTGAAATCAGGAAAAACCCATGCCAATGATAGAAAATTAACGAAATAAAAAAATGCATGTACCATGCATTCACATCTCAGCTAGGGAAACATGCATGCATCATGATACCTACAAAATATCTCTGCTGAAGCCACTGATCCAACCTTCTCCTTGCTTCCCCTGCTTACTTTTCATCCACTTGCTTACTTGCTCCTGTGGGATCTCCCTCTCTCTTTCTCAATTGACCCAAGCTAAAGACTGAACATTTTTTTGAAGTGGTTCTCTAATGCCTTTTTATAATTTATTTCTCCTTTTTCTTCATTTTCATTCATTTTTCCTCTAATTTCCTCATCATCCAAATTTGTGTCTCTTCACCTCCCTTTTCTTCTATTTTCCTTATTTTCATAAATAAATGTCAATTATTTACTATTTTCCTTAGTCAATTCCTTTTCCAATTCCCATAGCCATAAATAAACCAAAATGAATGCCCACTATAGTCTTTTCCCCAACATTTAGCTTGGAATATGTGTCATGTGACCTTGGTCTTATTTTTCCTTTATTATATTTTATTACATGAACTTTAACCTAGGGTTGTTACATCAATAGTAGATTAGTCAAGTTATAGTGTCAATTTCGCCTTTAATGATTGAACCTACTACTTTTTGTTATCTACCGCGCATGTTTGTCTTGGATTGTTGCAGTGTCTATTGAGTCGAGGTGCTTAACACTCTGCATGGAAAGGTAGTTTGGAGGTAGAAAATTATATGTCAATTAGAGGTTAGGCATTGTGATTCATAAGACAGTCTAGCCAAACTTTGAAAAAATGGTTCTAACAATCACCCATTAGCATTTTAGGTGAGGCTTCACTCACTTAATAGGTGATGCCGAAAGGGCCAATGCTAACTAGGTCTTTGTTTCCCACTACATAACAAATCCTGGTCGTTCAGAATCTTGCACGTCAATAGTTGGAATAATCACCCAACTAGTTTGATTCATGGGAAATCTTGTTGTGCTTAGATGGGTTGGAGTTGATTTGGAGTATGGAAACAAGAGTTCACATGTTCAGGAGATGAAGTGGATTGGCACAACGTAAGTTGCAATTGATACGTTGCAACCAAGTTGGAAGGATAACCTTCCATGAGTTGGGGTGGTGTGGAGGATTGTGATGCATTGTGGCTGATGACCAGGATATTTCCTACATAAAGACATGAACCTTGACGAAGTTTCATAGGAAGGAAGTGAAGAGTTCATGAATTTAGGAATTGAGCAACAAGTTGAGTATCGTTGGGATTTATTGACTTCATGATGTTTTGGACTTGGCAAAGAAGTAGCATAAGGGAACACAAGGAATCTTGAAATAGCTTACAATAGATGATTAATTATGTTCCAAGCATAGATTTAGATATTACCACTATTTGCGTGTCATCCAAGAGCATTTAGGAATTGCTTAATTGTTGCTCTATATTACTTAATTATTATAATACAATTCCATCTTAACATAATGGGGCCATCCACAAATTTTGAATGATTTATTTATTTGATCCCTCTTCTAAATTCAATTACATAGAAAATACCTCAAACCTTCTCATGTCTAGTGCTTTTGGTTTTTTCTCAAATATCTCTTATAATGATATATAAAAGGATATACTGCATGACCCTAACTTAACTAACTATTTCTCTTAAAGAATTCAAAACTAACTACTTCTCTTAAAGAATTCAAATATTCTTCCATTAACTAATAGTGCAACCAATAGTGAACCAATACATGCCATTATTCAAAGAAAAAATGATTCATTAAAGAGAAAATCATTAAGAACGAAAATAAAATATAATGAATTGACCATATTATCTTTTTTAATCACCACACCCAATAAGACAAAGAACCATATATATTTATGATTAGGCTTCATCCCAAGTACTTTACATCCTAGTTAGTTAAAGTATAAAAGGTGATACAATGTTAAAAGGAAATTAATTTTTTTCAAAAATAAAATTAAAATGTTTAAAAATAATTATATCTTTATTTTCTAAGTTGTGATTTCGTTTTTCATTAAATTTGATAAAATATATGTATGATGAGGAAATAATAAGTTAATTTACAGTGGAACAACTATTTCCAAATAAAATTAGTTTAATATAAATAGAGTAAATAATCTAAGCACAATTGAAATTTTATTATAATTTAAATTTGTATACATTTGACTATATCTAATATTGAATTATTTAAATCAACAAACAATAAAAATTTGTTAAAAATTTACTTTTTGCAATATTTTATTTTAAAATTTATTATATAATTAAATAACATTAAATTATATAAAGAAATAATAAAAAGTTAGATTTTAAATTTTTTAAAGATAAATTAATACTTATTTTAAATAAAATTTTCATATTATTTATTTAATTATCATTAATTTTTAGATGAATAATAAGAATTTAATTTTTATAAAATTTTCACAAATTATTTCTAGTAATACTCTACATAAATACTTAAAATTGATATAAAAAATAATTATAAAGTTTTTATGTATATATATATATATATATATATATATAATTTAAAATTCAATTATATTATTCATTTTTAAAATTAATTCTTATTTATCAATTAATATAATGTTCTTAAATAAATTATATAAAAATATTCAATATACTTTATATTATTTCTAAAAAAATATTACTCCATAAAAGAATTTTTTTTTTATTAATTATTTAAAATATTAATATACCCTTATCGACTTTTACATCTAAGTGTGCAGATCAACTTGGGGAAGAAAGGTAGCTATAATTAAACTGGCTTTGAATAGTAATGAGCATTAGCCAAACCGAGTGCAATCCGTCGGTGAGAAAATTATCGCAAGTAAATATGAAATTTTTTTAAAGCTTTGTAGTTATTTTGATTTTTATCGTTGATTGTGAGATATTTTAAAAAATAGTTTTGATTTATTTTCAGATTTAATTGGTTTAAAATTTGGTTGGGATTCATTGAAATCACATGTTTAATGGTTGAATTTTGCATGATAAATGTATCTTATGAGTTTGTTAGATTATTAAAAACACATATTTAAACATTCTAGCAGAAATTTTTTAGCAATATTTTGGTCATAAATCCATCTAAAATTCCAAAAAATCACACTTAATAACAACTCTTTTTGAATTTTACAATAAAATTGATTTCAAAATATGTTTGTTTTAACAATCATTCAAACCAAAATGTCCCAATTGCAAAAACTCTCAAGACTCCACAACCAACTACTTGACTAATGACTTTGAACAATTATTTGCCCAGTTAACTTAAACAATGTTATTGGTTTTTCTCCCATATCGTTTACTACATGAACTTCCTATTTCCTATTGTTAGGAGTAACATATATGACATAAAAAAAATTGCATACATAAATAAATGACTCATTATTTCATGTCATTAAAGGATTACGGATTCCAGATATGTTATGAAAAATCAGAAATATTCATTTCAATACTTGTATGAAAACTATGAAATTAGATATATATTTGTTAGTGTGGCATCATTGATTAAAAAGAAAATATGGAAATAATTACAATAAGTCAAATTAGAATTAGTGAAATTTGAAAAGGAATTAATATGATTGATGAGTTAAATTATTAATTGTCTAAATTAAGATTAGATTAAATAATAATGACTGAATTAAATTAATAATTGAAGAATTAAAATAACTTTAAAATATTTTATTAAATATAAAAAAGGGTTTAATTAAATTATAAAGCTAGTGTTAACTTAGAATTACATTATAATGGAGTAAAATAGAACATAAAGTTATAAACAAGTAAAATAAAATAAAAGATGAGAATAAACAAGAAGATTATGGAGAGAATTAAAGGTAAAAATATAGAAAAAGGAGGAGGAAGGGAAAGAGAGAAATATAAGAATATGAAAGCATGAAATAAAAAGGAGTAGCCGCGCAAAGAAGAGAGATATCATGGGAAGGCTAAGGAGAAGGGAAAAGAAGAGAGATATCATGGGAAGGTTACATAGAAGAACGACATTAGGATAGGTTAGAACTGATATATTTAGAGGAAAATAAATGGATGTTGAGTTTACAAGAAAGGAAAAAATAAATGGATGCTAAGTTTATAATAAATGTTCAACTTATATCCCCCGATCGGGGTGCTAGCTATCCACGCAAGAGGCTCCACATGAAGACAGGGCAGGGGTACATGGAAGACACATCTGAAGGCCGTCACACCAAAATCAAGGTTGACGAGAGCTCATAGGGATGGGAGGCTCCACCCAAGGAGAGTAATGAAGGAATTAAAGCATACTGCAGAACAGTCAGGTGCAACAGGTGGGTTGTCAGTAATGTCTTGGGGTAAGTGCTGGCATGTGTGATGGAAATGGGCTATGTACATTCCCCTTAACATCCTGTGGTTGTTTGTCTTCGGTCGCACACTGAGTCACAGTGAGAAATTCAGTGGTCGAGGGAGAATTCTGCAACCTCCATCATATCGACGCGAAGGGCATGTATCCATTTCTCTGTTCATAACTACCATGAAATGAGTCTCTTTGTTTCACTCTATGAAACGAAGGTTTTTTTTTTTTTTTCTGGATTATTTGTACCTGGTTCAATATATTGTTGTGAATTACCTACGTTACGTACTTATATCTCCTTTCAATATTACCATGCAACATGCTTCTATTTACTTGGAAAGGAAGACCTTCATGTCTCTGGTTTACCTTTGTTGGTTTGATTGTAAAAAAAATTCTTCCCGAGAGTTAGCAATTATCACTGTGGATAGTCTGGAATGGGTTGATTTAAGGGAGTTCTGTGTACAGGACTTCAGTGAAGGAGCTATGGTAGGAATAAAGGGTATTTATCCTCATGCAAAAGGAATAGCTTTGGACTTCTTTCTCCACATTGCGGCCTATTTTTCTTCTTTTGTCTGTTCATAGTCTTACTCTGGTCCTATATGGCGATTTTGGCTTTGTAGGCTCTACTATGGTTTTGCATGGAGTTGTAAGGACTTGGCAGGTCATTGTATGGACCTTGCATAGCATTGTTACGCTCTGCATCCTACCCAATTTGGGCACTCTTTTCTTTCCTTGTCTCTGCATGGCTCTAATTTGTACTGCAATCAAAAGTGTTGGGAAATAGGTTGTATGACCTCTAATGATTTTAATGTAGGTTGTGTCACTATAAAGGGTAGCAAAAAAGGTTTGATTTTTTAGTGAGTCAGTCATGTTGGTTGTTTTGTCACTTTTCTTAATTTAACTAATTCTCAGATTAAGGGCATTATTGTTAGTAAATATGGTGGGATTATCTGTGTCTGGGCTAGTATGGGAAGGAGGAGTTGGGTCTGTTACACTTTGTATAGGGTGAAGTCTTCTATTGTTACTAGTCGGTATGCTCAAGAGTTGTTGTCTGTTTTTTATTTGAGTTCTATGAATATTCCAAAGTTGCATGGAATTTATGCCAGTGAAGGCAACCAAGCCCTGTTACTCCGTGATTGTGTTTATCTCTTGGGTTGCTTTAATATTTTCATGTTGTGTACTATTTCAGGTCTTCCAAGAATTTCTTTCCTACATAGAAACTTGTTGGAAGACCAGAATTTGAAGAGAATGGTGAAAGGTCAATCGATAAAGAAGGGTGCAAAGGAAAATGGGAAAGCCAAAGCTCCAAAACCTGCCCCAGCCAAACGTGGAAGAAAGTCTGGCAAAGAGGTGATAGAGAACATGTTCTAGACATATTCAGATGGTACACCATGCTACATTAAGTCCTTGATCCACAGGTGGGAGCAGGAATCAAAGGCCAAGGAAGAGGAGGAGGCTCACCACGGGGGTCTCACTCAATCAACCTCTATCCTATCACGTGCATTCATGGCATATTAAACAATTTCCTTACTTTGACTACATATTGGAAAATACCCCTAAAAAATCACAATATTTAACCCACTACCAATATGAACCCAATACACCTTTCCAATTTAAAAAACCCCTCCTTCCACTAGATATTGTAGGTATCCATTTTTTCATTAACATTTTTTATACCCCTTTATATTTTTTCATTAACTTTGAGCTCTGTTTTTTATACCTGTCACTATAAAAACCCTTTACCCCCTATATATCCCCCAATATACTATGCCATTTTTTCCTCAATATAAATCCCCCAATGTGAACCCATGTGTTATGGTATTGCTCCCCCAATGCAGCCTCTGTGAGGCTGACATGGTTGAGGAAGAATTGAATCCTATGATTACGGACCCTGGTAATACTTGCATTAGATTATCCTTATTTCATCACTCCATTCACACCTATTGGATACTAAAATTCCTTTTGTTGAAGGAAATTTTCTTTGTCGAAGAGATTGGGGGAGACCCTAAAGCAACTTCAAATCTAGCGGAAATCAGTAGGGCCATCCAAGAAACTAACTTGTGACAGCATCACCAGTGTGTCTGATTGGGGAGAATTAAGAAACAACTAAAAAGCATGCATCACGTTGACATGCCAGGCTCGAGTGTTAAAGATCTGGCTCCTATAGAATCATCTAATGACTGACTTTCTTTATTTTTGTTTTTGTTATGGTAGTGGATAACATTTACATTTCTCATATGTTTATGAAAGGAAAGATCAATATTAGCTACTTAAAGATAGTAAGAGACATATTAAATATGCTTATATTTTGGATGGCCTATAACTCATTAAGATGACCAAAAGACCTGGTTTCCTACGGGTAGGTTGAGGCTAAAAGTTGTAAATTTATTTGACTGCATTTTTATTTATGAATAGAAAATAGCAAGGATCTACTAATTTTACAAAAAAAAAATGTTCAACTTATATCCATCTTCACTATTAAAGTTATAGGAGTGCTCTAAAGCTTCCCTATTGATAAGCTTTGTAAATGTTAAGATTTTAATTTTTTCAAAACAAATGAAATGTTTTATATTGTGAGATTCTTCAATAATGGTTTATTTTGTTACACAATTATGGAAGGTATCATCCATATGCTCTTTAAATTCAGCTTTTACCAAAGTTACAAGAGAGCTCTAACTTTCGATCTCCTAGTTTCACCTATGTATGACCTACCACAAGAGTAACAAATCTACCAAGCATATATTCATTGCACCGAGAGGTGCATTCTACAGTCCAATATGACCCGATGTGTAAGTATGTTGGAAGCCAAAAAAAAAATCTAAATAATGTCGGCTTAAACAATGATAATATAAATTTAAAGTATGAAGAATTTTGGGAACACTAAAAAAAGAGATAGGGTTAATAAATAAAAATATAAATTTAAAGTATGAAGAAGTTTGGGAACACTAAAAAAAGAGATAGGGTTAATAAATAAAAATATAAATAAACCATAGGTATGGTAAATAATTAAAACCTATTTTTATACTTACTCGGGAAATATGGTAAATAAATATAAATATAAATAAATTAGAGGAATGGCAAATAAATAAAACCTCTTTTAATATTTACTCCATAAAAATTTTTATATTTACAAAAAACTCAAAAAGGGGTTTTATTTAGGTGAAGCCTATGGGCCAAATAACATGGGACAAATTATTATTAATACCAGGGTAAAAATACCATGGGCCAAATACCATATTTATAAAAGAGGTATGGTAAATAAATAAATGTAAAATAGGTATAAAGAGGTAAGGTAAATTATTAAAACTATATCTCATATGATTATAAATCAACATCTAATTATATACCAACCCTATGGGTCAAATACCATCCACCAAATTATTATTGATACCATAAAAAAAAAACATTATTAACCCTAACATTAATATTATTATTATTAATATTAAATAAAATATTCATATTAATATATTAATATATCAATATTATTAAATTTAATAAATTTGGATTAATACAATATTAAATTTGTTATATTATAATATATATTAATATATCATGATATATATATTTACTCTAGATATATATTGGAGGGAATAACAAAGACATATGATAGAGGTGGAGTAATAGGGGAGTGACAAGGGAGAGATGGAGATAAACTGAAGGAGAGGGGAGAGAGAGAGAGAGAGAGAGAGAGAGGAGTGAGAGAGGTAGATAAGGGTAAGAGATGGAGAGGGAGACATAAAGATGGACGTGGGAGAGAGAGAAGGAGAGACAGAGGGATAAGGAGAGAGGATTGGAGAGTAGAGAGGGAGAGGGCAGGATGGAGAGAGAAGGAAGGGGGAAGGGAGAGGGAGGTAGGAGAGAAAGGGAGAGAGAGGAAGGATAAGAGGAGGAAGAGAGATGGATGGATAGAGAGATGGAGTTAGAGGGGGGTAGAAGGAGGGAAGAATAAATACATAAAGAGTGAGAAGTGGAGAGAGAAGTAGTGACAGGGGAGAGATGGAGAGAGATTGTGTATGTTTAGGGGTGAGATAGAGAGACATGGAAGGAGTGATGGAGAAAAGGGGGGAAAGAATGAGAGAGAAGGAGAAAGGGAGGGATATAGTAACATAGTTGGAGAGAGAGATAGAATGATGGGGGAAGAGAGAGGATTGGAGGTAAAAGAGAGAAAGGGAGGGGGGGAGAAACAGAGGAAGGAGGGAGATAAAGAAAGAGAGATTACTTGAGAGAGACGAAGAGAGTGATGGGGCAAGAGAGAGGATTGTAGGGGGAGAGAGAGAGAGAGAGAGAGAGTGATGGAATTAGGAGAGAATGTTAGTGACAGGAAGGATGAGAGAGAGGACTTGAAAGAGAGGACAAGAGAGGGAGGATAAGGATATGGAGTTGGAGGGGGAGAGAGGGAGGTATAAAGAGATGGAGCAGGATGGGGAGAGAGGGAGGGAATAAAAGACATATAGAGTGAGTAGTGGAGAGAGAGAGGGAGTGACAAGGGAGAGATGGAGAGAGAGTGTATGTTTGGGGGTGAGATAAAGAGACAAACAAGGAGAGATGGAGAGAATGGGGGAGAGAAGGAGAGAGAGAGGTATATAGTAACGAATTTGGAAGGTGAAGAGAGAGAGAGAGAGAGAGAGAGAGAGAGAGAGAGAGTGAAGAGAGGTATGGAAAGAGATATGGATATGGAGGGGGAGATAGAGGGAGGTAAGCATAAATATATATAGATTTAAATGTGGAGAGAGAGGGGGGGAGTGATAAATAATATGGAAGGAGATGGAGAGAGGATAATATGTGGGAAGAGAGATCTAAGCAGGGGAGAGGGAAGGAAGGGGAAGAGAGAGAGAGAGAGGGGGAGAGGAGGAGGGAGTGTTAAATATATATATATATATGAGAAAGAGAGTGTATGTTTTGGGGTTGATATAGAGAGACATAGGGAGATAAAGATATAGATGGAAGGTGAAGAGAAAGAAGAGATAAATAGAGACAAGGAGTGAGGAACAAATAGATTGATAGATATGGAGTGAGAGAGCATGTGTGTTTGGCGGGGTGAGATAAAGAGACAAAGAAGGATATATGGAGGTAGATATAGATATATATGTAGGGGGAGAGAGGGAAGAATATTTCTTGCACTAGATGCATTGATTTTAGTGTAAATGCTGATTTCTAATCCTATTTGATTGCTTGCACTAGATGCATTTATTTTAGTGTAAATGTTGATTCCTAATGATATTTGATTACTTGCACTAGATGCATTGATTTCAATGTAGATGGTTTCTGATCCTATTTGATTGCTTGCACTAAATGCATTGATTTCAGTGTAGATGGTGATATCTAATCATATTTTATTGCTTGCACTATATGCATTAATTTCAATGTAGATGTTGCTTTATAATTATATTTTATTACTTGCACTAGATGCATTGATTTCAATGTAGATGCTTTCTGATCCTATTTTATTTCTTGCACTAAATACATTGATTTCGATGTATATGGTGATTTATAATCCTATATTATTGCTTCCACTAGATGCATTGATTCTATTGTAGATGTTGGTTTCTAATCCTATTTGCTTACTTGCACTAGATGCATTGATTTCAGTGTAGATGTTGATTTCTAATCCTATTTGATTATTGCATTAGATGCATTGATTTAAGTGTAGATGTTTTTTTCTAATATGATTTGATTTCTTGCATTAGATGCATTGATTTCAGTGTATATGTTGATTTCTTATTTGACGTGATTGGATGTATGATGGTGCATTAATTTTAAAGTCATTGGATTAATAGTGTGCATTGATTTCACTGCAAGCATAAAACTATTGACAATATACATTGATTTTTGTGTTATAGTAATTAAACCTATTAATATTGGAGAGCAAGAGAGACAAGGTATGATGTTTACTACAACATCTCGAGCTAAATATTTAAACAATTTACGATTCCAACTGTCCTTTTCTTATTATCAATATGAAAATATGACAAAACTAACAAGGGTGACAATAAGAATAGTAGAAAAAAATAGTTTGATATTGGTCACAATGAAGACTATTTCTAATTGATTACATTGTTATTATTCACATTTTCTATCATTCAATATTATTACATTGTCACTTTGCATTCAAAATTTTTAATTCATCATTAAAGTTATTTTACAATAAGTTTAATGATGAAAAAAACATTTCGAATGCAAAGTGACAATGGAATAATATTGAATGATAGAAAATGTGAATAATAACAATTTTTTCAATTACAAATAGTATTCATTGCGATCAATCTCAAACTATTTTCATATAATCTGTTATCACTCAGAAAAAATGAAGCAACATTTGACAAAGTCATATAGGTTCATGTGTCAAAGGTAGGGTTATAAGATAGATCTTTCATTACTTGGTTAAGGAAAATTTTTAATTTTTCTTATTTAGCCTATCCTAAGGTCTAAACCCACCCTCATTGAAATCCCCTTAGTCACATCAATCATAATTTTCTAAGATTTTTCAATTCCCAAGGTTATAGCACCGAAAGTGTCATTTTAGCCAAGAAACCACACTTTCGTAGCGAAAAACACTGATAAATTACACTTTTTGCTACGAAACTGCTAATACTTTCATAGCGAAAAGGCTTGAAATTACACTAGATACGCTACAAAAGTAAGGTTTCATGTCTGTCATGTCAAATTAGTTGTTAGGTGTTAGAAAATGATTTGAAAAGGATAAATTAGATACCATTCGAGTCAGTTAAGGTAAAGATCAAGGTACATGGTCAGGGTTGAAGTCATCATCACCATTTTAAGCATGTATGAGTCATCATTATGTTATGAGTGGGCATTGAACTTCAAAATATTTCCAAATTAATTCATTTATCATTCTTCATTCCTTATTTGCATGATATTGAGCTCTGGAGAGCTATTTAATTGAGCCAAAGTTGTGGTTGGTATTTTCAAAGGTTTAAATATATCATTGATCAAGCGAGGCAAGGAACTATCAAGGGAGGTAGAGAAGACACTAAAGAAACTATGGCTGCAAAAAGAAAGACAAATAAGGGTGGCCAATGTCTCAGATATGAGCCATGAGATATGAACCTAATAACTGAAGACCCAATAACTATAGAAGTCTTTAGAAAGACATGATGTTTACAGTTTTGTGAAAGAATACAATGATGCCATGTACAGGTTTCCAAAGAATTTTCCCTAAATTTCAGTGGAACAAATACAGAATTGGGAATGTTGAATCTCATTATTACACCAGAGATCATTGCAACAGCAACAGGGATTCCAAGAGGACAAGAAAAATGGTTCAAACAGTTCAAATTCAACATGGAGGAGTGAAAATATTTTATCAAGCCATAAAATAGTGAAATGGACCTTACAAATGCCATTCCAAGGAGCTGCATGAAGGATAATTTCTCAGAATTACTGCTTATCATCTAGAAATATTTCACTTGTGAAGGGAGATACCATAAAGTCTATTCTTACCATTTCAAGCTTCTCCTACACATTTCTAGTAAGATATCTCTTTATCTTCATTTATATTTACATATAATTTTATCAAAAATGGGAGATAAAGTTCAAGAAAAATGTGAAGGAAGTGAAACCTCATTGTTTCATCATGGCTTAATAAAATTGTTGGTTTTAGATGAGCTACAAATACTAGGCATAGGTTGGTCTTCTTTCCTGTTTTTTAGTGGTTTTGAAATGGATACCCTCACCCCTATAAGAATTCCTAAACTTAGGGGTATCCCATCACCTTTAGTGGCAGAACAAAGTGAACTAGTAGGGGCAGAGAAAAGTGAACCAGTCATGACGGAAACAGAGCAATTGCAGAGATTTGAAACACCCATTGGTCCACCTGCAAAACAAGAGCAATCAATGAGTAAACAAGGAAGCAAAAAGATTATAATGAGTCAAACAATGGCTTTAGAAGAAAAAATAGTGGCTAAAAGAAATTTAGAAGACATACTAAATTCCATTGATATTTAAGAGACTCCTATAGTCTGGGCTAAGGATATAGATGAAGGTGGATAAAAACTTAAGAAAGCTAAATCTGCAAAGAAGCTAGAGTTTGAAGGTGAGGATGCAGGTTTTATGTTCTAGGATAGGAATCACATGACAATACATGCTAGAAAATTGTTGGAAAGCAGTAAAGAGGTTCATCCAGCTCCTCATAGAGTCCAGCCATCTCAAGACATTATTGATCTTTCATCACCTGCAAAAAAAGATCCAGTCAGCAAGCCAAGGAAAGGAAAGGAGAAAGTTATTGAAAAAACAGAGTTTGAACTCCTTGAAGAACAGTTGAGCTTGGCTAATCATTAAATAGCTCTCATGAAGAAGGAGGCAAGGAAAAATAATATCCAGAAGATTCAGTTTGAAAAGATAAAATAGGTTTGGGAAGAGCAGGTTAACAGTGTATCAAAGACACTAGACAACACACAGCAATTAATCAAATGGACTATGCCATTAAGGAAAGAGGTGAAACATGTCAGAAGAATGAACTTTCCTTTGAAATATACCAATATAAATTTGAAGGATTAGGTTAAAGACCTCCAAGAATAACTAGAACTAATCCATTAGGAGCTGGAGAATAACGGCCTAAAAATGACAGTAGTTGAGGAGCCAATAGCTCAACTCATCATCAATGAGGAAGAAACGCCTCAAGACTCATAGTTTGAACTGGTTTATGTTTTGAAAGGTCAATGGCATGTTGGAAACAAAGTTTTTACAGCTTGAAAGAAATTTTTTACATCCTATTTTTGAAGTTAGGCAAAAATCTGGAATTTACATAGTTTTCCGCAGTTTCGTAGAGTTTCCTAGGCTTGAAGCCAAGAAAACACTACGAAACCACTTGTAGCTTTCTTTTAGAATTTAAAACCACTTTGGGTAGCTTCCAAGGAGAGCAATTGATATGGAAGATGTGTCAGGGCATGATGAACATAATGCAGAAGAAAAGAAGCAGAAAATTTTGTAAAGGTCATTTTTTGTATGCTATGAAACTGTTGTACTTTCGTAGCGAGCTATTTTGAAGAATTATGAGTTGGTTTTTGCGTAGTTTTGGACAAGTGAACACTTTCAAAGGGTCAAGAGACTTTTCTAGTATTCAACCAAGACTTGAAGACCAAGAGATGAAAACAACTCATTAGCCAAACCATTCGTTGAAGATAAGGACTTATTTTCCTGAAAAAACAGGGTTTGTTTCCAGATATTGAGGAGAGTATTTAAGTTGTCAAGTAGTGATGAGTTCTATCACAACATATTCAAACATGTGAATCATTAGTTGTCAGATGTGTAACAATTTTAGGAGAAAAGGTAGTTGATGTAATAAGTAGCAGTTTGATTCCAATTAGGAAAATGACTGTTTCATAGTGTAGCTGTCATTTTATCATTAAAGTACATGCTTTCCTATTATGCAAGGTGTCATTAGGAAAATTTCAATGAACTTAGCCAAGAGGCAGATCATCTCTCATGTAATAAGGTCTATTAAAGGGCAGATATTCGAATTGATAAAGGGTTGGAGATTTTTTGGTAATACTGTAGCTTTATGTAAATTGATTGATATCGGTAATACAGAGGAATTTTTCTTGACCAACCTGAGATTCTGATGGAGTTTTTAGTGCTTATCTGATCTATATTTTTTATGTGTACCATTTGCAGTGGTTTTCATCTTTAATACTAAAAATCTATAGGTGTATGCTCTGATGTCATTTATTTATGAATTGGACGTGTTGTTTCATGTTTCATGTGTGAATTACCTCTGCTAAAAACTCTTACATGCCTCAGCTTCCATGTCAAGAGACTTTACCACTGAACTACTGATTTGTTGACTCCATAAACCCAATTATTGCAGACTTGTACTCTTTTTAACCTACACATTTCACAACCAAGATTTTTTCTAAGTAGAGTTAGCCATATAGATTCATCTTTATCAAATATCATTAACCCCTTTGAGATCCCTCTCATATTGAAGAGGTTAAGCTTCAGTTGCAAGTTGGTTTCAAACAGTTACATGAAGTTGTCTGATTAGCAGCCAATCAAGTGCAATTTTGTGATAACATAATCGATGTGAAAAGATGACAAAACTAACAAGGGTGACAATAAGAATAGTAGAAAAAAATAGTTTGACATTGATCACAATGAAGACTATTTGTAATTGAGTACATTGTTATAATTCACATTTTATATCCTTTAATATTATTACATTGTCACTTTGATTCATGGGAAATGATGTTGTGCTTAGATGTGTTAGACTTGATTTGGAGTATGGAAACAAGAGTTCACATGTTGAGGAGATGAAGTGGATTGGCGCAATGTGAGTTGTAATTGATAAGTTGCAACCAAGTTGGAAGGATAACCTTCCATGAGTTGGGGTGGTGTGGAGGATTGTGATGCATTATGGATGGTGACCATGATATTGAGAAGTATTTCCTATGTAAAGACATGAGCCTTGACAAAGTTTCATGCGAAGGAAGTGAAGAGTTCATGAATCTAGGAATTGAGCAACAAGTTGAGTATCGTTGGGAATTGTTGACTTCATGATGTTTTTCACTTGGCGACGAAGTAGCATAAGGGAACACAAGGACTCTTGAAATGGCTTTCTATAGATGATTAATTATGTTCCAAGCATAGATTTTAATATTACCACTATTTACATGTCACCCAAGAGCCTCTAGGAATTGCTTAATTGTTGTTTTATATTACTTAATTATTATCATACAATTCCATCTTAACATAATGGGGCCATCCACAAATTTTGAATGATTTATTTATTTGATCCCTCTTCTAAATGTGATCACATAGAAAATACCTAAAACCCTCTCATGTCTAGTGTTTTTGGTTTTTTCTCAAATATCTCTTATGATGATATATAAGAGGATATAGTGCATGACCCTAACTTAACTAACTACTTCTCCTAAATAATTCAAAGATTCTTCCATTAACTTATAGTGCAATCAATAGTGAAACAATACATGCCATTATTCAAAGAAAAAATTATTCATTCAAGAGAAATTCATTAAGAACCGCAAATAAAATATAATGCATTGACCATATCTTTTTTAATCACCACACCTACTGAGACAAAGAACCATATATATTTATGATTAGGCTTCATCCCAAGTACTTTGCATCCTAGTTAGTTAAAGTATAAAAAATGATAGAATGTTAGAAGGAAATTAAAAAGTTTCAAAAATAAAATTAAAATGTTAAAAAAGAATTATATCTTTATTTTCTAAGTTATGCTTTGGTTTTTCATTAAATTTGATGAGGCGATAATAAATTATTTTTTATAGTGGAACAACTATTTTCAAATAAAATTAGTTTAATATAAATAGAATAAATAATCTAAACACAATTGAAATTTTATTATAATTTAAATTTGTATCCATTAGACTATGTCTAATATTGAATTATTTAAATCAATAAATAATAAAAATTTGTTAAAGATTTACTTCCTTGTAATATTTTATTTTAAAATTTACTATATAATTGAATAACATTAAATTATATAAAGAAATAATAAAAAGACAGATTTTTTTTTTTAAATAAGTTAATACTTATTTTAAAAAAAATCATATTATTAATTTAATTATCAAGAATTATTAAATGAATAAAAAAAATAATATATATAATATATTCACAGAATATTTTTAGTAATATTCTACACAAAAGTTGAAATTTATATAAAAATAGTTATAAACTTTTTATGTTGAATTTTAAAAAAAAATTATATCTTTAATTTTAAATTCAATTATATTATTAATTTTTTAAATTAATTATTATTTATCAATTTGTATAATGTTACTAAATAAATGGTATAAAAATATCAAATATACTTTATATTATTTCTTAAAAATATTACTCCAAAGAAAATAATTTTTTAGAATATTAATATATCCTTATCGACTTTTACATCTAACTGTGTAGATCAACTTTTGGGAAGAGAGGTAACTAAAATTAAGTTGTCTTTGAATAGTAATGAGCATTAGCCAAACTGAGTGCAATCTGTCGGTGAGAAAATTAAGGAAAGTAAACATGAAAATTTTTAGAGTAGTTATTTTGTGTTTTTTATTGTTGATTATGAAATATTAAAAAAAAAATTATTGGTTTATTTTCAGATTTAATTTGTTTAAAATTTGGTTGGGATTTCTTGAAATCACATGTTTGATGGTTAAATTTTGCATAATCCAAATATCCTATAAGTTTGTTAAGTTAACTAAAAACACTTATTTAAATAACACAAATCAAGATTCTAACATAAAAATTTCAGGTGAATTTTGACCATAAATCCGCCTAAAACTCCAAAACATCACACTTAATAACAACTCTTTTTAAAATTTGCAATGAAATTAATTTCAAAATATATTGACTTTGGCAATCATTCAAACCAACCAAGATGTCCCAATTGCAAAAACTCTCAAAACTCCACAACGAACTACTTGACTAATGACTTTGAAAAATTATTTGCCAAATTAACTTAAACAATGTTATTGGTTTTTCTCCCATATCGTTTTCTACATGAACTTCCCACTGTTAGGAGTAGCATAGCTGCCATAAAAGCAATTGCATACATAAAAAAATGACTCATTATTAACTATCATAAAAGGATTATAGATCCAAGATATGTTAGGAAATATCATAAATATTCATTTCAATACTAGTATGAAAACTATGAAATTACAGATATACTTGTTAGTGTGGCATTAATGATCAAAAAGAAAATATGGAAATAATTACAATAGTCAAACTACAATTAGTGAAATTTGAAACGGAATTAAATGAGATTGATGAGTTAAATTACTATTTATCCAAATTAAGATTAAATATTAATATTAATTAATAAATAATTATATTAATAAATAAAATTAATTATTAATTAAAGAATTAGATAAACAAATTAGTAATTGGTTAAAAATACACACAAATTTTACTATTAAATAATAATGACTAGATAAATTTGATTCTGCGCAACCTATTTGATATTATACATGGGACACCAAAGCTTTCTACGCAAGCAATTTGATATTATTTTAATTAATTTATTTGATATTATACATGGGACACCAAAGCTTTCTACGCAAGCAATTTGATATTATTTTAATTAATTCTTTAAAATATTAATATACTCGCTTATCCCACTTCTACATCTAATTGTGCAGATGAACTGTACTCAGGGTAAGAAAGGTAACTAAAATAACTATGACAAACTGCCTTTGGATAGTAATGAGCACTATGGAAAGTAAATATGAAATTGTTTACTTTTCATATGAAATTTTTTAGAGCAATGATTAAAAACTTTGATTTTAATTGAAACACATAATTGAGATCTGAAACACCAAGGTCCTCATATTGATAAAAATAAATAATTAGTAAAAAAAATATTCTATCCTAAATATTGGATAAAGAATGTAAATCTAAAAAAAATCTCATGATAACAAATAGAGCTTTGTTGTTATTTTGATTTTTATGGTAGATTGTGAGATATTTTAGGAATAGAGTTGTTTTTAAGATTTTTTTGAAAAATTTATTGGTTTATTTTTATATCTAATTTATTTAGAATTTGACTGGGATTTATTGAAATCACAAGTTTGATGGGTGAACTTTGCAAAATCGGAATATCATATGGGTTTGTTAGGCTACTAAATCCATATATAATGTTAAAAAACTTGTTTAAACAACACAAATGAAGATTTCAGCATAAGATTTTATGCCAGATTTTCTGCCAGATTTTTAGATTTAGTAATCATTCAAAAAAATAATTAAGATCTGAAACTCTAAGGCAGATATTGATAAAAATAAATAATTAGTAAAATTTGAATAAAAAAATAAATCTAAACACAACCTCATGAAAACAAAAGGCTCACTGATACAGTATTGCAGATGCCAATTGTTTATGGTTGTTCTCAGCTGTCTCACATGTATTGAAATAATGTACATATCTACATATCCATGATGGTTGCTTACCAAAATAAATGATTTACCAAAAAAACAATAGAAAAAATATCACACACATTTGCTAAAATTCTATAATAAAGAGATTGGCAGCCGCCTCCTGCAGATGGGACACGTTTGCTTTCTGCGCAACCAATTTGAAATGCAGTCTGCGTGAAACATGTGTGAGCATGGTAAACGGCAGACAGTACGGGTATTGCCATTTCCATTTTGATTTTCTTGGTCGTTTTCAACAAAATTCAAGGCTTCTATGCAAATAGAACATGACCATTTTTCTTCTTCATCCGTGGTTTCATCTGATTCAATCCTTTCGCACAATTTCTCCACTATATTTACCACTTTTTCTTCTTCCAAGATTTCAACTTCTTCCAAGATTTCATCTTCATCATCTTCTTCATCTGGAATTTGTTGCCCTGTTATCTGAATCGAGTAATAAAATACGTTGTCTATAATTGTAGTAACTAACTCTACACTCCCTTCTTCCTCATCTGATGTGTACTCTTCTTCCTCATACTCAACACTCTCTTCCTCTTCTTCCTCATTGACATCGCCTTCCATCATTGGTGCCTCTTCCTCTTCTCCATCATAATTGACAACTCCTTCCATCATCATCATTGGTGCCTCTTCTTGCATCATCGCCATATCTCCAGCCATCTCTTCATCATACCCTGCAACAACATTTCCAAATGCGGGTCCCACTATCTCTTCATCGTTGCCTGCTCGTCCTTCCATATTCCCTCCCTCTGCGAGACACAAATTACTCTTAATGGCTCATAACCAACCTGATTCTTTCTCCACCGCAACACAACTTATTCGCACTTCGAATATGAGTTCATTCGCACAGGCCATACAAGTTCACACATTCACATATATATATATATATATATATATATTTGGGACCCCATATCATATTTCGTGACGATGATGATGATATTTGGTACGTGGGATCTTTTCCATTCAAAGTATTTCTTTCTCTACGTTATTAAATGTTTATCGTTAGATTTAAACAAATTTAAATTTAATTGTGGACAGTATATGTCTAATCGTATTTAATAACGTGCGTTATTAAATGTTCATGGTTAGATTTAAACAAATTTAAATTTAATTGTGGACAGTGTATGCCTAATCGCATTTAATAATGTAGGAAATAAGTCTTGTCCTCTCTCATCGCCCACAAATATGACGACCCAATCAAAATTTCCTCTCACCTTCACAGATATGTTGACCCAGCTTCCTCGTGATGGATTGGACATTTTATTAATATTTTAGTGTCAAAGGAACATTTAGAGTTTATAACTACTGCTCTAATTAAGGCTGTTTTATTAAACTATGTGAATTAATAATTTACTGGAGCGGTTTAGACTAAGTTTGAAATCAAATCTACTTTTTGATATTATAAGTTAGAGTATATTCAATAACCAACTTAAAACTACACATATTAATAATTTATGACATAATTAGAATCTAAGATGTCTCAAAGCTCATGGTAATGAAACTTCTTATTTTTAAGGGACATTAATCCTTACAATATTATTTTAAAAAATCTATTAGTTTAAAAATAAAAATAAAAAACCTTCACAACCATTAAATTTATTAATCGTTAACTTTTTTAATAAATACATATAAAAAAAATTAACATATTTTTTTAGATTTTTAATTATTAATAAAATAATAATAAATTTAGAATCAAATTTTAGATGTGATATTGAGATTTTATTTATTAATTAAATAACTATAGAGTAATTTTAAAATAATAATAAATTTAGAATTAAATGTTTATTAATTTATTTTAAAATAATATAATTTAATATTTTTAGGTTGCTTTTGTTATGTAATGATAATGATTTTAATGTCACATATACAACTTTGTGAGTAATTTTTAGGTGATAATGAGGAGATTACAAGGACATGTTGGAGGTGAGATGTAAGGTGTATGAGTAAGTTGTAGGAGGGAAATCAGTGGTGTTAGGGTTACAAAAAGGAATGAAATGAGATCAATTCTCTAATCTATGTTCCATATCAATAGCATGGAGAAAATATTATTAGTCCATGTTTTGGGGGTGAGATAGAGATATAGATGGAGGGGGGGATAGAGGGTAGAAGAGAGATGCAAAGACAGGGTGGGGAGGAAGAGATATAGATATGGAGAGAGAGGGAGAAGGAGAAGAGAGAGAGATGGAGAGAGTGTGTGTATGTTTAGGGGGTGAGATAGAGAGATAAATAAGGAGAGACAATAGGAGATAGAGATATAGATGGAGGGGGCCTAGATTTTCTTACACTATTATCAATGCGCATTATTAATCTAATTACTTTCAAATTAATGTACATCATACATCTCGTTGCATCAAATCATAAATAAAAATATAAATCGAAATCAATGCATCTAATGCAAACAATCAAATAGGATTAGAAATCAACTTCTAGGCTAAAATCAATGAATCTTGTGCAAACTATCAAATAGGATTAGAAAGAAAAATCTACACTAAATTCAATGGATATATTGCAAGCAATCAAATAGGATTATAAATCAATATCTACATTGAAACCAATGCATAGAGGGAAGAAGAGAGATGCAAATACAGGGTGGGGTGGAAGAGATATAGATATGGAGAGAGAAGTGTTAGAGGGAGAGAGAGAGAAGGAGAAGAGAGAGAGAGAGGGAGTAGAAAAGGGAGGGAGAGAGATGGATATATATATATATATATATATATATATATAGAGAGAGAGAGAGAGAGAGAGAGAGAGAGAGAGAGAGTGTGTGTGTGTGTGTATTTTTGGGGAGTGAGATGGAGAGATAAAGAAGGAGAGAAAATGGGAGATAGAGATATAGATGGAGGGGGAAGTGATGTGCTTACGATGAAATCAATGCACACTATTAATCTAATTACTTTGAAATTAATGTACATCATACATCTAGTTGCATCAAATCAGAAATAAGCGTCTACACTTAAATCAATGCATCTAGTGCAACTGATCAAATATGATTACAAATCAATATGTACACTGAAACCAATGCATCTAGTGCAAGAACTCAAATAGGAGTAAAAATCAACATCTATCTAAAATAAATGCATCTAGTGTAAGGTATTAAATAGGATTAAAAATCGACATCTACATTGAAATCAATGCATCTAGTAAAAATGATCAAATTGGATTAGAAATCAACTACTACACTCAAATCAATACATCTATTTTAGTGAAAAACCAAAATATCTATGACTTTATAGATCTAACATCTATGTCTAGTGTCTTTGTGTCCACCTTCCATTCTGTTTCTATCTCCCTCCCTCTCTCCTTCTCTCTCTCCCCCCTCCCTCTCTCACCACCTCTCCCTCCCTTTCTCTATCTTTATCTTCTTCCCTCTCCCCCTTGCCATCTAAATCTATACCTCCCTCCATCTCTCCTTATTTGTCTCTCTATCCCATCCCCTGAAACACATGGCATGATATCTCTCTCTCTCTCTCTCTCTCTGAGAGATGGACAGAGTGTGTGTATGTTTGGGGGGTGAGATAGAGAGATAAATAAGGAGAGATAATAGGAGATAGAGATATAGATGGAGGGGGCAGAGATGTTCTTACACTGAAATCAATGTGCATTATTAATCTAATTACTTTCAAATTAATGTGCATCATATATCTCGTTGCATCAAATCAGAAATATAAATATAAATCGAAATCAATGCATCTAATGCAAACAATCAAATAGGACTAGAAATAAACTTCTAGGCTAAAATAAATGAATCTTGTGCAAACTATCAAATAGGATTAGAAAGAAAAATCTACATTGAATTCAATGGATATATTGCAAGCAATCAAATAGGATTAGAAATCAATATCTAAATTGAAACCAATGCATAGAGGGGAGAAGAGAGATGCAAATACAGGGTGGGGTGGAAGAGATATAGATATGGAGAGAGAAGTGTTAGAGGGAGAGAGAGAGAAGAAGAAGAGAGAGAGAGAGGGAGTAGAAAAGGGAGGGAGAGAGATGGATATATATGTGTGTGTGGGGGGAGAGAGTGTGTGTATGTTTAGGGAGTGAGATGGAGAGATAAAGAAGGAGAGACAATGGGAGATAGAGATATAGATGGAGGGGGCAGTGATGTGCTTACAATGAAATCAATGCACATTATTAATCTAATTACTTTGAAATTAATGTACATCATACATCTAGTTGCATCAAATCAGAAATAAGCGTCTACACTTAAATCAATATATCTAGTGCAAGTGATCAAATACGATTACAAATCAATATGTACACTGAAACCAATGCATCTAGTGCAAGAAATCAAATAGGAGTAAAAATCAACATCTATCTAAAATAAATGCATCTAGTGTAAGGTATTAAATAGGATTAAAAATCGACATCTACATTGAAATCAATGCATCTAGTAAAACTAATCAAATTGGATTAGAAATCAACTACTACACTCAAATCAATACATCTATTTTAGTGAAAAACCAAAATATCTATGACTTTATAGATCTAAATTCTATGTCTATATGTGTCTTTGTGTCCACCTTCCATTCTGTGTATATCTCCCTCCCTCTCTCCTTCTCTCTCTCCCCCCTCCCTCTCTCACCACCTCTCCTTCCCTTTCTCTATCTTTATCTTCTTCCCTCTCCCCCTTGCCATCTATATCTATACCTCCCTCCATCTCTCCTTATTTGTTTCTCTATCCCATCCCCTGAAACACATGGCATGATATCTCTCTCTCTCTCTCTCTCTCTCTCTCTCCCACCCCCTGAAACATAGTGCAAAAACTTCATTGGAACATAACTCATTAATTTTTTAGCCTTTTTTGTAGCAGAAATAGCCCAGTTAGGGGTTTTTTACTGTTCTGGAGCTATTTGATACATTCTTTAATCAATTTGAGCATTGTAACTTGATTTAAACACATGTTGTTTTTCATAATGAAAGAGGCCCCACCATTGGAAGTTGGACCAAGAGATGTAGCCCAGGAGGGGTTAACTCCTTCATCACTTGTTGTTTTATGTTTACTATTATGATATTATTGTCTTCATTATTTCTACAAAAGACTGAGTTTTAATGCATGTTTATGTTTTGATGAATTTGACATAAGAGGTTTAGAACCCTAATCTATTCACTTGAAAAATTTGACATAAATTCTCAAGATTTCATATACAAATCAGTTTGGTATCTGAGATTTGGTTCTTTATTTCTTTGAGGGTTTAATTTGTTTTCAATTGTTTCTTATGCTTACAAGGTTGAAGCTCAAGAGAGGAGAAGGAAATCCTGTGGTTTTAAGTCCTCAAGTTAGGTCAAGGACAAGGAGAGAAAAGGTTCCACAATCTCCACAACAAATTTCACCTCAAATTGTACCTGAAGCTTCAGTAGTGATGGCACATGAGGGAGAGCCTAACAATATGTCAGTGCATGAAAAGTATTTCAAATGCATTCTTTGACATGACACAAATGGTGAAAGTTATTTATGAAGATAGAAACACTAGGTTGCAAGGTGAGAGCTCCAATCCTCCAAAGGGAGATAAGTCTTCAAAAGGAGATGGAGGAGATGGAGACAAGACTCCAAAAGTTACTGGATGGAATGGTGACCAAGCACCTTTGAAACCACCATTCTCTTCAACTCCATCCTCACCGCCATCTTCACCATAATCATATTCCACAACAATCCCTTCACAAACACCTCCACATTCTCCAAAGGCACATAGTAAAACTCCATTGTTAACACTTGACATAAAATTTGAATTGCTTATGTATAATGGAGAGGTAAATGTTGAGAGATTAGATAATTAGGTTATTTAGCTTGAAGTGTATTGCGAGATACAAAGGAGAAAGGATGATGACACCAAGATTCAACTTGCTTTATTAAGGTTGGAATGTGCAACACTTATTTGGTGGGAAGCCAAAACTCAAGAGGACATGAAGAAACATGGTAAGGTCTTAACCTCTTGGAATGATTTTTTTTTAGCATTGAAAATACAATTTTACCCATTAGCATTCATGAAAAAAGCTATCATGGATTAGAAAAATTTTAGGCATTTAAAGGGTCAAAGTGTGCAAAGCTATACTCAAGGGTTTAGAAGAAGAGCACTGATATTAGGTGTAGAATTTTCATATCAAGATACCCTGCTAAAATACATGGGAAGTTTGCATAGCTATTTGAGGCATACCATTCTCATGTTTAACCCTACAATTTTAGATGAGGTTTGTGTACAGCAAACACATCTAGAAGCAAGAGGGAAAATTGTTCCGCAAGAGAGAAATAAAAAGACATTTAAAGGTGGAGACAAAGGAAAGGGTAAGTTCAAAGGAAAAGGGAAGAAGAATGCTTCCATCAAAAAAGAGGGTGAAAAAATTACATGCAAGAATTGTTCAAAGGATGGTCACAATGAAGAACATTGTTGGAAACTTCATCCTGAGATGAGACCCAAAAAGTTTAACAACAAAGGGAAGCAAAATACAACTTCAACTACACAACATGATTTAGGATCTGATTCAGGAGATGAAACAAATATCACAACTATGGGATTGAAAGGTAAGGTATCCATTACTAGCACTAGTTCATCAAATAGTCACAATAAAACTCAAAATTAAAAAGAGAGGATAGAACTCTTCCATATTAGAGTCATATCAAAACATAAAAATATTGACACTCTATTTGATAGTGGCTTTGAAAGCAAATCTCATTTCTGAAAACATTGTCAAAAACTTGAATTTGGAAACCATTCCGCATCATAAACCTTATCCTTTAGGTTAGGTGCATGACAATGCAAAGTTACAAGTAACTAGAAAATTTAAACTGAAGTTCTCCATTACTGCAAACTTCATTGATTAGGTAGAGCTTGATGTAGTACCATTACACATATGTGGTATTGTTTTGGGAAGCCCATATCTTTATGATAGGAAAAATATCTTTTATAGCCATGAACACAAATATTACGTGTTCAAATATGGTATTGAGTACATTGTTCGAGAACATTGCAAGAAACTAAACCTTTTACTTTTGAATGGCAGACAAATGAAGAGTCTTGTTAACTCTAGCAAGAATTTTGTGCTACTAATGATCAAACCCAAGAATGATGTTGATAATGAAGTTTTTCAAGGTATTTATTAAAAGTTGAAATCTAATTTGGTTGAGGTTGTTAACCAATATGATGAGATGTTTTAGGAGCCTAAGGGAATGCCTCCCAAAAGAGGAATCCAACATGAAATCCAAGATTGTCCTCTTCCTAACATTGGAATGTAGAGGATATCAGTGATGGAAAATGAAGAAATTAAAAAACAAATCCAAGAGTTTCTTAAAAAGGGGATCATCCGACCAAGTACTTTGCCATGTGGTTCACCTATTGTTTTGGTACCAAAGAAATATGGAACATGGCGCATGTGTCTAGACTTTCGTGCATTGAAAAATATCACGGAAAGAGTCGTTACCCAATTCCTAAAATTGATGATTCACTTGATCAATTGAAAGATGTTGTGTATTTCACTAAGTTGGACTTGAGGACTTGCTATAATCAAATTAGAATCACTAAAGGAGTCATATCGAAGGCAAAATTCAAAAAAAATCAAGGTTTTTTTTAATGGTCAGTTATGCCCTTTGGAATCTGTAATGCTCCTGCTACTTTCATGTGTGTGATGAATGAAGTATTGAGGCCTTTTCTAGATGACTTTGTGATAGTCTATTTAGATGACATATTAATTTTCAGCAAGTCACGTGAAGAACATGTCATGCATGTCAAGAAAGTATTATATATATTGAAGAAAGAATGATTATTTTTAAAGATGTCGAAATGTGAATTTGGAAAAACTTCTTTAGTTTACTTGGGTGCAAGGTTGATGTCATTTTGAATTGGCCAAGGCCCACAAAAGTGATAGAGGTTAGACGTTTTTTGGGAGTGTTACACCAATTTTTTGTCATCTAACCATTTACAATTAGATGGATCAAACTACACCATGTAAGACCAATTTTACCATAGTAAAATTGCTTTCACTATAAGAAATAATTTAATAAACCATATTTTATTAAGTTATTTATGGTTCAAACAAGAAACTCCGCGAGGAATAATTAAATAAATCCTTATTTCTTTGATTTTCCTCTAGGAATAATTAATTAAACCATTGTTTAAATAATACTCATGGTCATGTTTAACCCAATTATGAGAAATAATTAGATAAATCACTATCTTTCTTATTTTCTCTAGCAATGATTAATTAAATCATTATTTAGTTATTATTCTTTGTTAAATTTGAATAAATCACCTATAAATAATTAAACAAATCATTATTTTTTAAATTATTCTTTAACCCCATTCTTGAAATGATAAATAAATTATTTATGTGTTTATTATTTCTAAATAAAAGTATTTAGCCAATTTAAATTAATTTTCCCTCCAACAAAAAGATCTGAAACTCTAAGGCAGATATTGATAAAAATAAATAATTAGTAAAATTTACATATTCTATCAAATCAACTCACTCGTTAAAAAATCAATGATTTACCAAAAAATCAATGAATTAAAAGTCACACTAATTTAAAAAAAAAATAAAAATATACAATAACATAATATCATATTTCATATCATATTTTCTAAACAAAGATGGGCACGGGGCTCATGGATTTAGTAATCATTCAAAAAAATAATTGAGATCTAAAACTCCAAAACAGATATTGATAAAAATAAATAATTAATAAAAAAAATATTCTATCAAAATTTTGAATAAAAAAATAAATCTAAACACAACCTAATGAAAACAAAAGGCTCACTGATACAGTATTGCAGATGCCAATTGTTTATGGTTGTTCTCAGCTGTCTCACATGTATTGAAATAATGTACATATCTACATATCCATGATGGTTGCTTACCAAAATAAATGATTTACCAAAAAAACAATAGAAAAAATATCACAGACATTTGCTAAAATTCTATAATAAAGAGATTGGCAGCCGCCTCCTGCAGATGGGACACGTTTGCTTTCTGCGCAACCAATTTGAAATGCAGTCTGCGTGAAACATGTGTGAGCATGGTAAACGGCAGACAGTACGGGTATTTCCATTTCCATTTTGATTTTCTTGGTCGTTTTCAACAAAATTCAAGGCTTCTATGCAAATAGAACATGACCATTTTTCTTCTTCATCCGTGGTTTCATCTGATTCAATCCTTTCGCACAATTTCTCCACTATATTTACCACTTTTTCTTCTTCCAACATTTCATCTTCATCATCTTCTTCATCTGGAATTTGTTGCCCTGTACTTATCTGAATCGAGTAATAAAATACGTTGTATATAATTGTAGTAACTAACTCTACACTCCCTTCTTCCTCATCTGATGTGTACTCTTCTTCCTCGTAATCTACACTCTCTGCTTCCTCATCTGATGTGTACTCTTCTTCCTCATTGACATCGCCTTCCATCATTTGTGCCTCTTCCTCTTCTCCATCATAATTGACAACTCCTTCCATCATCATCATTGGTGCCTCTTCTTGCATCATCGCCATATCTCCAGCCATCTCTTCATCATACCCTGCAACAACATTTCCAAATGCGGGTCCCACTATCTCTTCATCGTTGCCGGCTCGTCCTTCCATATTCCCTCCCTCGGCGAGACACAAATTACTGTTAATGGCTCGTAACCAACCTGATTCTTCCTTCACGTTGCTTAACTTAACTCAACTCTGTGCCGGCAGCCGCAACACAACTTACTCGCACTTCCAATATGAGTTCTTTGGCACAGGTCATACAAGTTCATATATATATAATTGGAACCCATAGATATTTCGTGACAATGGTCATATTCGGTGACGTCGGCCTCATTGCCCACAAACGTAACGGCCCAAGCAGAATTGGCCCTCGTCCTCACACATCTCTTAACGGTTTGACCATTTTCTTTATTGGTGATCTTAAAGCTTCACTAAAGGTAATACCACTAAAATTGAATCTGTTAACGGTTTGACCATTTTCTTTATGAACTAAAACTTTTATTAATATTGGGGGTGTAAAAAGGGACATAACTTTTATTAATATTGGGGGGTGTAAAAAGGGACATTTAGAGTTAATAGGTTAGCTTTATAACTACTCTAACGAGGGGTGATTCTCTAAACTATGGCGTGGAGGAATCTATTGAAGATATAATGGGCAGGTTTGAAAACAATTTCCATTTAATTTATGAAATAAATCATTTAACTATAATTAAAACATAATTTATAAAACAAAATTTAAATTATTTATATTTCATTTAATATATATCTATATATATATCTGAATTTGTGTAGGTATTATTCATTTTAATACTTAAGTTTTAGTTTTGTATTTAAATAGTTAATTTTTATTTAAAAAAGTTATAGTCTAAAAAAATTCACATAATAATCTAGAAATTCCGGTAAGATTAAAAAAAAATCTCTAAAGATTTTTGAAAATCTAGGTTATAGTGGTTAAATTTCAATATTTTGAGTGTTCTAAGAATTTTTAATGGTGCTAAATCCATTTCTACCATCAAAAATGTGATTTAAACTCTCCAACTACCTGATTTTTTTATTCAAAAAATTTTATCAGATTCTTGAAAAAAACAATAAATAAATTAATGAAATTTAAAATTAATGAAATAAGATATTCTAGTCAATATAGTTGAATAAATTAATTAAATAAATAAATAACTAATTAAATAAATAAAAATTAAATATATGTATATATTAAAATTAGAAAAATCATAACTTATTCGCACTTCGAATATGAGTTCATTCGCACGGCCATACAAGTTCACACATTCACATTTATATATATATATATATATATATATATATATATATATATATTTGGGACCCCATATCATATTTCGTGACCATGATGATGATATTTGGTGACGTCGGATCTTGTGCATTCAAAGTATTTCTTTCTCTACTTTATTAAATCTTTATCGTTAGATTTAAACAAATTTAAATTTAATTGTGGACAGTATATGTCTAATCGCATTTAATAACGTATGCTATTAAATGTTCATCGTTAGATTTAAACAAATTTAAATTTAATTGTGGACAATATATGCGTAACCACACATTTAATAACGTAGGAAATAAGTCTTGCTTTCTCTCCTAGCCCACAAATATAGCAACCCAATCAAAATTGCCTCTCACCTTCACACATATGTTGACCTAGCTTCCTGGTGATGGATTGGACATTTTATTAATATTTTAGTGTCAAAAGAACATTTAGAGTTTATAACTACTACTCTAATTAGAGTTGTTTTATTAAACTATGTGAATTAATAATTTATTGGAGCAATTTAGAGTAAGTTTGAAATCAAATCTACTTTTTTATATTATAAGTTAGAATGTATTCAATAACCAACTTAAAACTACACATATTAATAATGTATGACATAATTAGAATCTAAGATGTCCTAAAGCTCATGGTAATGAAACTTTTTTTTAAGGGACATCAATTCTTACAATATTATTTTAAGAAATCTATTAATTTTTGAAAAAAACTAAATAAATAAAAATATGCACAACCATTAAATTTATTAATTGTTAACATTTTTAATAAATACATATAAAAAAAATTAACATATTTTTTTAGATTTTTAATTATTAATAAAATAATAATAAATTGAGAATTAAATAAAATTTTAGATGTGGTATTCCCGGATGCGGGTGCTGGAGTGGTTAATGGCGATGATGGGACAGAGGTTATACCAGACGGGAGGCCACCTGCCTTCCCGCAAGAGGAACGTCAATCCCACCTGATAAGTGTTATTGCTGGACTTAATGACAATTACAATGGGCGCACATCACAATCCGGAAGCAGATCCTCGAGGCATTCTCGACTGCTGTGTTATATATTCATATCAGGCTCAATGGAATGGTTATTCATTGTCGAAGATTTCCCGGTGCAGAGGAGAACTGTTAAATGCCATGGCCCCGTCTTCCCCAGCGCCAGTGAATTGGTGGTGCCATCCTGATGCAGGCAAGGCAAACGAGCGCACCACCACTGGCAAGAGAAGCCACAACAATTGTTGTTTGGAGCTCGGTGATAGCATTCATATCTCTCTCTCTGGTTCCTCCATGTCGGCCACAGTCTTTCTGAATACTCTTCCGACGCAGCCCCCGGTCAACACTTCGGCTCTCTGGAGTTCTAGTCCCAATTCCGCTGCAAGCATGCCAAGACTAAGGCAAAGGATGCGCTGCAGGCGCGGGTCCACCAAAAGCACTGGGAGGCGTTCGCCTTCCCCTTCTAGCTCGCCTTCAGAGATTTCTTCCCCCTTGGATAGCCTTCCCCGTCTTCTCCATGGTCGTTTGCTCCGTTCGAGACGCAGATTGGACTCACCCTTGTCCTCTGCGCTGCTAGCTCAATCCCACACCGCTCTCTTCTCATTTGACTGCTCCCTCAACCGTCCGAGAGTCTCTGTCGCCATTTCGGTAGTTTTTCTTGAGGAACCCCAGGATGAGAAGACTGAGAATCCTACGGATGGGCAGGGTCCTGTTGGTCGCACTAATCAGGACGAGGCGCTTCAGGGTTCGGAGGGCCAGCCCAGCGGGAGCAAGGATGTTTTGCAGGGAGACTCTGGACACTGTCAGGCGGATCTGGTGGTCACTCCACCCTCCAAAACAGTGGTCCATTCGGATGAAGACATCCCCAACGATCGTGGTGAACCGGAAGATTATGGGTGCAGGGTCGAGCAAGAGGCTCCTGATGAGTAATTATGCTCTCTTTTATGGTTTTCTTGTTATGTCACTGCCCTCTCCAGTGGGCTTGTCTTTTGTTTTTTCTGTCATCTCCTATCATGGTCCAGTTTCTATTAGTGACAGTCTTCAGAATTCACAGTATTTTGATCCCCTGCGTGGGATTTTTTAAATGGTGGTTGCTACAGGCTGGTTTCCCTCCTGCAGGGCAGTCTCAAACTATGTTTTGTCTGTCTAAAATGCCTCAACACTGGGCAATGTTAAGGCTTCGGCCCACTGTACAATAATTTTACTGTTAATAGACTACTTTTACTTAGAAAAAAAAAAAATTTAGATGTGGTATTGAGATTTTATTTATTAATAAAATAACTATAGAGTAATTTTAAAATAATAATAAATTTAGAATTCAATGTTGATTAATTTATTTAAAAATAATATAATTTAATATTCTTAGGTTGCCTTTGTTATGTAATGATAATGATTTTAATGTCACATATACAATTTTGTGATTAATTTTTAGGTGATAACTAGGAGATTACAAGGACATGTTGGAGGTGGGATGTAAGGTGTATGAGTAAGTTGCAGGAGGGAAATCAGTGGTGTTAGGGTTACAAAAATGAATGAAATGAGATCAATTCTCTAATCTATGTTCCATATCAATAGCAGGGAGAAAATATTATTAGTCCATGGTATTGCTCTCAAATAGTACTACTTCATTATTTAAAACACTTAACACGATAGAATTAAAATTAACCAAAAATGACTCTTTAGAATATTGGATCTGAAGTTACAATTAGAGCTCTACGAAGGTCTCTACATGCTTCAATACCCATTGTCTCTCATATCTTCATACTAGAAACCATTTGTGCATTAAGTTGGAAAAATAACCCAGAGGATAAGAACATATTTTAAGGCTTGGAACAAGGCACACAATATACTAATGCATCTTGATGTGTCACTAAATGGTCATAATTGAGTTCACTATGGATCTCTAATGTAGTGTGGAACCATGATTTGGCTTGGGAAAGTCCCTGTAGGTGATTTATTGCAAGTAACAAGCATTGATCTTCAATTATAGTTGTATAGTGTAAGGCCCTACCCTTGAATGGACTTATGCACCTTTATTACATGATCACATTCATGACTAGCATAGATGGAAATGGCGAAAGGTTGATGGATAGAAGAGTTGATTTTGGATAGTCCTTCGAAGAAAAAATATGAAGGCTTGCAAGAATTCCAAGTGCAATAATGTTTAAAGACAAATCTAGCAACAATGGCAAGAGCCCAAGAGCATTAGAATTCATAGGAATCATTGAAGGTTCTCAATTCCTTGACAATATATTGAGGAAAGTTTGGGGTATAAAGTTAAGAACGATAGTTTTGTAAGGAAAAATATTTTGGTAATAATCACATATAAACAAAAATAGTTTTCTAAGGAAAATCCCATAATGGATTCTAGGTATAACATTGTTATAGTGTTCAAAGGTGGAATTTGTATCCACCTAATAAGTTTTATTCACTAATCAAAGCCAAATGTGGCTCATTACCTGGGTATAGGCAACAGAGGCTAAGGCATATATAAAGGTCAAATTCTAGTGGAAGGATAGATATAGAAGGAATCATTTTGTTAAAAGGATGAAACTCATGATTGCAGCAAATCATCCTCTTCTCAGCATTTATGTTGGTTTATGTATATTTTTCTAGGACATAGGAAAATGGGGAAGGTAGCACTAGTACATGAATGCTTCAAATAAATTTTTGATTTGTAGGAGGAAACTCGAAAAATTTAAGGAAGGGGTGGAGACCTTCCCTTTGTGAAATATTGATGAGAATGTTAAAGTAATGGACTCTTTCTTAGAGGAGTAAGGTAATATAATTCTAAGTGGATGGATAGAAATTGTGGTGGAATCTTCCAAGGAACATGTGCATCCAACCTATTATATAACCACCACAAACCATCGTATATGCCATATCTAAAGTCTTGAGATATTGAGAGTTAATTATTCGGTGGCGGTTACCACAACAGTCACGAGGCATTCACATGGCGGAGGCTCCACATATAATGCCACAGTTCAATTTTTATGCAGCAGGGTTTTTAACAGTTAGGGAGTCGATTACAGGTCTATCGAGAAACATTCACATGGCGTGTCTTCACAACCATTGATGCCATGGTTAGTTGGCGGTCCCATAACCATAACCAAAAGAAAACCACCATTCCAACTACAGTCATAAACCGGGGTTTGCAACCGGCGGGAATTTGTAACCGAACTCGAGATTGACAAACCCCACGATGCTACTTGGTCAAAATTTATCCGAACAATGAGATAACTGACATGATTAAGGAGGCAACAATTTGCACCTGAAGCGACAAGAATATCACCAGTGCTAGGGGAAATTTTTGCCCCAGTGGTCGAGAAAGGCAGAATTTGTAAAACCAATTGTAGGCATGTGTGAATTGTAGGAAAGATAGTGCAAAAACTTCATTGGAACATAACTTATTAAGTTTTTAGCCTTTTTTGGAGCAGAAATAGCCCAGTTAGGGGTTTTTTACTGTTCTGGAGTTATTTGATACATTCTTTAATAAATTTGAGCATTGTAACTTGATGTAAACACATGTTTTTTTGCATAATGAAAGAGGCCCCACCATTGGAAGTTGGACCAAGAGATGTAACCCAGGAGGGGTGAAATCCTTCATCACCTGTTGTTTTATGTTTACTATTATGATATTATTGTCTTCTTTATTTCTGCAAAAAAATGAGTTTTAATGCATGTTTATGTTTTGATGAATTTGACATAAGAGGTTTAGAACCCTAATCTATTCACCTGAAAAATTTGATATAAATTCTCAATAATTTCATATACAGATCAGTTTGGTATCTCAGATTTGGTTCTTTATTTCTTTGAGGGTTTAATTTGTTTTCAAGTGTTTCTTATGCTTACAAGGTTGAAGCTCAAGAGATGAGAAGGAAATCTTGTCGTTGTAAGTCCTCAAGTTAGGTCAAGGACAAGGAGAGAAAAGGTTCCACAATCTCCATCACAAATTTCACCTCAAATTGTACGTGAAACTTCAGTAGTGATGGCACATGAGGGACAACCTGTGTTAAACACCATGTTGAAGCACACATATGGTGTATGAGGAAGAATAACACACACACAAGAGACTCAACACACAATGAAAGATAAGCTTGAGGCTCTCTTATTTTCCATTATACAAAGATGTACATTTATAGTACAATGGTGTGACTCTTGGTTTCACATTCCAAGGTTACTTGGAATCCATTGTGACTTTTCGCATTCCACACCTACCCATGTAGGATTAGGTGTTCAACATCCCCCCTTAATCCGAAGGGGTATGTGTGAGTCCAAGAAAAGAGTTGTAATACAAATCTGCAAAGTATACATGGCAGCACTTGGGCTGAATCAACTCTTTGAAATGTTGGAAAAAAGAGGTGGTTTAAGGATGACCACCAACACTGGAACGCAAAACTTGTTGCAGTTCCCGGAACTCTTCCAAAACTGGCAAGAAGCTGAAGGCTTCTGCTAGAGGAATTGTCCCTCATAAAAAAAGGAGACCTTCAACCTAAAAGAAGGGAGGTCTACTACCTGTGATGGTTTTAGGATTACCAACAACTCTGGAATGCTTTGAAGCATTTCCTGGAACTCAACCAAAGCTGGCAAGAAGCTGAAGGCTACTAAGCTGAAGGCTTCTGCTAGAGGAAGTGTTCCTCATATATGAAAAGGAGACCTTCGACCTAAAAGAAGGGAGGTCTACTACCTGTGGTGGTTTTAGGATGTCCACCAACCAAAGATGATGGTTTAAGGTTGTCCACCAACCGAAGGCATGCTCATGGGCATCCGTGTCTCTGGCTACATCTTTGAATCCGGAATGACGAATTGTGGCTCAGCCTCGCTTGAACTGCTGGCTACAACTCTAAACATGGAATGAGAGATTATGGCTCAGGCTTGCTTGATCTGTCATCGAAGCTTGTACATGACCACCATTTTCCCCCCTGTCAGGGACAAGGTGAGATGATGGCGAAAACTCAACTGCAAGTTTAACTAATATCAGTGAAAAGTTCTAATATATTATCAATAACATCTTACCCCTTTGGGCTTCCATTGCGAAGCGATCCATTCAAGTTGAATCTTTGTCCTTGCAGGAGGCTTGTTTCTGAAGCATCTATCTGAAGAATGGGTGTGCCGACCATAGTGCTTGCATGGACGAAGATCAAAAAAATGATCTTTCATATGACCAACTCGATCACAGTGTTGGAATTTTACAATCTGTTGTTGTTGTGGAAGTGAAACAAGATCTGGAACAGTTGCAGGTGAACTGTCATATAGGAATCTGGCACTTTGAAATATGATGGGCTTGGTGTAGTCTGGAATATGAAAGGACACATCCTTGTCATATCCAAGACCAGTTCCGTGCTTGTTATTGAATGACTCTTCAGGAAGCTCAAGGTCAGTGGGCTTAGGACGAATTGGGTTGAGTTTTCCATCTTGCATGTAAATTTTTGCATATAGGAGGCCGAATGTGAATCAATGCAAATTTATCTTCTTTCTTTTGATGAGAGTCCTTCTCAATCTTCGAACGAGAAACGAGGTTGAACCGGTGGGAGTTTCTTGATTCGTCTTACTTCTGTGAGTTCTTCATAAAAACTCAATATTTTCTTGCAGCATCTTGTAAACAAAATGCAGATATTACAAGAGCATCCTTGCTCATTTTTTATCATATCATGAACATTTGAATGAATGAGGTCATTCAACAACACTAATGCCTCATTGATTTTGGCCATTTTCAACAATTTAGGCTCAAAAATGAAAGGGTGTCGGCTTCAACCGAAAATGCACCCGTTTACAATGTGATTCGACAACAAATACAAATGACTCAAAAGAATTTCCCACTATGGAAATCTCAAAGTACAAAATCTGCTCCTCAAATGATGGAGGGCAATCAACAATTTTTTCAACTCAAATACACTTCAAGTCTTGAATGAAGATGCAAATCAATGTCAGTTCAATACAATATTTTTGCAAAAAAGTGCAGCAAAAACAATGTGCAAGGAGCCTTTGAGGTAGCTGAATTCTCTTCTTCAAATAGCTGTTTCAAACTTGTCATCTCATGTAAAATTCTTCAGAAAAATCACCCTCTTATATATGCGACAAATCATAAAATGTAAATCTCAATTTCTTCTATGTATTCAGTCTATCTGCTCCTCATATGCCATTTTCTTCATTTCTGCTGTTCATATTTCGTTTTCCTCTCTCTCTTTGCTGTTTTTTTTTTTAAAAGAGAATAATTAAAAAGTGAGAATGAAGGACTATAATAAAAAAGGAGGAGGGGGATTTAAAAAACATGGGAAATTTATTTAGGGAGAGGGATTTTAAATGGAGTGGGAGAGTAATTTTTTTTTTTTTTAAATGGGAATAATTAAAAATGGAAAGGGAAATATTAAGATGGGATGGGAAACTATATGGTGGGGGGGGGGGGTTTATTAATGGAGGGGAATAAATTAAAAAATGGAAGAAGATTAATTAAAAAGGGGGAGTATTTGAAAGGAGGAGGGAAAGATTTTTTAAAAATTTAAAAATCGAAATATGGGGAAGGGGATTAATTATATGGGAAGGAGAATAAAAATAAATTTAAAAAAGGGAGAGGGAAATTTAATGGAGGGTATTATATGAGGAGGGGGATTAATATAAAACCATTTTAAAAATTAAAAAGGAACGAATTTAAAGGAGGGAATGGTATTATAGGGGAATTAAAAATCGTGGAGGGACGGAGGTTTTATATGGGAGAATTTATTAAATGGAGGGGCGGGGTATTGAATGGAGAGGAGGCGAAGTCCGCAGGTGAGGGGGTTAGAAAGGGAGAGGGTGCGCGCGAGAGTTGGAATGCGTTGCAGGTGGGGCGGGTGTGAGGAACGTTGAGAGCGTGGGAGAAAGGGGTAGGTTCACGATTAAGGAGCGAGAGGGCAGCGGTGGGTGCGTAGGGAAGAGGCGGAGCCGTGGGAGTAGGGCTGGAGGTGGATGCGAGTGGGTAGGGTGCTGTAGAGTTCGAGTGTTGAGAGTAGTGAGCATAGGGAGTGAGAGCGTATGGAGTGAATAAGGGTAGCGATTTGTGAGAAAGCCGCGGTGTAAGATGTAGGTCGAGAGGGGGGCCGAAAGGCCAAAACTAATTTTTATTTTTTATTTTTTTATTTTTTAAAAACATCAGAGAATAGAGAGTAGAGAGCAGGACATTTTTTTCTTCTTGCAGGAATTTTACAAATGTACAGCAGTTTGTAATTTTTCAGCAGAATAACTTTCAGAAATTGCAGAGAAAATTTCGCCAGTAAACTCAGAAAATTTTTACTTCAAAAACCCAGAATTTTTATTCAAGAAATTGCAGAGGGCCATATAGCAGTAGAAAATTGCAGGGATGATGAAATCTTCAGCAAAACTCAGAATTTTTTTCCATTAAAAACCAGAAACTTCTTCTTCAGAAACCCAATTTAAAACACTATTCCAGCAGCTCTTCAAAAGCAGAATTTAAAATGCAGAGATTGCAGAAAAAAAATGAGCAGTGAGAAAACCTTCAGATGCACAAAGCTGCGTTTCTCCTAACCAATTTCTGAATGCTGCCAAGGATTTTGAGTGCTGCTCCTTCTCAAAACCAATGCTGCTCTTCTTCAAAACAAGTGCTGCCAATTTCTGAATGCTGCACTTCTTCAAAACCAGTGCTGGCAAAAAGCTTGATGAATGTGGCAAAAAAGACTGCTGCAGAAACTCTCTAAAATGTTGCAAAAATGTCAAAATTTTTGCAGATATACACAGGCCATAAACACAAATGGTTCACTCAATTTGGAGCAGGGCCAGCAATCGCCCGCTCTGATACCATGTTAAACACCATGTTGAAGCACACACATGGTGTATGAGAAGAATAACACGCACACAAGAGACTCAACACACAATGAAAGATAAGTGTGAGGCTTTCTTATTTTCCATTATACAAAGATGTACATTTATAGTACAATGGTGTGACTCTTGGTTTCACATTCCAAGGTCACTTGGACTCCATTGTGACTTTTCGCATTCCACACCTACCCATGTAGGATTAGGTGTTCAACGATTTATACTAATTTCAGTCCTCTGTTTGAATTTGCAGCTAATTTTTCCTTTTGAAACTACCTACACGGTGTAATTCTTAATTTGAGCATTAATGAAAAAGGAAAGCACAATTAGAGCTTTTGGAGCCAACGGTAGCCCAGAAAAGGAGAGAAATTGAAGTTTGTTTAAACAATGCTTCTTATTATTGTTAGTATGTATTCTTCGTCGAAGTGTACGAAAAAGAACCACTTTAGCTACGCATAACTAATAGCCCTAACAACAATAATGGCTGCAAAACATCTTCAGATCTGCAATTAGTAGTTAAAGTGCTGCAACAAACGGATCTATAAATGGAAAGACATTAAGCAGTAAAGTAAAGAGTTTGCTCCATGCATCCAACAGACAAGACAAGAACACGATTTTTGAATGAATTTTTATATTACGGGGCACCTGGGAGGAAACAAGAAGGTGTATCCAGATCTCCTCAATGGGATGGGTTCTTTGTAGTCCTCAGCACTTCAGATCTAAGCTTTCTCTCTCTTGTAGATGTAGAAAACCCAATGCAGAAAGTAGAGCTCAATGGGAGCAAATGATAGAAATGAGACCAAGTGTATAGATCCAGAGTGATCTAATAGGCAAAAAAAGGTGAAGAATGATGGGGAAAACCCTCCTATTTATAACAAAATATTGGGTCATTCTAGATCTTGGTGCATGATTAAAATAATGTTAACCAAATCTAGATCCACCTCTATGGAATATTTTATTATATTTGTTGGAGGGAAAGAGTGTTTGACTTGGGTCAAATCCCTTGATTAGTGAAAAATAAATAAATAAATGATTTATTTATCTTTTTAAGGAAGTGGTTGGGAGATAATCAAATAAATAATGATTTATTTGATTAATGGTGGGTGATTTGGTCATATTTAACAAGGAATATTATCTAAATAAGATTTAAATAATTATTCCTAGAAAATAACAAGATAACTGAGTGTTTATCTCATTAATTTCTTTGTTTTTGGGTTAAACATGACTGGGAATAATAATTAAATTACGGTTTAATTAATTATTCCATGAGGAAAATCAAACAAATATAGGTTTGTTTAATATTTCCTTTTGGGGTTTCCTATTTTAACATAGTGAAAGCAGTTTTACTTAGGAGTAAGCGGGTCTTACATGGTGTACTTGGGTCCATCTAATGATAAAAGGTTAGATGACCAAAAAATGAAGATATGCTCGATTATCTTTGTGCATTTTTTTAACATTTATATTTCAGATTTTACTACATTAAACAGTAAATTTTCATAAGTCCACTTTTCCCAATTAGACTTATACAGTGATCACAACTCATTAGTTTCACTTCAAACCACATTACTTCCATTGCAGAATACTTGAACTTGCTTATTCACACATAAAATTTTGATTAATGAATACTTTGCACATAAACAAATACTTTCATTGATCAGATATATTTAAGTGTTTACATTATATTTCTTTAGGCAGAGCCAGTAAGTGGGCCAGAAGCTTCTGGTTTCATCCTTTCTACTAAAGGTGAAATAACCAGTAAAAGCCCCTACTGTCAATCTCTGTATATGAAATACTTTGTTCACACAATTTCATATCATCAAAAAGAAGAGGAAAAGGTTTTCAAGGTAAAAATCAACTAATCTACATCTAGAGAATGTTTTTCTGAGGTTCTTGACACCTCCAAGGTGCTGCCATCCCAAGTTGGAGCCATTGTTAGCCACCTATAAAAAATTGTCATATGAAATGGTGGCTAAATTCCTTTTTAGCCTTTAAGAAACAATTCATGTTCAAATTGCTAGTTATTAAATTCTTATGAAGATATTTACCCTTTGAGTTAATCTTCACTACTGTTTCCCTCTTAATCTTAAAGAACCTACTGTTTGCCAAGAGAAAGACTGCTTAAAACTCCATCTTTCATCATTTTCACTACTCCTCTTCTCATAATTAAACCCCATTTTCATCCCTTTTTTCCTCCATAAAATCCCTCCTAAAGCCTTCATTTAACCTTCAAAATCATTCCAAAGACCCTTTTTAACCTTATGTTCCCCTTTAATTTGGTTTAAAACCCTTCATTTCCTCTACCGGAACCTTGTTTTGGCCTTAAAATCCTTGTTTTTGGCTTAAAAACACTCTTTCCGCATAGAAAGGTTCATTAAGCCCCTGAGGGCTTATTTCCTTAACCCCCTTTCCTCATACGACATTAAGCCCCGCAACCGGGTGCTAAAAGGCCTTAAACCCTCGATGAAACCCTTTTTCCTTTGTTTTTCTCACTACCTCGACGTTTTGGCCTGAGTTAATTTAGACCGTTGATCTCTGCAGATCAATGGTCACTGGGCCTCCCGATCACCATCCCGTCTCTTCTCCCCTTGAAACTTTCCGCTTCATTTTTAAATCTCCACCATTTGTTTCAAAGATCCAGTGGTCAAGATTAACCCTGACAGCCCCTTGCCCCTTTCCTCCTTTCCACAATAACCCATCTCATTTATCAGATCTTGACCATTCATTATCAAAATCTGACGGCCAGGATTCAATTCGATAGACCCAACTACTTTGGGACCTACCTACTGCCTCATAAAAAACCTACCCACTCACATGCTGCCACGTGTATTCCACTATCACCCCTTCCGTGCAACTTCATCATCACGTGCGATCCACACCGTCGGATCTGGAGCCTCCGATCCGACAGCGGACGTAGCGTTTCGCAATTTTTTTTTGAAAGAACATTAATGCCCAAAAAAAGTCTGAAACTAGCAGTATTCAAAAGGACGCGTGTCAAACAATGTATCGTATTGCATTTTTTTGGCAAAATCTCAAAACCACTTGAAAGCAATGTGAAAACTACTGCCGGTTTTCTGCCTCACCACAATTCTCCTTTGCAAGGTTATTTTTGGATTTAATCCGAGCCATCGATCTATGAGATCAGACGGTCTTGTTTAATCCTCACCCTCATTTCACCTTTCACCTTATTTTCTCCCAAAATAATTCCTTGGTCGATCTCGAGAGTTCATTGTCCTAATCTAACGGCCTACATCAGATCGTGACCCCAAACTCCTTTGCCTCTATCTATTCTCACAAACACTCCATTGTGAGTTCTCTGTCGTCGATCTCCGAAGATCGAACGGTCCCGATTTAACTTCCCCTCCATTGTGTTTCACCACCAGCCAACCTCCCAAATGAACCCACCATTTAATCTCGACTGTTGGTTATTCTCATCCGATGGCTTTGATTTAACCTCGCGCCCCAAACCTCCAAAGCAGCCTTGAACCTATTTTTTGCAGGTTTTTTTATAATTTTTGTTTGTTTTTTGTAGGTTATATGGGTTTTTCCCATATTTTTAACATAACGATAAAGCCAGGGATGACGATCCATAGGCCACTACCCAAGAAGAAAGGGAATCTACAGGGTTCAGACTATGATTTTACCCGTGCCTCATGAGCATTGGTGATGTCATAAAACTTTTTGTGTGCCTACAACACAACAAAAAAACACAGTGAACATCAATTAAGTGAAGAATATTAGTGTCAAAGGATAAGATCAGAGCAAAAGTGAGGAACTAAAGATTTTGATCATATTTTGAAGGGATTAAGGCATAAATTCAAGAATCAAAGGCATAATCCACAGAGATAAAGACAGTTTTAAAGGATAAAGGCCCGAAGATGAAGATCATGGCCTAATTAAGCCTAAACATAGACCAAAAGCAGATTAAAGATGTTTTAAGGAAAAGCAAAGAGATATATTAGTCCGAAAGGCCTCCACTGCCACATCAGAGGCTAATTGAATCCTCTTTAGCTACCAAAGAGCCACCTACAGCCTCAAATAAATCGAAAGAAGGCATAGTTATTGCACAGTCTGTGATATTTTTGCCTAAAGATAGCTGAACAATTATTTCAAACAAAGGAACTTATTTCAAACTACCAGCGAAGTTATCGAAAAGATAAGAAAGAGCCTTAAAGTCAATATTTTCATCCACTAAGACTAAAAAACAGGAGACAAATTTTTAAATTGGATGCTTTCCTGCCTTATGCCTTGCATGGTTTTCAAGGCTAGGAATTGCATTAAGTGTAGAATTAATGATACTCAACCCTAGAAACTCTTTCATCTCCTCATTTTCTTATAAAATCTCCTTGAGGAGCACATGGTAAAGGGTTGGTCTCTGGATATCTGTTTCATGTAAATGGTTTTCTGAAGCTGTTGTAGCCCTGTTTGTAATTGAAGATACATAAGCTGAGATGAGAAGTTTGAGGCTGTAGAGACCACTGGACTTGATGATTGTAACTAGTTTGAACATCAAATACAAATAGCTGATTTATGGGATCCTGGTCTATGTCAATGGTGATGTGTTTCTAACTGTAATTTTTATTTTTCTTTATGTTTCCATTTTGTCCACTTTTCTCTAATAAAGAAAAGCAAATATAGAGCTAGGATTTACTGTTAAAAGTACCCTACTCTCACTAATAAGCTTTATCTCTATGTTTTCCTCCTCTGTGTATTTAAGAATGATTTAATATAGTCCAAGTAGTTAAGGAATGTTGGTTAGTCCATGTCTTACTGTCTAAACTTTAAACATTGTTCTTGAATGTTATTTTCATCACATGCTAAGTAGAGTTGGACTAGGAAAGTTTATGGCTTGCCATGTCTTCTAGTTTTTTCTCCAAAGGTTGTTTGAAAGTTTCCCTTAAGAGTATGTTGAAAGCAAGATAGTTTCAAAGTACTTATCTAATCTTAGACTAATTTTTTATTTTTATCATGAATGTTTTCCTTTGAATATGCTAAAAGCATGATAGGTTCAAAGTCCTTACTTGATCTTAAGCTATTCTATGTGTTTTACATGTTTTCTATAGAAAGTATATCAAAAGCAGGATAGTTTTAAAGTACTTACTCGATCTTAGATTACTTTTATGTCTTTTCTCTAAGTGCATACAAAAGCCGGATAGTTTCAAAGTACTTACTTGATCTAGACGTCTTATTGTTTCTTCATCTCCGTTTCATTTCCCCACAGGGACTGCACTGGGGGACCAATACCATACCATGTGGGTTCACATTGGGGGATTTATATTGAGGAAAAAATGGCATAATATATTGGGGGATATATAGGGGGTAAAGGGTTTTTATATTAACACGTATAAAAATGGAGCTCAAAGTTAGTGAAAAAATATAAAGGGGTATAAAAAATTTTAATGAAAAAATGGATACCTACAATATCTAGTGGAAGTAGGGGTTTTTTAAATTGGGAAGGTGTATTGGGTTCATATTGGTAGGGGGTTAAATAATGTGAGTTTTATGGTATTTTCCATGAGGTAGTCAAATTAAGGGTATTGTTTAATATGCACATAAATCACACGTGATAGGAGTTAGAGGCCGATTGAGTGAGCTCCCCCAAGATTTCCCTCACCCCATTTCTTATCGTCTCCATCTCTATAAACGAACTTAATGAGATTATTTATTTATAATACTTTCCTAATGGACCACTCTTGAACCTTGTTGTTTCAATTAAATCCTCTTATGACTACATAACGCAATGGATTAAAGTTGCTTCTTGCCTATCTTATTAGCTGAACCATTCTCCCACTTATTTACACATTCACCCTTCATATAGACTTCCTTCACCTTCATTATATCCCTGCCCAACCAAAACCAAAAGAAACCTTTGTTCTTAATAACTAGCCTAACATCACACCAAAAGCCTTAAAAGATAAATCAATCTTTGCACTTATATAGAGATCCCTCTCTGGATTCAGGAGGGCTAGATCCTAGAATCCCAAAGTGGTTCATATGTAGGCTTTTCAGTTTGTATTTGCTAATATTGAAAATTACAGAGACCTAACATTCTGGTGATTCCACTGGGGATTTTTGAGTAAATTACATTTTATACATCTTTAAGACCTTAGAATACCCATACATCCTTAGATTGGCTTCATAATAAACATGGTGGTGGAACCAGAAAACATTTTACCTACATAAAAGCTAAAAATTTTCCACCTAACGAACCCACACTCTACAACTCCCAAAAGACCAAATGACTCTACTGGTAGAAGACTCTAAACTGGTTGACAAGATGCAGTGACCTCTTTTCTAATTTACAAACATGGATTTAGATATAGACCCAGAAGCCAAAAAAATGGTCATGATGGAAAAAATGATGTGCATGCTTGGAAAGAGAATAGAAAGGTATGAGGCTAATTTAAATATTGATGATCTAGAGAAGCCCATGCCTTTCCATGATCAAACACAAGCTCAATCACCTCAAGACCTAGACAATGAGCAATATATGTATGATTTTCAAAACTTTATAGAAGATGATGAGCAAGGTTACAAAGATAGCAATGAAGAAGGTTGTCAAGAAACTCCTGATTGCCTCCCTATATCTTGTACTATGTTGTTAAGAGAACTTCATGACCAAATTGCAAAAACCTATAGTGAGCAGCACTTTGAGGAAACAAGTAGCCACTTAGAAAACACAGAGCCTGAAATAGAAGCTTAATCAACACATACAGGGACTCTCCCTCTATGCTATAACTCATTTCAGATTTTAAGAGAAGAGTGGCATCCTGATAATGTAAAAGAAACAACTCATGAACCTTATATGCAAACTGAGTGTCATAATAATAATGAGGAATTGTTTGAAACAAAAGAACAGCAGGAAACAATAGAAAATCCTCAAATTTTCCCTGCAAACTCAAGTGAAGATTCACTAAAAGAGGCTCAAGAAGATATCCAGCCTCAAAACTAGTTAACACAAGAGAAAGAGGACTGTTGTTCTTTTATCCATGTTAAAAAGGAAATCCCTCTTTTGACAGAGGAAGAGATTGATATAATATTGAACAGAAATTCAGCCCTCAAATCTTCATTAGAACAAAATACCTCTGCTCATCTACCTACTGAATGTTGTTGTCTTGAAGTAGAAAACAAACTTGTAGATCAACTCAAAGAAAAGCCAACTGATAACCTAATATGCTTTATTGGTGAAATTTTTTTTTCTAATGATTTTCCAAATTTTGATCATTATAATGATGATGATGAGCTTCAAGAAGAAACTAATCATGCAGGGCAACCAACAGTTGATTGGTGTTATGAGTTTGATTGTCATCAAATTGAAAGCATCAATCAACCAATCCAATCCATCAGTAATAATTTCCATGTGATTAGAAATGAGCAGCCTTTCAGCTTAAAGGTTGAGGAGGAAAGCAATGAAGAAACTGTTGAGCAGGTTGAAACCAAGGAGCCTCCCCTTGAAAAAGAGGAAGCAAGTGAACACACCCCTGCTCAAGAACATAATAACCTCTTCATAGAGTACAGTCCACCAAATCAGAATATCTCAGAGCTACAAGAGGACAACACTACAAAATATGATGAGTCCTCTAGTTCAGATGATAATGAAGATGAGGAAGACTATCTTCCTCAAAATAGTCTTTGCCTTAATTCATGGAGAAAGAAGAGGTAATCCCGGTTGAAACCTGATCTTCCAAAAAATTCTCAACTGTGTTGGGGCAGTTTAGATGTCTCGTATGTGTGTGGGCAGGAAGTAGATTATCTACCAGACATGTGGAAGGCTTTAAAAGAAGAGACTCTGTACTCTTTCTTTATTTATCCCATGGAAGAGTGTGTGGAGGCCCCACTGGCTCAAAATTATCACATGGATCCTTTGCAAGAGCCAAATGCATGAAAATCACCACCCTTCCAATAGTCTCTTGGTTTTTGATACCTTCAATATGTACTATGGATACCCCTGACAAGCAGCCCGAATTTATTTTCCTTTTTGTCACTACTGAACTGGCTACATTGGCACTTTTGTATCATATAAAAAAATGTAAATATTCCAAGTTAGAATAGGTTAGGTAGGAATGTCAATAAAGCTCATATTTTCAGCATTTAGTTAGTTGTTGATTTTTTATTTGAAGGAAAAGGAGAAAAATACAAAAACAATAAAAAAAAGAAAGAAAAGAGGGAAGTTTGTAAAACAAGAAAGGTACAGCCCCATACCAAAAAGAAAAACAAAGTCTGAAAGTGTGCAAGCTCAAATGCCACTCCTAAAAACACACTTCTAGTTAGTCATACAGCCTAATCATGACTAATTAGCTTTTCAATTTACTGTTGATAGGTTAGTGAATTAGATTAGCCAAACAATATAATCTTGGCTTATCAGTAAGGTAGATTATGGTAGAAAAATGAAGGTTCAAACAAGCTCAAATCCTGAACCTATGAGATTGATGAAGAAATGGTTCCAATATACTCAAAAATTGAACCAGGAAAGAAAGAAAGATAGCTCAAACAAATTCAAAACAGAGCTGAAGAAATAATGAAGGATGTTTTTTATTTTCAGATCTTAAGCCTTCACAATTTTTCTTTAATTTTCTGCAAATAATAGTCTATGTGTAGTTTTTTTTTATGCCATAGATTCGCAGAAAGTTAGACTGTTTAATCCTGGCTTGGCTTCATTTAAATTTCTTGTTTTAGAAATTAGAGAATAAAAGTCTGTCAGACAGTCTAATCCTGACAAATAGTAGTTAGGTAGAGAATTTATGAACTCAACTGCTTAATCTGAGTTCATGGAGAAATAAGGGTAGACTTAGATTAGTTTTATATTTTCAAAAATAATAAAATGATGATGTTTAAGTTTTTCAAGTCCAAATGCACCTTCTGAAGAGAAAATTTTAGGAATTAGGTTGTGCAGGTAGCTGTTTGGGGAAGAATGTTTCTGCTGATATCGAATGTTCTAATCATCTTACAAGAAGCTAATCAAAGAAGAGGAAAAGGTTGTCAAGGTACAAAGAACCTGATCTACATCCAGAGAATGTTGTTCTATGGTTCTTAACACTTCCAAGGAGCTTCCATCCCAAGTTGGAGCCGCTGTTAGCCACCTATAAAAATTTGTCATATCAAATGGTGGCTAAATTCTTTTTTAACCTTTAAGAAACAATTCATGTTCAAATCATTAGTTCTTAAAGTCTTATGAAGTTCTTTACCCTTTGAGTTAATCTTCACTGTTGTTTCCCTCTTAATCGTAAGGAACTTGTTGTTTGCCAAGAGAAAGACTACTTAAAACTCCATCTTTCATCATTTTCACTACTCCTCTTCTCATAAATAAACCCCATTTTCATCCCTTTTTTCCTCCATAAAATCCATCCATAAGCCTTCATTTAACCTTCAAAATCATTCCAAAGACCCTTTTTAACCTTATGTTGCGCTTTAATTTGGGTTAAAACCCTTCATTTCCTCTATGAGAACCTTGTTTTGGCCTTGAAATCGTTGTTTTTGGCTTAAAAACACTTTTTCTGCATAGAAAGGTTCCTTAAGCCCCCGAGGGATTATTTCCTTAACCCCCTTTCCTCATATGACCTCAAGCCATACAACTGGGCGCTAAAATCCCTTAAACCCTCGATGAAACCCTTTTTCCTTTATTTTTTTCACTACCCCGACGTTTTGGTCTGAGTTAATCCAGACCATTGATCTCTGCAGATCAACGGTCACTGGGCCTCCCGATCACCATCCCGTCTCTTCTCCCCTTCAAAATTTCCACTTCATTTTTAAATCTCCACCATTTTTTCTGGAGATCCAGTTGTCAGGTTTAAACCTGATAGCCCCTTGCCCCTTTCCTCCTTTCCACAATAACCCATCTCCTTTATCAGATCTTGACCGTTCATTATCAAAATCTAACGGTCAGGATTCAATCCGATAGACCAAAATCCTTTGGGACCTACCTCTCGCCTCATAAAAAACCTACCCACTCATGCGCTACCAAGTGTATTCCGCTATCACCCCTTCTGTGTAACTTCCTCATCATGTGCGATCCACACCATCAGACCTGGAGCCTCGGATCTGACGACAGACACAACGTTTCACAATTTTTGTTCAACAGAATGTTAATGCCCAAAAAAATTCCGAAACTGGTGGTATTCAAAAGGACGCGTGTCAAAAAATGTATTGTATTGCATTTTTTTGGCAAAACCACAAAACCACTTGAACGCAACGCGAAAACCGCTGTCGATTTTCCACCTCACCACTATTTTCCTTTGTAAGGTTATTTTCGGATTTAATCCGAGCCGTCGATCTATGAGATCAGACGGTCTTGTTTAATCCTCGCCCTCATTTCACTTTTCACCTTATTTTCTCCCAAAAGAATTCCTTGGTCGATCTTGACCATTCATTATCCTAATCTGATGGCCTACATCAGATCATGACCCCAAATTGCTTTGCCTCTATCTATTCTCACAAACGCTCCATTGTGAGTTCTCCACCATCAATCTTCGAAGATCAAACGGTCCTGATTTAACTTCCCTCCATTGTGTTTCCCCACCATCAAACCTCCCAAATGAACCCACCATTTAATCTCAACCGTTGGTTATTCTCATCCGACGGCTCCGATTTAACCTCGTGCCCCAAACCTCCAAAGCAGCCTTGAACCTATTTTTCGCAGGTTTTTTATAATTTTTGTTTTTTTTTGTAGGTTATATGGGTATTTGCCATAGTTTTAACATAATTATAAAGCCAGGGATGACGATCCACAGGCCACTACCCAAGAAGAAAGGGAATCTACAGGGTTCAGACTATGATTTTACCCCTGCCTCGTGAGCATTGGTGATGTCATAAAACTTTCTATGCAACTGCAACACAACAAAAAAACACAATGAACATCAATTAAGTGAGGAATATTAGTGTCAAAGGATAAGATCAGAGCAGAAGTGAGGAACTAAATATTTCGATCAGAGTTTAAAGGGATTAAGGCATAAATTCAAGAATCAAAGGCCTAATCCATAGAGATAAAGACAATGTTAAAGGGTAAAGACCCGAAATGAAGATCAAGGCCTAATTAGGCCTAAAACATATACCAAGAGAAAAATAACAGTGTTTTAAGGAAAAACAAAGAGATATATTAGTCCGAAAGGCATCCACTACCACATCAAAGGCTAATTGAACCATTTTCAGCTACCGAAGTTCCACCTGCTGCTTCTATAAATCACAAGAAGGCATAGTTATTGCCTATTCAAAAGATATTTTCCTAAAGAGAGATACACAATTATTTCAAACAAAGGAACTTATTTCAGACTGTTAGCGAAGTTATTGAAAAGATAAGAAAGAGCCTTAAAGTCAATCTTTTCATCCACTAAGCCTAAAAAATAGGAAATAGAGTTATGAGACAGATTTTTAAATGGGATGCTTTCCTTCCTTATGCCTTGCATGGTTTTCAAGGCTAGGAATTGCATTAAGTGTATAATTAATGATACTCAACCCTAGAAACTCTTCCACCTCCTCATTTTCTTATAAAATATCCTTGAGGAGCACATTGTAAAAGGTTGGTCCCTAGATATCTGTTGCATGTAAATAGTTTTCTGAAGATGTTGTAGCCCTGTTTGTAATTGAAGACACATAAGCTGAGATGAGAAGTTTGAAGCTGTAGAGACCCACTTGACTTGATGATTGTAACCGGTTTGAACATCAAATACAAGTTGATTTATGGGATCCTGTTCTATGTCAATGGTGATGTGTTTATTATTGTAATTGTTATTTTTCTTTACGTTTCCATTCTATCCACTTTTCTCTGATAAAGAACAGCAAATATAGAGCTAGGATTTACTGTTAAAAGTACCCTACTCTCACTGATAACCTTTATCTTTATGTTTTGCTCCAATTGTGTATTTAAGAATGATTTAATACAGTCCAAATAGTTAAGGAATTTTGGTTAGTCCATGTCTTACTGTCTAAACTTTAAACATTGTTCTTGAATGATATTTTCATTACATGCTAAGTAGAGTTGAACTAGGAAAGTTTATGGTTTTCCCTGTCTTCTATTTTTTTCTCCCAAGGTTGTTTGAAAGTTTCCCTTAAGAGTATGTCGAAAGCAGGATAGGTTCAAAGTCCTTACCTAATATTAGACTACTTTTATGTTTATCATGAATGTTTTCATTTTGAATATGCTGAAAGCAGGATAGTTTCAAATTACTTACTTGATCTTAAGCTATTCTAAGTGTTTTAAATGTTTTCTATCGAAATTATATCAAAAGCAGGATAGTTTCAAAGTACTTACCTAATCTTAGATAAATTTATGTCTTTTATTAAGTGCATGGCAAAAGGAGGATAGTTTCAAAGTACTTACTTGATCTTAGGCTATTATTTGTTTCTTCATCTGTTTGATTTCCCTCACCCCATTTCTTATTGTTCCATTCCATAAAATCAACTTAAATAGATCCTTTGACATAGATGACTTGCCCCATGGACCACTCTTGAACCTTGTAAATGACTCCATAGCCCAATGGATTGAAGTTGCTTCTTGCCTATCTTATTAGCTGAACCATTCTCCCACTTATTTACACCTTCACCCTTCATATAGACTTCCTTCACCTTCATTATATCCTTGCCCAACCAAAACCAAACAAAACCTTTGCTCTTAATAACTAGCCTAACATCACACCAAAAGCCTTAAAAGATAAATAAATCTTTGCAATTATAGAGAGATCCCTCTTTGGATTTAGGAGGACTAGATCCTAGAATCCCAAAGTGGCTCATATGTAGGCTTTGCAGTTTGTATTTTCCAATCTTGCAAATTACAGAGACCTAACATTCTGGCGACTCCACTGGGGATTTATGAGTAAATTACATTTTATACATCTCTAAGACCTCAGAAGACCCAGACATCCTTAGATTGGCTTCATAATAAACATGGTGGTGGAACCATAAAACATTTTACCTCCATAAAAGCTAAATATTTTCCACCTGGCGACTCCACACTCTACAACTCCCAAAAGACCAAATGACTCCACTGGTAGAAGACTCTAAACTGGTTGAAAAGATGGAGTGACCTCTTTTCTGATTTACAAACATGTATTTAGATATAGACCCAAGAGCCAAACAAATGGCCATGATGGAAAAATTGATGTACATGCTTGGAAAGAGAATAGAAAGTTATGATGCTAATTTAAATATTGATGATCTAGAGAAGCCCATGCCTTTCCCTGATCAAACACAAGCTCAATCACCTCAAGACCTAGAAAATGAGCAAGATATGTATGATGATCAAAACCTTATAGAAGATGATGAGCAAGGTTACAAAGATAACAATGAAGAAGGTTGTCAAGAAACTCCTGATTGCCTCCCTATATCTTGTACTATGCTGTTAAGAGAACTTCATGACCAAATTGCAAAAAATTATAGTGAGCAGCACTTTGAGGAAACAAGTAGCCACTTAGAAAACACAGAGCCTGAAATAGAAGCTAAATCAACACATACAGGGACTCTCCCTCTATGCTATAACTCATTTCAGATTTTAAGAGAAGAGTGGCATCTTGATAATGTAAAAGAAACAACTCATGAACCTTATATGCAAACTGAGTGTCATAATAATCATGAGGAATTGTTTGAAACAAATGAAGATCAGGAAACAATAGAAAATCCTCAAATTTTCCTTGCAAACTCAAGTGAAGATTCACTAAAAGAGACTCAAGAAGATATCCAGCCTCAAAAACAGTTAACACAAGATAAAGAGGATTGTTGTTCTTTTATCCATGCTAAAAAGGAAATCCCTCTTTTGACAGAGGAAGAGATTGATATAATATTTAACAAACAGTCAGCCCTCAAATCTTCATTAGAAAAAAATACCTCTGCTCATCTACCTACTGAACCTTGTTGTCTTGAAGTAGAAAACAAAGTTGTATATCAACTCAAAGAAAAGCCAACTGATAACCCAATATGCTTGATTGGTGAAATTGTTTTTTCTAATGATTATCCAAATTTTGATCATTCTGATGATGATGATGAGCTTCAAGCAGAAACTAATCATGCAGGGCAACCAACAGTTCATTGGTGTTATGAGTTTCAATATCATCAGCTTGAAAGTAGCAATCAACCAATCCAATCCATCAGTAATAATTTCCATGTGATTAGAAATGAGCAGCCTTTCAGCTCAAAGGTTGAGGAGGAAAGAAATGAAGAAATTGTTGAGAAGGTTGAAACCAAAGAGCCTCCCCTTGAAAAAGAGGAAGCAAGTGAACATACCCCTTCTCAAGAATATAATAACCTCTTCACAGAGTACAGTCGACCAAATCAGAATATCTCAGAGCTACAAGAGGACAACACTACAAAATATGATGAGTCCTCTAGTTCAGATGACAATGAATATGAGGAAGACTATCTTCCTCAAAATAATCTTTGCCTTGATCCAGTGGAGAAAGAAGAGGTAATCCTGGTTGAAACCTATCTTCCAAAAATTCTCAACCAGGTTAAAGCTGATGTCTTGGAAGTAGATTATCTACCAGACATGGAAGGCCAAAAAGAAGAGAATTCTCATCTTTTCTTTGTTGATCCTACGGAAGAGTGTGTGGAGGCCCCAATTGGCTCAAATTCTCAAGCATGGATCCTTTGCAAGAGAAAAATGCATGAAAAGTTGTCACCTTCTGTGATAGCCTTGGTTTTGAAGATTAATCTTCAATATCTACTATGGATACCCCTGACAAGCAGCCATAATTTCTTTTCCTTTTTGTCACTACTTAACTGGCTACATTGGCACTTTTATATCATATAAAAAATTGTAAATATTCCAAGTTAGAATAGGTTAGGTATGAATGTCAATAAAGCTCAGCTTTTGAGCATTTAGTTAGCTGTTGATTTTTTCTTTGAAGGAAAAGGAGAAAAATACAAAAAAAAGAAAAAAAAGAAAAGAAAAGAAAAGAGGGGAGATTGTAAAACAAGAAAGGTACAGCCCCATACCAAAAAGAGAAACAAGGTCTGAAAGTGTGCAAGCTCAAATTCCACTCCTAAAAACAAACTTCTAGTTAGTCATACAGCCTAATCATGACTAATTAGCTTTTCAATTTACTATTGATAGGTTAGCGAATTACATCAGCCAAAAAGTAAAATCTTGGTTTATCAGTAAGGTAGATTAGGGTAGAAAAATGAAGGTTCAAACAAGATCAAATCCTGAACCTATGAGATTAATGAAGAAATGGTTCCAATATACTCAAAACTTGAACCAGGAAAGAAAGAAAGACAGCTCAAACAAATTCAAAATAGAGCTGAAGAAATAATGAAGGATGTTTTTGATTTTCAGATCTTAAGTCTTCATCATTTTGCTTTAATTTTCTGCAAATAACAGTCTATGTGCAGCTTGTTTTTATGCCATAGATTCGCAGCAAGTTAGACTGTTTAATCCTAGCTTGGCTGCTTTGAAATTTCCTATTTTAGAAATTGGAGAATAAAAGTCTGTCAGACAGTCTAATCTTGACAGATAGTAGTTAGATAGAGAATTTATGAACTCAACTGCTTAATCTGAGTTCATGGAGGAATAAGGGTAGAATTAGATTATTTTTATGTTTTCAAGAAGAATAAAATGTTGATGTCTAAGGTATGCAAGTCCAAATGCACCTTTTGAAGAAAAAAATGTTAGGAAGTAGGTTATGCAGGTAGCTGTTTGGGGAAGAATTTTTCTGCTGATATCAAATGTTCTAATCATCTTACAAGCAGCTAATCAAAGAAGAGGAAAATGTTATTAAGGTACAAATAAACTGATCTACATCCATAGAATGCTATTCTGAGGTTCTTGACACCTCCAAGGTGTTGCCATCCCAAGTTGGAGCCATTGTTAGCCACCTATAAAAAAATGTCATATCAAATGGTGGCTAAATTCTTTTTTAGCCTTTAAGAAACAATTCATGTTCAAATTGCTAGTTATTAAATTCTTATGAAGATATTTACCCTTTGAGTTAATCTTCACTACTGTTTCCCTCTTAATCTTAAAGAACCTACTGTTTGCCAAGAGAAAGACTGCTTAAAACTCCATCTTTCATCATTTTCACTACTCCTCTTCTCATAATTAAACCCCATTTTCATCCCTTTTTTCCTCCATAAAATCCCTCCTAAAGCCTTCATTTAACCTTCAAAATCATTCCAAAGACCCTTTTTAACCTTATGTTCCCCTTTAATTTGGTTTAAAACCCTTCATTTCCTCTACCGGAACCTTGTTTTGGCCTTAAAATCCTTGTTTTTGGCTTAAAAACACTCTTTCCGCATAGAAAGGTTCATTAAGCCCCTGAGGGCTTATTTCCTTAACCCCCTTTCCTCATACGACATTAAGCCCCGCAACCGGGTGCTAAAAGGCCTTAAACCCTCGATGAAACCCTTTTTCCTTTGTTTTTCTCACTACCTCGACGTTTTGGCCTGAGTTAATTTAGACCGTTGATCTCTGCAGATCAATGGTCACTGGGCCTCCCGATCACCATCCCGTCTCTTCTCCCCTTGAAACTTTCTTGTTAGAGTCGGTATCTTCATCCCTCCGTCAGAGATCAAATATCTCTTGTTGCATTTCATTTTAGGTGTCTCATTTAGTTCATTCAGCTGCATTCCATTAGGAGCATGGATCATCTGACAGTAGGGTCTTGTCACTCATATCCCTCATCTCATGCACCTGCTGGTCTAGTTATGTTCATCAAAATCATTTACAGTCATTTTTGGTCTCCTAGTTGGCAAAGAGTCATTTTAGGGTTTTTAGTCTCATTAATTCTATGGTTTTATTAATTAGGTCTCAAAATGTCTAATAATGTCAGCAGGCACATGAGGAAGCATCAAATAAGGTTTCAATGCAAAAATTTCATTATCATAATGCTTGATAATGATTTTTCTTCAAAACTCTATTTTGAAGAAATATTGTCTATTTTATCCTTTTGTAAAAAATGCAATGTAATTTTCAAATTCTTCAATTGTAATAACGCTCCATTCGCAGCCCTGGTCGCCTTTGCCAAAACTCCGTGCCATCCATCCCTGCAAAATAGGAAACAAACTCATCATTCAGTTCAAAAATAAAAACCAAGCAAAACAGAGTTCTTTTGAAAAAGTGCCGAAGTTTTCAAACATTGTAAAGTGGGTTTTTTCAAATCAAAAATCAAAGTCTTTGGTACAAATATGATTTTTGTCTTTCAATAGTTCATTTGCACGCCAAAGACATCAATGAGTCAAAGAAAATTGTGGAAGAAGTGAAGAAACAAGTTTGGAGGCTGAACTGTTTTGAAACAGAGGGGCGCGACGCATCGGGCATTGGTCACGGCACATAGGGCCGCTCTCCTCTGTGTAAATTTGAACCAGCGCGACGCATCAGGAGGGCACGACGCACTGGGAAGTGGTCGCAGCGCATTGGCCCGAAACACTAATTTTTTCCATTGCTTCCAAATTTTTGAACCGACTCGGTCCTTCTTTCTCCAAGTAAGTTCATATGATTGTATAATACCCATAAACCTGTGCTTGGTGTGATTATATGATTGATTATGAGAATTTGAATACACAAAAGCCAAACCCTATCATTTTGTTGAGAATTTCTCCCTTAGGGTTTTGAAGTTGGTGTTTTAAAATTGGCTTTGGTGCCAAACATTTTCACCTCCTCGCCTTATTTTTCCCTTTTCCCATCACTGTTATCTCATCACTACATTCTATCCTCCATCCCCTTACATCCTTAAAGCCACTCATACCCATCTCATTCCCATTATCCCTATCCCATTTGCAAAATTTCCATAAATTCTAAGTTTATCCCAAAAAATCAAGTGGTTGTCCCTTGTCCCTAAATTGGTCAAATCACAAGTTTTCAAAAGGAAAATTCCACTTGACAAAACTTCATTGTCCCCACTGCCCTATTTCCCCACAGTCCCTCCCACACTACCATACATTTGGCACTAAAACTATAGTGCCCAAATTCTCATTTTCATCTCATACAAGCCAACATACACCTTGCATAGACCTTGGACATCATGGAGACAGATACTGATACATCATATGACTGAGATAGTGACTCCACCACTGAGTTACATGCACCTAGAAGGCCTCATAAGAGTTGTAGACATGTGAGAGAAGAGCCCACCTCATTGGCTGAATTGCAGGTTTGTCCACTTGCCATGGCATGTTTTCAAGAACAGTCTTGTTTTCAATTTTGTGAAATTATTGCTAGAATTCATTATCATCAGGAGTTGGATCGTTTGTTTGTATTTCATTTACGTGATGGTCAGGTAACTCTTGCTGGTGTAACTTTCACTTTGACACCAGAAACTATCTCTCAAGCAACTGGAATACCGAATGTGGGTGAAAAATGGAACAAAAGACAGCAGGTGGACAGAGTGCATTATGAACCTTATATCATGCCTAGCTTTGTGAGGCAACTCAGCAGAGTGTTCCCATTCCAGTTCCTAAAGGATTCCTATGCGCCTCTGATGAAACTCATTATTAGATATTTTAGTTGTGAGGGCCGGTTCTCACGTCTCTATGCCTATCATATCAGGTTATTGATGCATTTCACTAGGGTGAGGATGATGAACATCCCTTATTTCATGTGCCAGAATATCGAGAGAATGACCACTCTTGTGCAGGGGAAAACTCCTGAGCAGCAGTACAATAGAATTTATCACTATGCACTCATTAAGATCGTGGTTGTACATCAGCTTGGATTGCAGGGTATTTCATGGGAGGATTTTATTTCCCATTATTTCTTCACAGCTCCTCAGGTTCCTCCGGAAGTTATTCATGATGCAGGCAAAACTTCACATCAGTATGGAGGTCAGGAGGCAGGGACTACTAGTGTGCTGATGTATATCACTTATCAGAGAGGCACTAGAGGATTATTTGTAGCAGCCCGACGAATACTATCTCCACCTGCAGTGGAAGGGGTCTTGTTTCCGTCATCAGCAGCACAAGTACAGGTACAGGATAGAGGTAATAGGCCTATGCAGGATGAGGGCCCTTCAGGAGGCCAAGATACATAGTTTCATACTGATTGATGAGAATTTGAGCTCTCCAAGCTCAAAGTTGAGAGAGACTATTCAGGAGTAGAAGGCGGAGATTGATACCTTGACCGTCAAGTTTCAAAGAGCCCAATGGATCATAAACTACCTGGAGCAGCGAAACAAAAATTTGGAAGATCAAAAAACAATCATGGAGTTGCAAAACATCCGTGAGAATCGACAAGCTACCCAAAGAAGCCAAACCGAGATGACATCCATTGAGAGGGAGATTGAGGCTGATAGAGAGACTTGGCTTGAGAGGGTCAATATTCATCTTGAGAAGCTGTTAGAGAAGGCCAAGAAGGAAAATAACATGCTCAGGCACATGAAAATAATTATTGGGCAAGGAATCATGTTTGCAAGGCGCGAATTAAAATCCTGAAAGCAAAGCTAAAGAGGGCACTAAAGCATTGCAGAAGGCATGATAGACTCCAAATTTTGGCCGAAGCTTCTTTGGCTTAGCATAGCACTTGATGGTGGACCTTCAGTCCAAATTTCAAGAAATTTGGGAAAATTGTTGTCAATTTTGAAATTTTTGGCCTTAAAACATATTTTCCTGCCTGACGCGTCGCGCCACTTGGCGCGCGCTTATAATTGGCAGCTCCTCTTGAGGAAAAATTTGCATTTCTGGATTTTTCATCAAAATTTATGCATTCCTACCCATTACCTAAGGATTTTGACAAGTTTTGGGTTGCTTGAAGGGTCAAAAGCACCTAAAAAATGGCCTTTCTGCCACTTTTTGGACACACAGGAAGTAGTGTTGGGCGATCTGGTTTTTGGAGGGACAAATGGCAATCAAATTCAGAAATTCCACTTGCGTTGGAAATTATACAAGTAGATATTTCCAACGATCTATCCTACACTGAATTTGAACTCCGGGAAGGCCCTCAAAATTAGCCTCAAAGTGGCACGACACATAGAGATTTCAGGCGCGACGCATTGGGAATTTTGGCCTAATTTTCACTCAGCAGTTCAGATTTTTGCCTAGTTTTGGCCAGTTTGACTTTTTATCTCCAAATGTGAAACTCCTGATGTAACTTGATGTAATTTCATGACTTTGATGTAATTTTGGCACATTTTTACTCATCCAAGTAGATTCATTCACCAAAAAATGAAATGTAACTGAATGAATCAGTTTCCTATCTTATAGAGGTAAGTTGTTTCATTGCCTATTTTCCAGTTCTTAGTTTAGATCTTGTTGAAACAGCTCCTAGAATGGTGAGCTCGACCCCTTGAGGCATGGGGATGATTTAGGCTTGTCTATATCTTGTAATTCTTCAGTCATTTTCAGGGTTGGACACTTGGGATTGCTTGGCACTTCATTGTACATTTCATCTCTGCAATTTTGGCAAAGGAATAGACCAGGGTTTGCAGCACTCTTTGGGATCCATGTGCTATATGTTTTGATGGTGTGTTTCTCTCTATGATTTTAAGTTTATTGATGTTTCATGTGTATCATTTTCCTTCTCCTTTCTTCTCAAATTAAACAAACAAGTTATAAAGGTGGAATTCATTAGATTTCTTTGCTCTGCCTTGAGTTTTGTTTAATTTTCCATGTTTTCATATGTTTGAAGAGGATTATTGAAAGCCTCTTTCCCTCTTCAGCTCCTCACCTGTCTAAACTATCCATTCACTCAACCCAAAGCATCAAAACAATTTCCTTCCTTGCCCCATTCAGAACTCTGCAAAAACTAGGCCTCATCCCCGGACCCAAAACTGCCTTTCCCTTTGATTCCAACAAAAAACCCCTAAAATCAAATCAAACCCTTTCACCTATATACCTAGCCTAAAATCAGCTTTTATTTTAATTCATCTCAAGCCTTATTGATTATTCTTGCTGAAATTGACAAGGAGAGAGCCCTCTCCCAGTCTGGTAGGGCTAGCTACCATATTAAGCGTGGTTTGATGTTACCCTCAACTCTGCCTTCCTTCAGCCTGAGGTAGATTTAGGAAATAACACGCTTCATTTTTAAATCTCCACCATTTGTTTCACAGATCCATTAGTCAGGATTAAACCCAACAGCCCCTTGCCCCTTTCCTCCTTTCCACAATAACCCATCTCCTTTATCAGATCTTGATCGTTCATTATCGAAATCTGATGGTCAGGATTCAATCCGATAGACCCAACTCCTTTAGGACCTACCTCATGCCTCATAAAAAACCTACCCACCCACGCACTGCCATGTGTATTCCATTATTTCCCCTTCCATGTAACTTCCTCATTGCGTGCGATCCGCATCATCGGATCTGGAGCCTCTGATTCGACGGTGGATGCAACATTTCACAATTTTTTTTCGATAGAACATTAATGACCAAAAAAAGTCCGAAACTGGAAGTATTCAAAAGGACGCATGTCAAACAATGTATCGTATCACATTTTTTTAGAAAAACCACAAAACCACTTGAACGCAACGCGAAAACTGCTGCCGGTTTTCCGCCTCACCACTATTCTCCTTTGCAAGGTTATTTTCGGATTTAATCTGAGCCGTCAATCTATGAGATCGGATGATCTTGTTTAATCCTCGTCCTCATTTCACTTTTCACCTTATTTTCTCCCAAAATAATTCCTCGACCGATCTTGACCGTTCATTATCCTAATCTGACCGCCTACATCAGATCGCGACCCCAAATTGCTTTGCCTCTATCTATTCTCACAAACGCTCCATTGTGAGTTCTCCGTCGTCGATCTCTGAAGATCGAACAATCCCGATTTAACTTCCCCTCCATTGAATTTCCCAACCATCCAACCTCTTAAATGAACCCACCGTTTAATCTCAACCATTGGTTATTCTCATCCGACGGCTCTAATTTAACCTCACGCCCCAAACCTCCAAAGCAGCCTTGAACCTATTTTTCACAGGTTTTTTATAATTTTTGTTTTTTTTCTTGCAGGGTATATGGGTTTTTCCCATAGTTTTAACATAATGATAAAGCCAAGGATGATGATCCACAGGTCACTACCCAAGAAGAAAGGGAATCTATAGGGTTCAGACCATGATTTTACCCGTGCCTCATGAGAATTGTTGATGTCATAAAACTTTATGTGTGCCTGCAACATGATAAAAGAACACAGTGAACATCAATTAAGTGAAGAATATTAGTGTCAAAGGATAAGATCAGAGCAGAAGTGAGGAACTAAATATTTTGATCAGAGTTTAAAGGGATTAAGGCATAAATTCAAAAATAAAAGGCCTAATCCATAGAGATAAAGACAATGTTAAAGGATAAAGACCCGAAATGAAGATCAAGGCCTAATTAGGCCTAAAACACAGACCAAGAGAAAATTAACAGTGTTTTAAGGAAAAACAAATAGATATATTTGTCCGAAAGACCTTCACTGCCACATCAGAGGCTAATTGAATCCTCCTCAGCTACCAAAGTGCCACCTGCTGCTTCTATAAATCACAAGAAGGCATAGTTATTGCCTATTCAAAAGATATTTTCCTAAAGACAGCTGAACAGTTATTCAAACAAAGGAACTTATTCCAGACTATCAGGGAAGTTATTGAAAAGATAAGAAAGATCCTTAAAGTCAATATTTTCATCCACTAAGCCTAAAAAATAGGAAACAGAGTTATGACATAGAATTTTAAATTGGATGCTTTCCTACCTTGTGCCTTGCATGGTTTTCAAGGCTAGGAATTGCATTAAGTGTAGAATTAATGATACTCAACCCTAGAAAATCTTCCACCTCCTCATTTTCTTATAAAATATCCTTGAGGAGCACATTGTAAAAGGTTGGTCCTTGGATATCTGTTGCACGTAAATAGTTTTCTGAAGCTGCTGTAGCCCTGTTTGTAATTGAAAACACATAAGCTAAGATGAGAAGTTTGAAGTTGTAGAGACCCACTAGACTTGATGATTGTAACCAGTTTGAACATCAAATACAAGCTGATTTATGGGATCCTGGTCTATGTCAATGGTGATGTGTTTCTTATTTTAATTGTTATTTTTCTTCATGTTTCCATTCTGTCCACTTTTCTCTGATAAAGAATAGAAAATATAGAGCTAGGATTTACTGTTAAAAGTACCCTACTCTCACTGATAAGCTTTATCTTTATGTTTTCCTCCAATTGTGTATTTAAGAATGATTTAATACAGTCCAAACACTTAAGGAATTTTGGTTAGTCCATGTCTTACTGTCTAAACTTTAAACACATTTCTTGAGTGATATTTTCATTACATGCTAAGTAGAGTTGAACTAGGAAATTTTATGGTTTGCCCTGTCTTCTAGTTTTTTCTCCAAAGGTTGTTTGAAAGTTTCCCTTAAGAGTATGTCGAAAGCAGGATAGGTTCAAAGTCCTTACCTAATCTTAGAATAATTGTATGTTTATCATGAATGTTTTCCTTTTGAATATGATAAAAGCAGGATAGTTTCAAAGTAATTACTTTATCTTAAGCTATTATAAGTGTTTTAAATGTTTTCTATCGAAAGTATATCAAAAAAAGGATAGTTTCAAAGTACTTACCTGATCTTAGTTTACTTTTGTGTCTTTTCTTAAGTGCATGCCAAAAGCAGGATAGTTTCAAAGTACTTACTTGATCTTAGGATGCTCTTTGTTTCTTCATCTTTTTTATTTCCCTCACCCCATTTCTTATTGTTCCATTCCATAAAATCAACTTAAAGAGATCCTTTGACATAGATGACTTGCCCCATGGACCACTCTTGAACCTTGTTGTTTCAATTAAATCCTCTTATGACTCCATATCCCAATGGATTAAAGTTGCTTCTTGCCTCTCTTATTAGCTGAACCATTCTCTCACTTATTTACACCTTCACCCTTCATATAGACTTCCTTCACCTTCATTATATCCTTTCCCAACCAAAACCAAACAAAATATTTGTTCTTAATAACTAGCCTAACATCACACCAAAAGCCTTAAAAGATAAATCAAGCTTTGCACTTATAGAGAGATCCCTCTCTGGATTTAGGAGTGCTAGATCCTAGAATCCAAAAGTGGTTCATATGTAGGCTTTGCAATTTGTATTTGCCAATATTGAAAATTATATAGACCTAATAGGTTCTCCTACATTGCCTATGTTGCATTCTTCTTTATCAGTCTCGATAGACTCCATTTTTGGCTTCCTAGCAACATCATTGAAATCAAACAACTCTTCTAAGGGTGCAAGACCTCTTGGTAATGAGTTATCTTTTCATTGCAAAAGCTCAAGGTATTTTTTATCTAAATCTTCGAATAATTTTGGCTCAAGAGGATGTTATAGCATATTTATATCAGAAGTACAAGGAAACTCTATTTTGTGGGTTTGTTCTTCAGCAAAACAATCCTCTTGATGGTTTAAGTCTGACTTTGACATTTCAAACTTGGTTTTGGGTTGCAAGAAGTCTTCAATATGTTTGTCATTTTCAAATACTTGCCAATAATCTATGTTATCAGGGACTTATGGTCTACACTTGACCTTTACTATGTATTTTTCATTGGTATGAGGTATTTCACAAGTGCTGGCAGCAAAGGCAAGTTCATTGGCAAGGTTGTTTTGAGCTCTAGGGATAGAGGTAAGTTCATACTTCTCAAAAGTTTTTAGGAGGTCTAAGGAAAAATTTCTATATTCTCTTAGCCTAGGATTTTTGGCTGAATACTCTCCTTTGATTTTCCTAATTATCAACTCGGAATCTCCTTAAACAAAAATCTTCTTAGCTCCTATTTTTTTTAGCAAATGTAAACCAAGGAGAAGAGCCTCATACTTTGTAATATTATTGGTACATTGAAACTCTAGTTTGTAGGAATGACCCTCATTGGTGTTGTGTATCCAAGCACCTGATCCTGAACCAGCTTTGCCACAAGATCCATCAAACCTCATGTTCCAAAGTGTTTCAAGTTCAGCTTCGTCATTATGTTGTTGTTCAGGGCTGCTAGAGTTTTGGTTGTCAAGTTCTTCATTTTCTGTTTGGTTTGACTATTTTGGTAGGCCCAAATCTTTCTCATTTTCATTTACTTTTTCATTAACGTTGTCTTCATTATACAAGATAAATGATTCAAGGTCTAAATGGATAGAATAAAGAGGGGTGTTTTTTGGCTTGTCTTGGTTGCTTACCATGTATTTCATGTGAGATTCCCGGTACAATCTCCTTGTTTGGTTAAAGACCGGGATGGTAGAATATGTCATGTCCATTTGGAGGATTCCTTGGAGTTTGGCTCTCCATGATATAGATAAAATCATGCCATACTTTGGGGGAATGTCAGCCACTACAATTTCAGTGACTAGGCACTTAGCTATTATTTGTGCCAGATTGACACATAGATCTTTGATTAGACCTAAACATTTGACTCTACTTGAATCGAAAGGGTACAAGTGTTTGTAAGCTTTGGTTATTTAGAGGCCTAATCTCTCCATCACTACCTCTGGCATGAGATTGTGTGAGGCACCGGAGTCTAGCATAGCATTGTGCAAGATTTTTTTCATGAATGTTCAAACTGACATAGGATGGAGGGACAACTCCTTCTTGATATTTTCCCTCTACCTTAGGTCCAAACAACAACTCTGGGTTGCCATCAGTTAGATTCATAGTGTCGATGTCATTCCCTATGTTCAAAGCTTTCAAAACTTGGGGCTTATATACATATTGAATTACCAGTTCAGTGAGGGGTATGGCTATTTTGATCTTGGAAATATCACTCTCAAAACTGAAAGGTGCTACTGTTTTTGGCATATTTACATCAGTTTTATCACACATAGTCTTTTCAGCAACCTTAGTTGGTTTAGTTTTATTTGGACTGTCAGTTACAACAGTTTTTCAAGGGCCACTAGTTGATGTAATAGGGCAGCCTTGGTCATCATTATGTTGGCTGGTTTTGTCTTTGTTTCGATTAGGAGTCTTAGCCATCATGTTGGTGTTTTCTGTTGTCTTCTTAGGAGTGTTTTCAGGGGTTTTCCTAACAACGATTTCTAGTTTGTTTTTCTTGGAGGCATCTTGGGTTTTCTTACTCCTAAGGTCATACTGCCCATGAAATTCCATGATAGAATTTTCAAATCCTAATTTGTACTCTTCAGAATCCTCATATGTTCTATCTGCATGGTTTGAGGAAAATAAACCTTGTTCCTCTTCTGTGAGAAAAACATCACCCTCATTATCAAAACCTATCATATTTACATGGTTTTCTTCTGGCTCTTTAGTCTCTCTTTCCCCTTCATCTACATAGTTGTCTTAGAAAGGAGGTCTTATTTGCTGGTCATTGTCTCTTTGTCTATTTTGAGGAGGGTCTCTTCTGAAGTTTTGGTTTCTATTTATATTTTAGGGATTTTCTTGGTTTTCCCTAGGGGGTGCTCTCTCATTAAAATCAATTCTCTCCATCATCCTTTCCATTGTCCTAATTAGGCGGTCAATTTTAGCATCAGAAGTGGAGGCCATAGTTTCCTCTTTGTATGTAACTTTATTTTTTGTCCTCATCCTAGCCCTCTTTTCAATTAGATTGGCTTCTACACTCACAACTCCCCTTTGCATGTCTTCTAAGGTTAGGGGATCTCTTTATCTCAACTGGTAGGCCATGTCTGTATCAAAGCCCCGTGGAAATTTTACTAAGGCTAGGACTTGTGGGGTTTCATGTGAGGTGGGAGTGCATTGTATAAAATATTGAACCTAGTGCAGTAGTCTAGGACACTTTCCCCAACATTTCTCTTAAGGTTATTATAATCTAAGAGGATTTGAAGAGGATTTTTCTTAATCTCCCACTTGTTTATGAATGTTTTATAAAGGGAAGGGATATCATGTATTCTATTAGGAGTTAATTTTTTGAACCATTTCTTTGCTTCTCCTCCTAGACTTTAGGGAAACATTCTCATTTTTATGGTCTCCTCTTCTATTTCCTAGTAGTCAAAAGCATCATTCATTTTGTCTACATGCTGTTGGGAAGTGGTAGAGTCACCTCCAGTAAAGTGAGGGATTTTGGATTGGTAGTCATGTGGCATAGGTAGTAAAGTTTGTGGTAGTGCTAGAGGGGCATACCACGCTACCATGATTGGAGGTAAAGGAACCCAAGGAGTGTTTGTGAGAGGAGGATGAAGTGGAGTGGTTTTCACAGTGGATATATGAGTGGGAGTGGCAGATGTACTTGGACCAGCAAGTTGAGATTGAGCATATTTGGAATGAAAGGAGCCAAAGTTTTGGAGAAGCTGAAAATCAAGAGGAGTGGAAGGAGAGGCTTCTCTACTAGGACTCTAATGCGAATTTATGGGCTCAAGGTCTGTATGGTCTATCCCACTTTGAGACTTGGTTCTGAATAGGCTTTTTATATGGTGTAAGTAAAATTGGGGATCTTGCAAGGCTGTGAGGTTTTCAGGGACAACACTTGCTTTGTGAATGGTCCTAACAATAGTTGAATCTTTAGTCCTAGAGTTTTTCCACAAGATTCTTTCTGGATCATCAACTATGGTAGGAGGGTTAGGTTCAGGGTGAGATCTGGAACTAATCCTTTATCAAGCCAAATTTCAGACCCAAAGCATAGAGAGGTTGAAATTTTATGATTGTTTTTTGAAAAGATAGACCTCTCTTAATAATTACTGAACTCACACAGTGTGTGACTAGGCTTTAAAATACTAGGAATAATCGACACAATCCCAAAGGAGTCTAAGAGAACTAGTGAAGTTAGTAGGCCTACTAGAGGCCAGTGGAGTCACCAAGTGGATGATGTTTACTACTTTGAGGGTTTGCCTGTTGTCCACCATCAACAGTGTAAAAACCAATCTAGAGATTTTTTGGGTTTTCTAAGTTTCTTTATGTAGCACTAAAATTTTCAATGGATGTTCTCTAATTGAATCATAATTTTGCTAGTATGGTGAATCAATTCGATACTTCTCTTGGCTAACACTTGATTTTCTAATTTTGACATGGGTTTGAGAATTCTTAAGGAATACTTAGGATGTTATTGACTCAGAAGTCCCACCGTGATCGCCATTATGTTAGGTCTCCGTAATTTGTCAGATTAGCAAGACCAAATGTAGAAGGGTAACATCAAACCAGTATTTGGAGTCCTAGGACATAGCCTTCCTGGACTTAGAGAGGGCTCTCTCTATATTTGTGTGAAACATGTAACTTAGTTGATTTTAGGTTTTTTATTTTAGGTGTAATATCCCAAAATAGGGAAAATCAACAAGGTTGGGAATATCTTATGATATTTCAAGATTGTAGACCCATAAATATTAAAACAAAATACACAGACTGAAATTAAGTAAACAACATATCTAAATACACATAAGAATATGCAGAAATAGCTAAGCCATTTTATTAATTTTGGAGGTGCAAAATGAAAATACAACAACGCTCAAAATATGAGACACTAAAACCACAAAAGTAGCCTAGAATGACCCTACAATCATATGCCAAGAGGGACTGCTGCTCTACTGCTATGCTGAAAGGTGTATTGTGATGTCCTTGCTACAGATGTAGGGACTACAACTGTGCATAAGATAGAAAGTTAGATCTAGGCAGAACGGGAGCTCTGATGATGCTGAAACTGTAGATCTGGGCTCTATGATGGATTCCCAAGATATCTCTAGAAGGACTTCTCAGATCTATAAGTATAAGAAAAAATTATCCCTAGGGCTCCATGAATATGCTATTGGGAATGCAGATCTGAAGCTAGATCTGATAATATGATGGCTGCAATGATGTATAATCAGATCTAAGCAAGAAGGGTTGATCCCTTCACTAAATCCTTGGGATAAAAGCTCCAGATCTATCTCCTCCAATATCCTCTACTAAAAATAGATGCAGAATGAACAACAGATTCAGAAAACTACACTATGAGAGAGGGAGGCTCCTTACCCCATAGAAAAATATGTCAAATCAGCTCCTGGGTGATGGCAACAATAGATCCAATGTGAGGAGGTTATCCCTCACAGGATTTCCAGCTGAAATGTTGGAAACTTCCTTCTTCCAATAGATTTTCAAGACTGAACTGTGCAATCCTTGATGGGACTATTGCCAGAAGGGGGAAAAACCCCAAGGCCTGAATGTCAGATATATATCTGATGCTCTGGAAGACTGGATATGAAGAACAAAGTGATAGGATGAATCCTCCACCTGTTCTCTAGATGAATACTAGAAACAATGTCCTGAAGATGGCACTAATGCCTGATATGGAATAAAGAAAAATCCTCTTCCTCAGATATCACTCAAAGAAAGAGGTGGGATTCCCACCCGGGAACACCCTACAAGCTCTTCTAAACATCCCAAGCTTGCATAGAAATGTCCTAAGACAAATCTAGATCTAAACAGATTAAGAAATGCATAATCCAAATCATGCCTTCCATTGTGCCTTCACCTTCATTATATGCATGAGCCTTCCATAACCTGGGCCCACTCCGATACTGCACTGCACATGTGGAAAAAGTCTCCATGTTTGACTGTGTTGTTGATCCATGCCCTCCATCATGTCCACATGGTGATCACCCTCTCCATCATGCATGCATTAAATGCACAACTTCCTCCACTATCTTATAATGAATGATATTCTTTGAATGTATCATGATCTCAGTTAACCTTATCAAAGATCCATGTGATTCAATATTTAATATACATGATCTTCTTTGACTATTTCATCCTCCAAAACCTGTCTCATAAATGATACATAATCTCCATTAATGGAGTTGCTCCACTACTCCATGATTCTAGATCTAGATAAAAAATGTCCACGTACACACATAAAAGTGGACCTTATTCATCTTTTTGGGTTTGTGGGTCCCTCCACCCTTTTATTTACTTAATTTATTAAAAATATCAAGGACTATAATATTCCAAATGTGATGTTCAAATTTGGGAATATTACATTCCCCCCCCCCCGGAGGAAAAATGCTGCTTTTCCTCAAGAAACTCAAAAGGTAGATGCATCAGCCATCTATTCCCCTCCAAATGTCATCCACATAAGGAAGGGTTCTTCCATTTGCTACAATATATTATGCATGTTTGGTTCCATAGTTGTATTTCAGAAATATATGAGATGACTTCCAACTGCATGGTTAAATTTCCTCCTCTCACCATAAAGCACAAAGTGACAATCATATGATGTCCAACATCATCATCAATGCATGAGAGACACAAAATAAAGTAGCTCTCTCCACAAAGGAAAAGCTTCATCATACATTACATTCCTTCATCCCATGTTTCATGAATTTGATTGAGCATTTTTATTCTCCCATTCTTAACCCCATTGGCCTTATTGGATCCAAACTTCATCATTCAAAAGTTAGGAAAAAGAAGAAGGGAAGGAGTAACATGGGTATACAAAGGTGTCAAACCATATTCTCCTAACAATAACCACCAGAGTAAGGCCCTTTGTTTCCATCCTCCATCTCCTCCATGTAAGATGGATAAGCCAAACTCCCCTAAAAACAACCAAAATGAACATGGCTTCATTTGCTGCATTGTTTATTTTATTTTGAAGGCATGAATCATAAAATTATGAGCTACTGGGTGGTAACCATAGTCACCCAAGAGCAGCCAGCACAGCCATGCCTCCTTCTTCATTTGATATGTGTTTTTCAAGGCATGGATCAGAAAAATAGGAGCCTTTGGAGAGTGACATAAATCTCCCAATGGCAACCAACATAACCAAGAATGCTTACCCATACAAATCTGCAAGTGGTCATGCAACCCCTTGCTTATCATCCTTACCCATTCACTCCCATGTGGATGATGAATTAGGTACTGCATAGCCATGGTATCCTCCCTTTGTAGAATACCGTCCTCCTCAAACTATTGAAGGACTTTTCACTTCATGAAATGTTGAAGTGCACCTCTCATGAGATCTCTTAATGAGATTCTCTCTTCACCAAAGGCCCTCCAAAACCAGAGAAGTTTTGGATTTTATGCAAGTATAATTTTCTCTTTGAGCAATGAGATGCTCATTGAAAAAGGGTCATCTAGAAGGGAGAAAATGTTTCTCATCTCAAGATTTCTACCATTTGTCATCTTTGCTTCCATTGCTTCATGAGTGAAGCTACCTTCTGAACGCTCCAAGAAGGATGACGTCCTTTCTTTGTCACAGCCACTAAGTGACAAAATTGTGATATGTCTCTACTTCAAATCAACATTTTGTTCTAACCCTTGGTTATGCATTGATCTTGAAACAATATGTGTTGAAATTTTATGCATACCTTGGATCAACTGATATGTGGGAACCTCTTGACAGAACACAAGAGTTCCTCCAACCGAGACAATAGTGTCTCCAATTGCTGGTAAGAGTGATGACCTCTTTTCTTCAAGTGTATCAATGCTGGTATCTTCCTCCTCCTCCTCATGCATCTCCTGATCCATGAATGGGACCCCATATGTCAAGAGCTTAAGACTACCTTGAAAAGATGCAAGTGTTTCTTCTCCAGATACTAGTACTCTTGCAACAGGTGGTGCAAGTAGTGACCTCTTGTCCAGAGTGACAAGATTGAAATTATCCTTAGTTTCCTTTGGATATGTCTCTTTGTGGATCATCTCTACCTTCTTCTCATCAAAATCATTCCTCAACTTGTGAAATAAATCTGAATACTTGGTCATCTTTGCATGCTCTATGTGCCCAAACTACCAATCTTCTGCTTCATCTAAGAGATGAAGTGTTACAAATTGAATAGCCTCTTCTTCAGCCGTAAGATGCATCTCAAAAAATGAATCTAACTCCCTCCTCCAAGCCTTGACATTGCTTGAGGAATATCCATCAAATGTAGGCAAATATAATCTATTATGCCTCTTTCTTCTATTGTTGCTATGGGATCCTCTTTCTTCTTTAATCTGGAAGAATTGTTGGAGAGTTAGCTTCTCCTTGAAAGCTTTAGAATGTGCTTTGTACTCTTCAAGATATATACTGAGAGTCTCATGAGTCTCAGGTTCATTCCTTTCTTCACTTCTATACCTCTCACCTTCTTCAAAGAAAGTGGGCATAGTGGATCTATGAGGAGATCTAGGATTATTTGATCTTCTCTGCTGATAGGAAGTACTTTCCTTATCACATCTTCTTTTTGGATCTTCTCCCTGTCCTTCCTTCTTCATTTGATTGACCTCCTTGGAGAGATATTTCTTGGATCTGAAGAAAGAGGTGATAGATTTCACATCCTCCATGACATACCTCATCTATCTGTTCTTATTTCAATGCAAAAGATGAAGTGTCTAGAAGTTGAGCCAAAGATCATGCTCTAATACCACTGTAATATCCAAAAATAGGGAAAATCAACAAGGTTGGGAATATCTTATGATATTCCAAGATTGTAGATCCAGCAATATTAAAACACAATATGAGGACTACAACTCAGTAAAAAACATATCTAAATAAACATCAGAATATGCAAAAATAGTTGAGCCATTTTATTAATATTTGGAGGTGCAAAATGAAAATACAACAGTGCTCAAAATATGAGACAATCAAGCCACAAAAGTAGCCTAGAATGACACTGCAATAATATCCCAAGAGGGACAGCTGCTCTGCTGCTCTGCTGAAAGGTGTACTGTGTTATCCCTGCTACAAATGTAGGGACTGCAACTTCCTGTAAGATAGAAATTTAGATCTAGGTAGAACGGGAGCTCCAATGATGCTGAAACTATAGATCTGGGCTCTATGATGGATTCCCAAGATAACCATGGAAGGATTTATTATATTTGTAAGTATAAGACAACCTTATCCCTGAATATGCTACTGGGAATGCAGATCTGAAGCTAGATCTGATAATATGATGGCTACAATGACGTACAATCAGATCTAAGAAAGAAGGGTTGATCCCTTCACTAGATCCTTGGGCTAAAAGCTCTAGATCTAGCTCCTCCAATATCCTCTACTGAAAATAGCTGCAGAATGAAAAAAAACTTCAGAAAAATGTGCTGTGAAAGAGGGAGGATCCTTTCCCCATAAAAAAATATGTCAAATCATCTCCTGGGTGATGGCAACAATAGATCCAATGTGAGGAGGTTATCCCTCACAGGATTTCCAGCTAAAATGCTGGAAACTTCCTTCCTCCAATAGATCTGCAGGACTAAACTGTGTAATCCTTGAAGGTAATGATGCAACAAGGAGGCAAAACCCCAAGGCCTGAATGCCAAATATAGATCTAATGCTTTGGAAGATTGAATATGAATAAAAAAGTTGTAGGATGAATCCTCCACCAGTTTTCTAGCTGAATACTAGAAAAAACCTTCTGAAGATGGCACTAATGCCTGATATGTAATGAAGAATAATCCTCTTCCTCAGAGATCACTCAAATAAAGAGGTGGGATTCCCGCTCGAGAACACCCTGCAAGCTCTTCCAAATAGCCCAAGCTTGCATAGAAATGTCCTAAGACAAATCTAGATCTAAATAGATCAAGAAATGCATAATCCAAATCATGCCTTCCATTGTGCCTTCACCTTCATTATATGCATGAGCCTTCCATAACCTAGGTCCACTCCAATATTGCACTGCACATGTGGACAAAGTCTCCATGTTTGACTGTGTTGTTGATCCATGCCCTCCATCATGTCCACGTGGTGATCACCCTCTCCATCATGCATGCATTAAATGCACTACTTCCTCCACTACCTTATCATGAATTCTATTATTTGAATGTATCATGATCTCAGTTGACCTTATCAAAGATCCATGTAATTTAATATTTAATATACATGATCTTCTTTGACTGTTTTATCCTCCATAACCTGTCTCATAAATGAGACATGATCTCCATTAATGGAGTTGCTCCACTACTCCATGATTCTAGATCTAGATAAAAAATGTCCACACACACACATAAAATTGGATCTTATTCATCTTTTGGAGTTTGTGGGTCCCTCCGCCCTTTTATTTACTTAATTTATTAAAAATATCAAGGAATCTAATATTGCAAATGTGATGTTCAAATTTCAGAATATTACATTAGGCTATTTATAAGGATTAGGGTTTGTTTGTTTGTTTTTTTGGTTGGTTGGATAGGTTGTCAAGAAAAATAGGTAGAGTAAGAGAAATTCAATTCATTAGCTATGGAGTCTGCAAAGGGCTTGAAAATTACAATAATAGGTAAAGGGTGTTTCACAGGGAAAGTTAACAAGGCCAAATGGATCTAAGTAGGTTTAGTGAGTGACAAATAAACATGAAGTTATGAATGCAGTAGGTTAAAAGGGCAACTAAGGATCCTTCAACATACTAAGAACAATAAAAGCTTTCAGTATGATAGCATAGCAAAACTAAAGAGCAATAAAGGATTCTTCAACTAGACTTTTGCTAAAAAGACCTTAAAACAACAGACAAGTAATCCTAGAGAGAAGTAAAGAAATATTTGAACATTACTTTCAAACCAATAGAAATTTTAACATAGAATTTTAGTGAAACTAAAGAGCATTCAAGGATTCTTTAATTAAACTTCAAGGATGAAAACATAGAGATACAAGGATGCAGACAGAAGTAGGGTGCCAAGAAATCATATCCTACTCTAAAAATTTTGTCTTATGATCAAAGAAACCATGAAACATAATGAAGACTGAATTAAAAAAATACATGAGTGGAATAAAATCACCATCTAATAGAGCTCATGAATCCTAGGAATGTGTTTGATCCATTGATGCTCAATCCAAAGCCATCACACCACACCAAAGCCAATTTCTTCAACAAACTAAAAGTCTAGATCATATTAAGCTCAAAAACCAACCAACCTTTACAATGAGGCCTCAATGCAGTATTTAAATTGCAAAGAGGAGCAAAAACATAACTAGGGTTTTAGAAACCATTAACTACTCATAAATGCCAAATTTTTCCTATGAGACCATGCAAGGCACAAGGCACAAATATCCTAATTCATTAAATGCAAAATAACTTATAACATAAATTCTAAGCTAGCCAGGAGTGATTTTCCTTAAAATTCCTCAAAAATATCTTTTTCCAATAAATTTGTGTCTTTTTTTTATTTTGCAGGAAAGGTTGCAACACCAAGGTCCAAGGGCGCAACGTGTGCACTGGAATTTTTTCCTGTTTTGTAACCAAGATTGGAAGGCTTTCCAGGTGTCCAAATGAGCTCCATGATAGCTCATTGGAAATCCTGTCTAGTCTAATTTCAAAATATGCATTTAATTTTCTGATTGAAATTCATTTACTTTCTTAAAAAATGCAATCTCCCAAGATTGCTCAGGGCGCAACGCCAACTCTGAAAATAGGGCAGAAAAGGTGATTTTTTGGGTGTTTTTGGCAGTTTTGGAGGGCCATTTTTTCTCCAAATGATTTGAAATTGTGTGAGGGTGATGTCCTTGGCCTAAGGATTCCAAAAATTTCAGCCATTCCTCAAAATATTTTCCCAAAAAAGAGCCCTGAAAAACAGTCAAAAATCCAAAAACTTCAAAATTGTGCCAAAATTTGAATTTGCCTTGCTAATTATGTTGGGGATACCTTTAGGGATGCATCAATAGGGATGCCAAGGTTTTCTTTGTATTTTTCCTCCTTTAAGGATTTAATATTTGTAAGGGCTCTTTTGAGCTTGGCCGTTGCAAACTTTTTTCTTAAGGCATAGTGCCTTCCCATCTTCTTTTGGAGGTCAAGGTCCCTCTTGGTCTTCTCCATAAACCCTCTAAGTGTATGTTTTCCCTTTCAATCCAAGTTTCCCAATCATAGTGAATCTCCATGGTAAGCATCTCACGTGGAGAGAGCTGCTCTTCCAAGACCACCTCTTTCTCTCTCTCCTTGGCTAAGGCCTTCTTTAAGCCATTTGTCCTTGACCTCCTCCTAGGAAACTATTCTTCCTCATCATCAGTGTTCCCATATCTATCCAAGGCCTCATCTAGCTTAGCCTTGGCCTTTGAAACCTCTTTCTAAGCTTTGATAGCTCTGATCTCATAGATTTCCTTTTGTGCCTCCAACTATTTGTTTTCAACCTCAAAATAATGGATTACATTCTTAGCCCTACATAGATTGACTTGCAAATCCATAATTTGAGCATCCTTTCTTTGGAGCAGCATGTTTGAGATTCTTGCCTCATTCTCATCATCACTATCAACATGAATGAGTTGAAATTATTGTCCAGTCTCATGCTTGTCTTCTTCTTCTTCATCCATGACCTTTTCCTTACCTTTATCATGTTTCTTGGTTTATGTAGAAGGTGTGACCCCTTGCCTCTTAGAGACAACAAACACATACCTATTTCCCCTTTGGTAGGTCAAAGAAAAGGGCTCAAGGTCCACCATTTTAGTGTCTTCAGTCTCACAGTCATGTTCTCTGTTGTCATTAGTGCCATCAAGGCTCTTTGAAGCATTGTCAACATCCTTACTGACTTCTTCATTTCTTTCTTCTTCATTGTTTCCTTAGTCACTGCTTTCTTCTGCCTCACTAATATTTGCCTCATTGACATCAACCTCATTTTCCTTATCCTCACTACTATTTTCCTTACTTATATGAGCTTCACTATTCTCTTCATTGCCCTCATCACCATTGTTATGTGCCTCATTGTTTTCAGACTCACTGGCATCTTCTTCATTTACATTTGCCTCACTGATATCTTGGATTTCTGACCTATTGACATCATCATTGCTGCTCTCTGCTTTATCACTTCCAACCTCCTTATTGTAATCATTTCTCTTTTCCTTGCCGCTTTCTTCTTTATTGACATCTTCCTCACTAACATATGCCTCCTCATTTCCTTCTTCTTCATTGCTTGATTCATCATTCCTTTCTGCCTTATTTCCTTATTCTTCACCACTCTTTTCTGCATCATTACTATTTGATGCACTAGTGCCATGAGATGATTGTGAGGGATTGTGAGAGGGTGATGAAGGAGGATTATTCTGAGGTGAAGGAATGTGAGTAGATGGTGAGGTGGAAGAGTGATCATGTGGTGAGGGAGTGTGAGTGGATGGAGGAATGGGAGGATGAGAAGATGAAGGGACATCTTGTTGTTGTTGGGCTTATGGATTGTTGAATACCTCATGAGTAATGAAAACCTCCCATGGAATTCCCTTCTGCTGCAATTGATGCATCACAACCATTTTAATAAAAGAGTGGTGAAAGAGGCTTTGCATCTGCTGAGGATAGTCTCTCTTTTGTACAATATAGGAAATTTTGTCAATGCTTCTGTAGAGGTAATAGGGTAGGTGAAGCATCCTAACACTAGTAAAGTGCATAAGAAACCTAATGTGATAGGAGTAAAGCCGGGAGAACCTTCCTTGACATGTAAAATACTTCATAATGATCCTCATCATAGGTGAATATCTATCAAGTGAGAGAAAGGAAAGATAGATTTATTCTGGTCTTTGTACCTAGGTTTTAAATGTGGCTCATAGTAGCTCATTTCAAGATTGGCTTGCTTGAACCATTTCTCCCCTACACTAGGTATGCCTGTGGCATTGGCAATAACATCTATAGATAGCTCAAAATTGAACCCTGTAAGGTTAACCTATTTCTCATGCAAGTTAAGTATGAAGAGCCTAGTTAGCTCAGGGTGGTTTTGCACCTGCTGTACCTTCTCACAGAAATCAAAGAATCCTACATGTTGGAAGCAAGAAATAGTTAAGGGAGACACCATTAGCTCTATTGGGTTGAGTGTTTCAAACCTATTGATCTTTCCACCTTTGTGTTGATGCCTTCTTGGCATTTGGCCTTTTCCTCCACTACCACTATCCTCTCTTTTTGACATTTTGAGCACTCTTCCTTTGAAACCCTAGCACCGATGTAAAAATGATATGAAGAGGGTAATGGAGTGGTAGTTTTCTTATGAATGAGATAAGTGAGTGAATAGGTATATCAGGTTGAGTGAAAGGAAAAACCCAATGACAACCTTAGCTGCTTGTTTAAACTCTGTGTTTAAACTCCTTGCACTAATGTGAAATTGATAGGAAAGAGGGCATGTAATTTCACTTTGTTTGTAATGCAAGGGACTGAGTGTTATTTTAAGCCTTTAAGGATGAAAAAATTTAAACCAATGCAACCACCTTAATTTCACCTCCTGTCTAGAATGATATTCTTTATGGGTAGATGAAATGAGGTTTAAATAGCGACTTCAAGCATGATTCTTTAGGGTTTTCTCCTTAGGGTTTGATTTCATCCAATTTAAACCATCAAAATGCTGAAATATGTGGCTAGGGTGTCCAGTTACATCTTAGAAATGCTTGTAATACCCTGGGCAGATATTTGGAGGTGCTTGACTTGATTAAGAGGGTTAATTTTCGTAGAGGGCCCTCCTGGCCAAGCGTGCAGTGCCTAGGCCAAGGGCGCAGCGCCGAAGCCCAGCTTGTTGTGGGTGTCGAGAAAGGGCACAACACCATTCCAGGTGCACAACTCCACATTCCAAGCACACAGTGCCTTAGCAATTTGTATGGGGAGAAAATGCTAAATGCGCAGCGCCAGTTTCCAGGGGCACAACACCAACCTAAGCGCACAACGCCACAACACTTAACCAAATTTTGACTTGACAACTCAGAATTATTCACTCCTGAGCGCCTCTAAATATTTTTCAAGAAAAAAATGATTTGTTTGGGGTGTAGAATGGGCTTTTATAGACTTAGGAATTTGATTTATACTTTGCAACCCACTTTCCTAATGTTTTTAAGCCTTTTTCACTTTCACTAATATTCCTTTGATTTTTCGCATGCAGGTGCCTGAAAACATTAACTTGGCTATTCATTTTTCTTCTTGAGGCATAATTTACTCATTTTGACATCCTTGGAGTTAGATTAGTCATGATGGCACCTTCAAAAATTTCTGTGGCTTCCATTACAATTTTTAACTTGTCTTTCTCACCTTGGCTGGTAGTTAGGAAATGTGTGTTCCTTTTGATCCTTGAGGCTTTGACATATTTATTTTGTCATAGTAGCAGCCTCAAAATAATTTTTTACTTCCACCTTAGAGCTCCACACATCTCTTTTTCTCATTTAGTCATGGAAATCTTATTAAACATCTTTGAGAATTTTTCTCATAGCAACACTTTCAAAACCTTCTTCTGTCTGCACCATGGAGTTTCAAACCATGTTTTTTATCTTATTTGACACTTCTGATTTGTAGGTGACTGAAAAGATGATTTTACCTTTATTTAACTCCTTGAAGCATGATAAATTCACTTTGGAAAACTTTGGGAGGACTACACACAGTAGCACCTTCAAGGCTTTCTGTGTTTTCCACTACAACATTCAACTTGTCTTTTTCACCTTTTCTCACTAACCTTCTTACACTTTTTTGCATGCAGGTGACTAAAATGATGAGTTTTACCTTTCCCTTTGTTCCTTAAGGATTTTTACACCTTTGGGACTCAAACAAAAGGTAGCATCCTCAAAACCATCTTTTGTCTACACCATGGATTTCCAACCTCATGGTTTCAACTTGCATGGCTATTTTCCCAAAAACCTAGGCATCTGAAGTGCTTTAAGACAATCATCAATGTTGTCTTCTAAGTTCTTTATAGCCCTTTAAAGTTCATTCATTTATGTCCAGTTCACCTCACCTTTTCCCTATCTCATCAATAATCTCTGATAAACTTCTCTTCATGTTTGGTTTTCTAGTGTACCTTATCCATGGTCATTTATGCATTTGACCCCTGTTTGGAATTCTACTTGGTCCATTAGGCTGAAAACCCTAGATTTACTCAAGACCAAGTGGTTCTCTTTCTCCTACTTTAAGTTGTCTTTATTTAAGAGCAAAGCACTTACCTTACCAACACCTTCTGCTGATGGAAACTTCAACACTCCTGCAGAAGTGTCAAAGTCTTGGCATTTACCTCTTGCAGACTTTGAGCTAAAAGGGTAGACTTCTTTGTAAACTTTTAGGTCTTCCTTGAATAACCATGTGCTTACCTTCTATTACGTCTGAACCATCTTCTAGCATAAGAAAAACAATGTTTGAAAGATCAATGACGACCTTACAACCTCAATGATGACCTTACAACCTGTGGAACCTTAATGACCTAGTGGGAGGGTCCTTTGATCATGATCTTTGATTGACAATTGACTTGGAGGCTTCAAGTGAAAAACAAAGTATTTTTCAAAGTGTTATATTGAAGATCCAAAATCCAATGTACTTGATTTATCTAAAGAGCCTACAGAGATAGTTTTGAGACCAACAATTCTTGGGGAACTTGGGGATCATGGGAGTGAGTTAGGATATAGGTAACCCTAGATGGAAAGTGGAGTTATGGGAAAGTGAAAAAATAGATTAATGAGGTCATAGGTAGGAAAAATATGGAGATGAGAGGCACAAGCCATTAAGGAGTCTTTTAGGAGTGGTAAGGTGACCATGAAATGGCAAGGTTGTTAGAATAGTGAAAATTTTTCTATAAGGATAATGAAGGCAGTGAGATTTATAAAAATCACAATGTTAAAAGAATATTTTTTTTAGAAATATAGAACCAATCTATAGTCATCCACCAATAGTGGAAAATACTGATGATTAATAGGTTTCTTCATAATCAATCTCCTCGATCTTTAAGAAGCCCTGGGTAACAAATATTTCCTTATACTTCTCGATGCTCCCATTAGAAACTTGCTTTACCTTGTAGATCCATCTTGGAGCTACCACTGATTTACCAACCAGCCTTGCAACAATATCCAAAGCATTTTTTTTGACAGTAGAGTCATACTCCTCCACCATGGCATCTACCCATGTGGGCTCCTGCGCGGCTTCCTGAAAGGAAGATGGGTCTGTCACGATACGCTTGCTCATGAGAGACATGTATCCAGTGAATCAGTCAGGTGAATATATTTGTTTTCTTTGTAATGTAAGGACTCATAAATTCTGTGCCGCATCAAGCTTTAGCCTCTCAGCTTCTGTGGTACACCTTCTACCAATTCTGATGTTTGGCTCTGCGTGAGTGGACTCCTCCACTCCATGATCGTCCTCCTGTGGCTGATCCACATCTTGAGGCTCATATTTAGGAACAATAAATTCCTCCTCTGCATTAAAGTGTGGCTTCCTCTCAAGAGACAAATTCATGGCTTTCTCCTCATTGAATTTTATAACTTGTCACACCACAGTCATCCAACTGTTTGGAAAATACACACGATAATTATAGGGTGTTTCTGTGTCCAACTTTTGCAGTCAGCTCCAGCATCTTCTTCGCATCCTTAGTTACATGAATGTAAATAGATGAGCAAAAAAAATTTAAATGAGAACTATTCAGCTTCTTACCAGTAAAATATTCTTCAGGTGTACTCATGCCAAGTACTCTATGAGGACAACGATTTTGCACATAAACCATAGTGTTACATTCTTCCACCCACAAGTGCATTGGTAGGCCCTGGTCATGCAGCATAGCTCATGCAACACCTATGATCATTATGTTATTCCTCTCTGTGACCCCATTCTGCTATGGGTTATGAGGCGCTATGAGTTCTCTTCGAATTCCTTCTTTGCTACAGAATTATTTCAATTCATTCGAGATATATTTAGTACCATTATCGCTCCGTAGAGCCTTCACTTACTTCCCTGACTTATTCTCCACCAATCCTTTAAACCCACGGAACTTTAAGAATGTTTGATATTTATTTTGCATGAAGTAGATCCAACATCTATGAGAATAGTCAGTAACAAATATAACATAATACCTGTGTTTTGTTGTTGAGGAAGCCGAGAAAGGTCCACACACATCTATGTGAATTCTCTCTAGGATCACCAAAGCACAGTTCTCATTCTCATGAAAGGTGGTTTTCACAAAATTACCCATAGTACATCCCTTGTACTGATCTGAGTGTGGAAGAGTACCCTTGGTAAATCCAGTAGAAATCTGCTGCAAAATATTCAAGGCACCATGGTGAGGATGGCCCAATCTTCTATCCCATAATTCACCCTCATCCTGGCTCGCCACTTCTTCTGCTTTTCCCATCACTGTAGCGTAGCCAACTACCTCTAGCTTGTAGAGATTCTTAACTCAAATCCCTATCCTCTTGGTTTGACCATTTTTTTTATGTCGCAGGAAAGCTTTTCCCTTGCTAAAAACAACGTCATAATCTCTGTCCTCAAACATCATGACCAAGACCAAGTTCTTCTTCAGACCTGGAACATGCATGCCAAATCTTCGAGGGAAAGAGAAAACTACTGTCTTTGCCTTTACAAATTATTTGTGTTGAAACTCCTTTTCAATAATGGGGTCTATATTTCATTGGAGAAATCCACCCTACCTCCTCTGCCCAACACAAATGTATCCTCACTACAACTGACTATTTCACCAAATGGACAGAAGCCATCCCTTCAAGGACTGTCACTGACTCAATAATCATCAAATTACTTGAAAATCACATCTTCTCTAGATTTGGTTGTCCTAGAAAAATCATCGCTGATAATGCTACTACATTTAAGTACAAGAGAATGGTGGAATTTTGCCACAAGTATCACATTACATTAGGGAAATCTAAAACTTATTACCCTCAAAGTAATGGGTTGGCTAAGTCCTCTAACAAAATTTTGGTAAATATCATCAAGAAATTGTTGGAAGAGAATAAAAATTCACGACACAGCAAATTAGTGCATGCGCTATGGGCAGACAGATTAACCAAAAAAAAAAATCAATTAACATGTCTCCCTATCAACTAGTGTATGGCATGGATGCGGTTTTTCCAACATCCTTGGGGGCCCCAGTCATGAATCTTATTCAAGATGTATAATCAAAGGAGAATGATATACAAAGGAGGCTGAACCAAAATATTCAATTGCAACAATCAAGGGAAGAAGTATACAATAGAACACAAGCAGTACAAGATAACATCAAGAAAATCTTTGATAAGAGGACTAAAGCTAATGATTTCCAGATTGGAAACAAAGTGCTAAAGTGGGATTCAAGAAGAGAGGACAAAGGAAAGCATGGAAAATTTTAAAATCTATGGAAAGGCCCATACATTATCCATTCAACAAGAGGTAACAGTGAAATTTTTCTACAAGAAATGGATGGAACAGAGTTATTTGGAGGTCCTGTCAATGGCAAGATGCTCAAGAATTACTTTTGTTGAAATTATTAGTTTAAAGCTTTATTCATTGTACATAACACTGCTTCAATAAAATACCTGAAAAATGAAGCACAAAAACAAAGAAAAGAAGAAAAGAGGGCAGATAAAAGAAGAGGTAAAGCTTCATACCAAAAAATAACGTTTCTGAAAGTGTGCAAGTCCAAATGCCACTACTTTTGAGAAAGTAAAGTCTTGTTTAGTCATACAGCCTAATCATGATTGAACATGTTTTAAATTTCTGTTGATAAGTTAGAAAATGAAGATTTTCATAATGGTTTAAAATTGTCTTATCAGTAGATTAGGTTAGGAAAAGATATTGGTTCCCAAAGCTCAAATCTAAACCAAAGAGAAAAGAGAGGGATGAGTGACAATTTTTGAATTATAGCCCTCAAGTTTCTAGTTTTACTTATGAAAAAATAAAATCTGTGTCCAGCTTGTCCAAAATGCCACAACTCATGACAAATCAAACCGCTTAACCTTGATTTGGTCATGTTTTAAATTTTATGTTGATAGATTAGAGAGTGAGAATCTATCAAACTGTTTAATATTGACATATAAGTAGATTAGGTAGAGAATAAAAGAGCTCATCAGTCTAAGATGAGCCTTTGGATGATATAAGGGTAGAAGTAGATAATTTGTGATTTCAAAAAAAAAAAATGAAGTCTAGGGTTTTTTGGCCTAAATGCACTCAATTGAAGAAAAAGTGTTAGGAAAAGTATGATGGGTAGGTAGAGTTAATGTTGAAGAAATCATGTTTTTTTTTTTTTTTTTTTTTTTTTTTTTTTTTTTTTCAGATTTTAAGATAACAAACTTCAGAGAACAGGAGTAATGCAATTGAAAAAAAGGGAATTTTCCAAGTATAAGTGAGGCACTTATTGACAAATTCCAGAGATCTAAACTCTGAGGTTCTTGACACCTCCTAAAGGAGTTGCCCTCCCCAAGTGGAGCCACTGTTAGAAATTAGTTTTTTTCACTATCTTTGGATGACTATATGATAGTTATAGTTTTCTGAAAAATATATTCCTTGAATATCTTGAGTTTCAGAAATCTCACTGCCTTCATTATCCTCATAAAACCTTTTTCACTATTCTATCAGTTTTCCATCTAAAAGTCACCCTGTTTCTCTTAAAAGACTCATTATGGGCTTATACCTCTCATTTTCATCTTTCTTTCCTACCTAGAACCTCATTTCCCCATTTTTCCCCTGTCAATAAAATCCTCCCTCCCTCTAAGATTTATTTTTTTCAACTCAGTCCCATGTCTCTTTGGGCATAATAACCTATAACAATGCTCTGTTTTCATTTGAAAAATATCCAAGTGAAATTTCAGTCAAAATCAGGTCAAAGGACACTCCCATGAGGTCATTAGGGTTTCACATTTTTCAACGTAATCCTTAGATTTTTTAGGCACTCCTTTTCCTTTTCCAGAATTTGGCTCAGATGTAATAGAATGTCAAGACATGGTTAATCAAGAAAGATCTAAAATTTCTGAGAAGGATTATCTTCTCATTTCAGAACTTGCAAGTGAGAAAAATGGAAAAAGTTTAGCACTTCTGCATAAGTGTTGGAAGATTTATCAACAGAAATTACTGATGATATAGACTGTCCACTCCTGAATGAAAACAACTTACAACAAGGGAAATGGAAAAAACCTGATCTTGTAGATGACAAGGGTTATAAACTTGATACTCAGTTTGAGTGCCAAAGTAGTGATTACTTGCAGGAAAATGACATGGAGAAAACACACAAGGACAAGAATGAAGAAATTCCATCAGAAAATATTGATGGAATATGGAAAAAGGTAAGGTGAACTGGACATAAATGAATGAACTTGAAAGGGCTATAGAGAAATTAGAAGAAAACACTGATGATTGCTATAGAGAATTGCACACACTTAGGGTTTTGAAAAAAATGTCCAGAGAAGGTGGAAAATATGAGTTAAACTTTATGGTGGAAACTACAGAATATTTTGAAGATGCTACTATGTGATTAAATCCCAATTTTTTCAAAGTGAACTTATCATGCCTCAATGAGCAAAAGAAAATCCAATTCCATGATTTCAGCAACCTGCAAAGAAAAAGTGTCAAAGAGTGTTAGTAAGAAAATAAAAAGGACTTCAAACATTAGAAAGTGGGTTTTTAAAATTAAATCAAGATTCCATTTACCTATAAATCCCATTAAACATTTCAAAAGAGCCATTGTTTCCTTGCAAAGCATTATAAGTTTGAAGAAGAGAGGAATTTGTGAGTTTTCATAGTAAAATCGGGCTAAGTTCCTTAGCACTGCACATTTTTCTTGGCTCTGCGCTCATGGGAGTCAGCGCTACGCCCTTGACCAAATTTTTCAACGTGAATTACACTGGTGTTGTGTGCCTGGGATTTGGCATTGTGCCATTTCCAGAAAGGACCCTATGAATATTTCCTTAGTGCTGCATGCTCAGACATTGGCACTGTGCGCTTGGGTTGGCGTAATGCCCTTAGCCATTGGCGCTGTACGCCTAGATAGAGGAGTTTGCCAAGGGTTGGGGCCATCCCAATCAAGTCAAATTGCTTTCAAATATTTTTCAAAGTCCTCCAAGAACTCTTGAGGGGTAAGTACATGGCATAAATCTTTCTTTGAAGCTAGTTTCGTCATCATTCAATCAATGGAGATGAAACCCTAAAAGAAACCCTATGTTTTAGCTTGAGATCACTATTTTATCCCTATTTTCATCCTTATTAAAGAAAATCAGTCATAAACAATAATAATTTCATTGATCTAGGGTTTTAGATTCCCTTAGATTGATCCTTCACTCATTCCCTTCATTTTTTCAAAGGTGCCATTTCATTACCTTCCCCTCATGTCATTTCACTTCATCCCTAGGGTTTCCAAAACAGAGTTTAAAAATGTCTGAGGGTGAAGACAGTGGTGGTGAGGCACAAATTCTAGGGAGACATGATCATAAGGGAGGGAAGATAAATAGGTTTGAACCCCTCAATACAAGGGAACTCATGGCCTCTCCTCTTATTATTTCTTGCTTTAAACATGTTGGTTGCTTTGAGTTTTGTGAGAGGGTGCAGCAAGTCCAAAATCACTCGGAGCTATCAAGACTATTCTATAATATTCCCAATTAGCCTCAAGCTAATTGGAATATTAATTTTTCTTTAATTTTATGTTCATGAATAAATGTATAAAGGAGGAACATAAAAACTCCTTAAATTAGTGAATAAATCAATGCCCCAAGTGAACAAGGCTAAATCTGGGCTACCTTAATAAAACACCCTTATATTGAAATAGATTGAGACATTTGACAACAGGACCAGATCAACAACGTTGTCGAGAGGGGATGAACCTCATGCATGCACAATGTAGTCTTAGTTGGAGGTGGCACATGTGAAAGGAGCTAAATCATTGAGATGGTTTAGGGTTGGGGAAGATCTCTATCTTATAAAAGGAGGAGGAGGGTAGCATGAGAAGGTGGTTGATGACCATATTATTTCTAAAGAATTTGTTTGTTTAGACATTTCTCATTCTCTTGGTTTTTTAGCAGAGAATAGTGATGTTTAGCACAAGGATATCCTGTTTAGGAATCCTTCTCTTTCCTTGAGGAGCTCTTGGAAGAGACTTTCATTTCTTGTCTTAAGTCCAATCTTCTTCTTCCAACTATAACGTAGATCATGTTGAGTGTTTGGTTTTCTTTGTAAGCTGCAACAAGTGGAGGCTAGATCTACTCAGATCTAGGCAAATATAGTGCCTTTTTTCAGTGGGAAGGCCTTCTATCCCCTCGAAAAGAGTGTATTGGATCATTGGAGCTTTAGGTCCATACCTTGGCATCAGGCCAAAATATTCATCAAGTCTACAATGCATTTTATCTTCCAGGATAGCGTTATCTGCAAAGAGGAAAGTTGCAGGGTGTTTTGGAAAACTTTGGGGAGTGATCTCTAGTGATGGGAATCTGCCTTTCACTGTGGTGATCCATGGATTTCTGATCTATTCCATGTCATATTTAGATCTGATATAAATACTCCTATATATGCTTTAGAAATTCTGAATAAATCTACAGATCTGCTGCATAATTTCTCATATCTACTCCATGTGCTTCATGTTTTGCTGAAAACCCCAAGGGGGATGTAAAGTAGAGACTCTATAGTGTATGGATCTATCATAGGTCTGACTGTTCATGCATTATTCAGCTCTAGATCTAATTTTTAATCTTCAGCTGCTGTATGCTCTATAAAATAAGCTATCAAGCCTTTGCAGTGAATCTATGTGTTGCAGCACCACTTTATGAGGGATTTCTTCTATATAAGTCTTCCATTTTCTATTGTAAATTGTATGGGCCTCATTATGAATCTGAATTGGTGATGTAAATGAAATTATTGAGCCTTCATATTGGCCTCCTACTTCTGTTAAGCTAAACTGCATTATTTTACTACAGTATTGTTTGTATATGTGCTGCAGTCCCATTCTTGGGCATTTTTCAGCCATACTAGGTGTGGGAGACCTATTTACCTCACCTAGAATGATTTGTTTCTGATATAATCTTGGATTTAGATGTCATATTGTCAGATATAAGGGATCCAAGGGTTTATTTTGACTTCTGCAACATCCATTTCTGAAAAATGCGTTTTTCAGACATGCATTGCCGACAGTCCCACTTTGGGGATATTACAGTGGTATCAGAGCAATCATCTTGGCACAGCCTGTGCTTTGCATTCTAAGAAGCCAATATGTATTTTCATGTAAATAAAATATTGACGAAGAATATTGATTACACTAAAGACAAAGAATACAAGGGTCAAACCCCTTTATTTGGAAGAATGAAAGGGAAAGAGTTCTCAAAAACTCTGTTCCAAACTTTGCATGAGCTTAAAAACGAAATCAGGGGAATGAGGAAAGAAAGACATGTAGATCCCTTGAAGAGATTTGCACATGAAGGAAGCCCCAGTTATTCATACTTTGTGTGTGAGCATTCAACCACACAATCAAATCTACAACATTGTAGCATGCCTACATTCCTAGAAGAGAAGATGAAGAAGGAGAGACATCAAAAGAGGAGACTCTTGGTGATTATCTCCAAGAATATGAATCTCAGTATAAAATATTCAAAGAGCATCTAAGCTTCCCAGAGTTTTTTCAACTCAAATAAGAAATAATATCCAACATATACAAGAGAAGAAGAGGGTGCATGCAACCCACTTGGGTAGGAATTTTCTACCTACATTTGATGGATCACCAGAGAGCTCAGCCAAGTCTTGGGTAAAGAAGCTTGACACATATTTCCAGCTGCATCAAGTTTCAGAAGAAGAAGCCATTAAAGTAGTAGTGCTGCACCTCCAAGGTATGGCTTATTCCTGATGGTTATTTGAGTCTTCTTTATTTAAAAATGTAAACATCTATACCTATGCAAAGTTCACTAGGAGGTTAGTGAAAATATTTGATTCTATGCCATCTAAAATTGCTTTGGGTAAGCAAACTATGCCCAAGAATTCAGAACCCTTGCCTTAGATGGAAATATCCATGAAGACAACTCCATTTTAGAACATTTTTGAAGGGGTTAAAGATCTGTTACATGATTATTCAAGGGCAAAGATCCCACTTTAGCAAGAACATTCTTCTCAAGAAGAAGACATGGGTGTTCCTTTTTCAAGGAGAGATCAAGAGAAAGGATCTCTTATTGATGAGGCATATTCCATTGATGAGGAGAAGAAAGAAGAAGAGCTAAAAGGTTCCTCTAGCGCTGTGACAATAGGAGGAGATCTATTTTTAGTGGGAGATGGAGATGAAGCCATTGCTTCAACCAAGAGGGCTCTTGTATCTTTGCAAGAAGGCCCCAAGGATCTTATACATGAAGAGGATGAGAAGCATGTGTCTATGATGATAGACAATAAGAAAACAAGGGAAGGAATGTGTTCCAACATTGCATTCAGTTTTTCGAACACACACTATGGCAGATTAGTCCTTTGTGATGAAGACTATTGACACCAAGGAGATGATGGGTGTTCATGAGTTAACTACATCTAAAGGGAGCACCTTAGACTACGAGATCTTGTAGAATTTGGGTAAAGGAGAGAAGATGAAGGATCACAGCGTTGATGTGATGGGAGGTGATCCTATATTACATGAAGAAGATGATGGGGAATTTTCTCCACTCAAAATCAATCTTACATTTATAAGGGTGATGCCCCATCACCATGAGATTTCCACACAAGAATTAGAGATGGAATTGTGCAATGGAAGCAGTATTAATAAGTTCCCATCTATTATTCATATGGGAATGAGCCATGAGACATCATTATCTTGTGGTATACCACCGGGAAGACCACCTGATTCAGATTTGGTGAAGGATTTTTCATGCCTTGATGCTCCGTTCATAAATCCAAGGAGGAAGGGAGCACTAGAAGACCATACTACAACACTGAGAGTATGAGAAAGGTACAAGGAAAGGGAAAGTATTTTTCCCTTAACATCATTATCCATTCTCTCATCTCATATTGCACTGAGAAAATATGCTGCAGGAATGAAGGATGACACCATCATGAAGAAAGGAAGGCAATCCTTCAATAAAAAGACAAACTTGTTTGGAGGATCCTCTTCCATACATGATGAGGGATGGTGGTCACACATTCATGCTTAGGCAAAACCAAGGAGGTTTTGGATAGATGATAGCCTTCCATGGGAGACTAACTTCCAAGAACTTCCATTTTCTTTTGAGCATGTGCATAGGCAGTAAGAGCAGCAAGGAAGGAATGACAACCTTCCACCTTATACCTTTGGAATGGAGGATGTCAAGGAGGAGACAAATGGGAGGCATGACCTTCCGAAATACACATTTGACATGGGAAATGTCAAGGAGGAGAGTAGCAACATGGAAGACATTTCAGATGACACATTATCAATGCTGTCATTGTTGGGAACATTAGATCCATATTGGAAATCCCGACTGCTGGTGGAATATTCGAAGGATCTTCATGCTTGCATGATTCTAGATAACTTGCTACATGATGGAAGCTATTCAATCCTAGATGGAGTCATCTAGAACCATGGTAGGATATTCTTTTCTAGAGCCTCCAAGCTCAAGAATAAGTTACTACAAAGGGCTTATGAAGAGTTCTATTTCAGCCACACATATTCTATGAAGCTCAACAACATCATCTTGAGGAGCTACTATTGGGATGGCTTTGAGAAAGGACTATATTAGCATTGTCAAAGATGCATGAACCATGTGGAGATGGAGTAGCAATAAGACTCTATGAAAATTTATTTCAGCCATCTCTTCCTGAGGAGAGAGATCCATACACCACTCCACTTGTATAAGGAGAACTTTTGGTGAAGAGCATGCTCTTGTTACATATGTTTTATGTTATGATTTCATGTATTCTTCTACCATGTTTTTGTAGGCCATGACCCCAAGGAGGATTATTATATCTTATAAGCCTCATAGGAGAAGCTTATCATAGGAGGGGTTGGTTGTCTTTGTAAGCTGAGCAAGTGGATGGTAGATCTACTCAGATCTAGGCAAATATAGTGCCTCTTTTCAGTGGGAAGGCCTTCTATCCCCTCGACAAGAGTGTATTGGATCATTGGAGCTTCAGATCCATACCTTGGCATCAGGCCAAACTGTTCATCAAGTTTACAACGCATTTTATCTTCCAAAACTATGTTATATGTATAGAGGAAAGCTGCAGGGTGTTTTGGCAAACTTTGAGGAGTGATCTCTAGTGATGGGAATCTACCTTTCACTGTGGTGATCCATGGATTTATGATATGTTCCATGTCATATTCAGATCTGATATGAATACTCTTGTACATGCCTCATAAATTCTGAATAAATCTACAGATCTGCTGCATAACTTATCAGATCTACTCCATGTGATTCATGTTTTGCTGAAAACCCTAAGGGGTATGTAAATTAGAGACCCTATAGTGTATGGATCTATCATAGATCTGACTGTTCATGCATTATTCAGCTCTATATCTAAGTTGTAATCTTCAGCTGCTTTATGCTCTATAAAATAACGTTTCAAGCCTTTTGCAGTGAATCTATGTGTTGCATCACCTCCTTATGAGGGATTTCTTCTGTATAAGTTTTCCATTTTCTATTATACATTGTATAGGCCTCATTATGAATCTGAATTGGTGATGTAAATGACATTATTGAGCCTTCATATTGGCCTTCTACTATTTTTAATCTAAACCGCGTTATTTTACTACAATATTGTTTGTATATGTGTTGCAGTCCCATTCTTGGGCATTTTTCAACTATACTAGGTGTGGGAGACTTGTTTACCTCACCTAGAATGATTTGTTTCTGATATCCTCTTCTATTTAGATGTCATATTGTCATATCTAAGGGATCCAAGGGTTGATTTTGACTTCTACAGCATCCATTTGTGAAAAATGCGTTTTTCAAACATGCATTGCTAACAGTCCCAATTTGGGGATATTACATATTCATCATTATTCTACATGAAAAGTAGGTCAATCTTGCTGGGGTTACATTTGAGATGTCCACTGATGCCACTAAAGCTGCTACAAGGATACCTAGTGTGGGAGAAAAGTGGTTTAAACAAGCAGATCTAGACATGAGTTATTTTGAACCATACCTTAAACCTAGGTATAAAGATCACCACAAGTCCATATTCCCTTTTTCTCATCTTCTTGATAGATATGCACCCATGATGAAGATAATAATGAAGTATTTCACTTGTGAGGGAAGGTTTTCCCGCCTCTAATCATACCACATCTGTCTTCTTATTCATTTCACTAGAGTTAGCATGCTGCATATACCATATTATCTTTTTCGAAGAATTGACAAAATGACATACATTGTGAAAAAGAGAGATTATAATCATCAAATGCAGAGCCTATTTCATCCTTCACTCATCAATATGGTGGCCATGCATCAACTCCAGCAAAAAAACATTCCATGGGATGCATTCATTTCCAATGAGGTTTTCACTACTCCACCTGGCCATCATCAGTAGGATATTCCTTCATCTTCTCATCCTCCTATATCCACTTCTCCATCACATCCCATTATTCATACATCACCATCCACTCACATCTATTCACCTCATGATGATCCTTCCTCATCACCTTTCCACCACCCTTCACCATCACATCATGATGCCATAGCCTCAAGTAGGGAAAGAAACATTGAAATAGTTGGCACTAAAATGATTGACATTGAGCCATTTCCATTGACCTATCAAAGAGGCCACATGCATGTGTTTTATTCACTTGAGGTGAAAGGGCCCATGCCTTCTTCATCAACAAATCAGGTTGATACGAGCAAGAAAAAGGTCACAGAGCATGTCATTGTTGAAGAGGAGGATAAACATGAAACTGAGCAGGAGTTTCGGCTAATTGACCTTGATGATGAGGACGAGGAGAGGATTACCAATATGTTGATAAAAAGCAAGGATGCCAAGATTAGTGAGCTTCAAGCTAATATTGGTAGGGAAAATAATTTGATTAACTTTTTTGAGCTAGAGAATGAGCAGTTGAAGACAGAGCAAGCCATAAGTGAGGTCAAGGCAATCAGAGCTCAAAAAGAGGCCGGAAAGGCCAAGGCTTTGCTAGATGAGAATTTGGGCTCTTTTGATGACAATTATGATGAGGAATATCATCTTCCTAGAGAAAATCCAAATACCATTGGGCTGAAGAGGGATTTAGCCCGGGAAAGGAAAAAAGAGGCAGAATTGGCATAGCAGCTCACTCCAAGTGAGCTGCTTTCCATAGAGATTAGCAAGGATGGAGATTCTTCACTAGAAAGAGAAAATTTTCACCTAGAGGGTCAGCTAGAGAAGGCCAAGAGAGACACTGACATATAGAGGAAGATGGCAAGACGTTATGCCATGAGAAACAGGATTGCAAGGACCAACCTCAAACGAGCCCATGCAAAGAGTCGAGCTTTGACAGAGGAAAAAGAGAAAGAGAAGTTCAATATCATTGCTGTTGTGTACCTCCAGGCCTCTAAATCTTAATCAGCAAGCTAAATTCCTATTTTGGCACCTTTTTGCAAATTTTGAATTTTTGACAGTTTGAATTGCAGAAATTGGGCCAAACGCGCAATACCACTAGCACTGTGCTCTTTTTTGGGGCACTCAAATGAAACATGGTTTGCATATTCATGTTCATAATGGAAAATACATCAACCTCAAAACGTTTCAGAGGATTTGGAGCAAAAATGGTCCCTTAGAAGGGTTAAAAACCACCAAAAAATCACCTTTCAGTCCTCTTTTTGGCACTGGTGCTGCACGTTTATAAGAATTGGGAGAAGTGGTATTTTAAAAGGAAAATGGGAACCATTCTAGAATTTGGATGAATATTTGGAAAATAGAATCAGAGATCTTTCCAATGATATATCATGGAGCTCATTTGGACACTGGGAAGGCCTCCAAATGTTAGATGCAAAATAGGCCATTTTATCAGTCTTAGCATTGTGTGTTTGCACTGGCACTGCACCCCTGTACCTTGTAGCTGCACCCTTACTAGGAGCTATTGAAAAAGATATTTTTAAGCCTTAAAGTCGAACTTTTTCCAAAATTATCTCAATAGTTATGTTAAAATTTATTATTACAATGAATGAGTTGTAGATATTTTTCCTTGGGCCTTGCATGGTCTCAAAGGTCAAAATGCATTAACTATGTAATAAATGACATTTGAAACCCTAGATAGGGTTCACCTACTCATTTTTCATATAAATACTATATGTATGCTTCATAGTTTTTTTGGTTGATTATTGAGCTGAATATTACATAGATTTTGAGTTGTAAAGAAATTGTCTTTGGAGCTTTGTAACTGTTTTGGACTGAATATCAATGGAGCAAGCATATTCACAGGATTCATGAACTTGTTTAAATAGTGATTTTTTTCTGATCTTACATTTGTTTCCTTATGTTTTCCATATTTTTCATCCTTTCTCTGATAAAAGAACATAAATTTTAGATTAGGATATGTTGTCTTGGCACCCTAAGTTTGTCTTCTTTCTTTAACTTAATGTTTTCCTCTGCTGGGTCTAATTGGATAATTCTTAATTTCTTTCTGATCCCACCTAGCTTGTTTTCTTGAAAATTATTTAATAAGAGTCAAACCGAATAATTTTATGGTATGCCCTGTCCTTTGGTGTAGCTTGAAACATTTTTTTAAGGCCTTTCTTTGAAGTTTACTTATTAGGGTTTGGCTAAAGAAGTTTACGGTTTTCCCTGTCCTTTGGTCCATCTTGAATAGTCACTTTGAAGGTATTTTAAAGTATGATGGAATAATATAGGATTTCCCTACTCTTTAGTTATCACTTATATGTTATCTTAAATATTTTCTTGGTCTGAAGGTAAATAGCTACAGAATTTAGGAGTTCCCTGCTCTCTAGGGGTTTCTGGATTGTTATCTCAAAGTTTACTTGATAAAGCTAGGCAAAAGAAGTTTATGGTGTGCCCTGTCCTTCGGTTCTTCCTTAAGAATAGTGATATTAAAGACTCTTCTTGTTCTATTATATGTTAAATTATTCTTAATTTCCATTTAAACCTACTAAATTCACAATTTAATGGTCATTTCACACCCACCTAAGCTATTAAGATCCATTTGGCTTTGTTAAATTGCCCTATGAAACACCCTTGATTTATTTTTGTACTTTTCAAGCCTTTCACAGACCCCATAGCCCAATGGTTTCAATTTCTCTTAATATATCTATTCTTCTTGAAAAGCAACCCAAACAAAAAAACAAAACAAACAACCCTATCATTTTAACTAGACTAAAATCAGTATCCTAAATCAAACAAGTTATATCATTTATGCAAATATAGAGAGAGACCTCTCTGAGTCTAGGAAGGCTAGATCCTAGGACTCCAAAGTTGGTTTGATGTTACCCTTGTCGATTTGGTCTTGCCAATCTAACAAATTACAGGGACCTAAAAAGATAATATAGAATTCATAATGAAGTGATGGAGAAGGTAATGCAGTTAATGCACACATGATGGAGAGGGTGCACATTGCATGTAGACATGATGGAAGACTTGGAGAAACAATGCAGTCAACCATGGAGGATTATGTCCACATGAACAATGTAGTTTAAAGGTGGGGCAGGGCTTGGAAAGGCTCACTTTGTATATACTGAAGAGGAAGGAAACATTGGAGGCAGGAATTAGTTTATGATTTCATGATCTGTTTAGATATGGTGTTGTCTTTTGACATTCCATGCACTCTTATGTTGTTTAGCTAAGTCTGCAGTGTTGTTTAGCATAGGGTGTTCCCAAGCGGGAATCCCACCCTTACCCACGAGGGACTTTGAGTTCCTACTTTTAGAAGGTTATTTTGAGCTACCATTTCATCATCAGGAATTGGTACCATAGTGTCCCTACTCTTTATAGGACATCCATTTTCAGAAACTGTGTTATTTCTGAAGATCAATTTGGGAGGATGAGGTTGTCTTCAGTATTTTAGCTAGAGAACCAGTGAAGGATTATTCCTGCCACATTGAGCTTCAAGATCAACATTCCCGAAGCATCATTTTAGATCTGGCATCATGCCAAATATTATTAACCTCATATCAGTAGCAGTCCCATCAAGGATTGTGAAGTCCATAATTGCAGATCTAGAGGAGGAAGGAAGTTTCTAGCATCTTAGCTAGGAATCCTGTGAGGGATCATCCCCTCACCTTGCCATCACTGCTTTCATCAACCTGAATCTTATTGTAGCATATTTCAGAAATAATTGAGTCTCTCCTTCTTGTACAATGCAATTTCTCCAGCAGTTTCATATTCAGTTGCTACAACTTGAAGGAGGAAGAAGAGACAAGATCTAAAACTTCTAGCTTGGAGATCTGAAGGGGGGGTCAGCCCTCAAAGCTTAGATCTGGTTGTACATCATATTGTAGCCATCATATGATCAGATCTACCTTCAGATCTACATAACCTAGAAGACCAGTGATCAAACCCCAAGAGGGTAAATTTCCAATCTCATAGATCTGGAATTTCCTTTTTGGGTTATCTTGGGTTGCCATCATAAAGCCCAGATCTTGAATCTTGGCATCATCATAGCTCTTGAGCACCATATATCAGCATTTAAATTTTCATCCAGTAGCTATATTTACATCATCTGCTGAAGGGAAAATGAAATATTACTTCCAATGGCTCTCTAGTTACGCGGTGCCTGTTTTGGCATGTTTTCAGGGTCATTCTAGCCTATGTATTTCGCTTGAGTGCATCTATTTGAGCACTGTTGTATTTTTTATCCATCTCCAATGATAATAAAAGGCTCACCTATTCTGTATATTATATGATTGTTGAATCTTTACATGCACATTTTTTTGTTCAAATATTGTGTTTTTGTATCAATGCATTATTACATTTTGGGATATTACAGTGGTTTCAGAGCATGATCTTTGGCTCAACCTGTGGACATTATTGACAACATATGAAAATGATATAGTAGAGATCTGATATGGAGGGATTAAATATTGGCCTCATATTTCTTTAGAGATATGAAGGATCTCTCCAAAGAGATTAATGAAACAAGAAGAGAAAGGAAAAGAAAAACCTCAAGAAGGTTTCAAAATGAATAAGGTCCCGGAACTTCTTATCAGCAGCAAAGAAGACCAGAGAAGCAAAGGGCTTCACATTATTCCACTAGATCCACTTTCTTTGATGAGAAAGAGGACTAGTCTGAATATGTAGAAAACTTGGGGCATGAGACCCTAAGCAAATAGTTGTATGAGTACAAGTCATAGCCAAGAGCATTGAAGGAGAACCTCTCTCCCATAGTTTTTGCAATTCAAAGGAGACGAGATCTAGAAGTAACAATAGAAGAAAGAGGGATAGATTATTGTTACCTACATTTTATGGATCTTCCACAAGCACCTTGAGGGCTTACAGGGAAGAATTGTCTACCTTCTTTTTGAAATATCCTATATCAGAAAGAGAGGTTGTGGAGTTCGCAGCATTGCACCTAGATGGTGAAGTGAGAGATTGGTGGTTCATCTGCATATGCATATTTTATTCAAATAATGAAGAAGAGATATTGTAGAAGGAAACTAGAGATGTCTCACATAGTGACATATCCCATCATCAAGGAGATAGGGCATGAATAACCCAAGGAATATGTTTTCATTATCACTCAAGAGGAGGAGCCTCTACCACCACGAGCTGCTTACATCAAGAGGAGGATCACTTGCATATTTTCAAGATAGTTTTGAGTTCTTGACATTTCGAGCCCCATGCATGTTTGATGAGATGCATGATGAGGAGGAGACATATACCAGTGCTGGTAAACTTGTAGAAGAGAAGCCATCACTCTTACCAATATTTGGAGAGACTATTTCACCGGTTGAAGGAACTCTTGTGATCTTGCAATATGTTTTTGAATATCAGTTGAACCAAGGTATGCAACCACTTTCATCTCATATTGTTTCAATACCTCTTATTGAAACTTATGGGGACATTCCATCCGGGTTATTGCATCACCAAGGTTTAGAACAACATGATGATTTGGAGCAACATCATTTCACTACAAAGAGCAACCTTGATCTAATCAAGGAAGGAAGGAAGAACCATCCTAGTTTTTCATTGATGAACTACATTCAACCCTTTGAGTTGAAGTGTAGATTTTCATAATATGGGATGAGTATGATCCTATGTACAATGTCTGGATGTGATTTCAACATTGTGCCTTGCTTGAAGACAACACATGTATCACCTTGTAGATCTACAACACTGTTAATAAGTAGTAGTGAGAAGAAGAGGACCCATTCCTTATGGGAGAAATCAAATGGCAGCTTCATTCATGAAGGAATGGAGAGAATGATGATAGATAGTAGACATCTTGAGATGGGAAATATTTTCCCCTTTCAAGGTGACCCTTTCTCAATGAGAATTTCACAGCTCAAAGAGAAACTTCTACCTACAACAGATCCAAAACCTTATTGGTTTTGGAGGGCCATTGATGAGAGGAAAGTCTCAAGGAGATATATCCTTGGAGGTGCACTTTAACATATGATGGAGTGCAAAGTTATGCATCAGTTTGAGGTGGATGGTATTCTAAAATGGGAGGATACCATGTTTTTGCAAAACATCTTTCATCATCCACATTGGGATGAGTGGGTGAGGATGATAAGAAAAGGGTTGCATGACTACTTGCTTATATATGACATGGGACAGCAAGAATCTTGGTTACGCTGGTTTCTCTTGGGTGAGTTTGGTTACTACCCAAAAGCTCTTATTTCTTTGATCCACGCCTTGAATAACACTCATGTAATGAAGAAGGAGGCATGGCTACGTTGGATACTCTTGAGTGAGTATGGCTACCACCCAATGAATCATATATTTCTGATTCATGCCTTGCACATCAGTGAATTAATGTAGAAGAAAAATTCATGGTTTTTTTGGTTGTTGATGAGAGAGTTTGGACATCACATTACATCTCTTATGTCTATTTGTTTTGTATTGTGTAGAACTTGGCATGGTACTCTCATGATGTGTATTGATGGTGTTTTATTGTATTGGGATGATGTGACATTCCACATGTATATCAATATATTTTTACTCCATGATGCACATGAGAAGGTGAAGAGGAAACAAGATCTCTTGTTTCTTTGGTTTCTTTTGGGGGAGCTTGGCTTGTCCATATTGCATGGTGAAGATGGAGGATGGTAGCAATAGGCCTTACGCTAGTGGTTACTATTGGGAGAATATGGTTTGACATATTTGTCTACCCATATGTTTTTGTTTCTTCTTTTTCACAATGTTGAAAATATTCTTGGATCCAGCAAGTCCAACAGGGCTAAGGATGAGGGCATGTCAATGCTCAATCTACCTGATAAAGCATGGGATGAAGAGATGTTTGGTGATATGGGACTTTTCCTTTATGAGAGGAACCACTTTATTTTATGTATCTCATGTATTAATGATAATGTTAGACAGCTTATCGTTGTCACTTGGTACTTCTTGGAGAAAGAACAACATCTAACTACATAGTTGGAGGTCATTCTATGCATTCTTGAGAGAAAAATGTGGAACCAAACATACATAACACATTGTAGCAGATGGAGGAGGCATTCCTTATGTGCATTCCACTTGGAGGGGAATAGATGGCTTTGCATCTACTCTTGCAGTTTCTTAAGGACAAGAAACATTTTTCTAGGGAGGACTGTAATATTCCCAAATTTTCACATGATATTTGGAATATTAGAGTTCTTGATTTTATTAATTAATTAAGTAAATAAAAGAGTGGAGGGACCCATGTTGAACCTTAGAATTAACCTCCCCTTGAAAACTTTTCTCACCTCTTTCCCTTATTTTCACATAAGATCATAGACCCCAATAATCATAAATGTTAGGTTCTAGATTGACCTAGAAAAAAAAACACAGTTGCTGATTTCATGTCTACAATTCAAAATATCAAAGATGACACTCCAGCTCAAGATAAATTTCCTGATGAATATATTTTTGCAATAACTACTCAGACTCTTTGGTTTGCAGATATTGCCAATTACTTAGTTACAGGAAAAATACCTTCACATTTTCTTTCTAAAGTGAAAAGAAAAATCATTCAATTAAGTACAAGATACTCATGGATTACTTATGAATTTTATAAGACAGGTCCAAATCTCATTATTAGAAGATGTGTTCGAGAAGATGAAATGCCTGAAATTCTTAAAGCATGTCACGATGAACCCTGTGGTGGACACTTTGCTGACAAGAGGACAACCTATAAAATCCTTCATTTAGGATATTATTTGCCATCCATCTTCAGAGATACCAAAGAATATGTCAAAAGGTGTGAAAACTACCGAAGGGTAGCGAACCTACTCTATCAAATGAAACGCCATTACAAACTCAGGTACTCATAAAACCTTTTGAAAAATGGGCCTTGGATTTTGTTGGACCTATCACTCCTCCATCAAAACAAAAGAAGTATATTTTGGTATGCACTAATTATGCCACTAAATGGGTAGAGGCTAAAGCATTACCTTTTGCTAATGAAGGATTTATAGTTAATTTTCTTTTTGAGGATATCTTCACTCGTTTTGGTGTTCCAAGAGAAATTGTAACAAATCAGGGAACTCATTTAAATCAAAAGTGGTGAAAAGGCTCATGGAATATTACAAGATCAAGCACAAAAATTATACTCCTTATCATCCATAGGCAAATGGTCAAGTTGAATCTACCAATAAAGTGATTGAAGGAATTATCACTAAGACTGTAAATCTACACATAAGAGATTGGGCAGAAAGGCTTCTTGAAGCCTTATGGGCCTACATAACTACATGAAGAAATACAACACGACATACCCCTTATGAACTTGTTTATAGAAAGAAAGTATTTTTCCCTATAGAGTTTAAGATCAAAACCTTCAAGATGTCAGTTCAATTGAGACTTGATTTATCAGAATCATTGAAACATAGATTGGAGCAACTCATTGAGCTAGATGAAATCAGATAATATGCAGTTCAAAGAACCAATATTGTACAATAGCAAAGGGATAAATAACATGATAAGTATATCAAGGAGAAGAAGTTTCAAGAAGGGGATTGGGCACTTGTGTTCGATCCAAAATTCAAAGATTTTCAAGGAGAGTTTTAGAATCATTGGCTTGGGCCATATGATATTGAAAAAGTCTTTGATAATGGAGCAGTGAAGATGAGGACAATATATGAATAAAAGTTACCTCTTCTTGTGAATGGTCATTGGTTGAAAGTATATCATAAACCTCTTTCAAAAGAAGAGTTTGTCAAGATTTTCCAAAATAATATGGATATGAAGTTAGTGAATAAGAATTCTACTTCTTCACTAACTTAGCTTTTATTTTTCCTACATACATAAAAAAAAAATAAAAAAAATAAAAAAAAAAACATAAAAAATAAATAAATAAAGTGTATAAGTATGAAAACCAATCAATTATTGGCATACTTATATAGAAAATACAAGGTGAAAATCAGAGATTTTGGACATCCTATATTTTCCATTTTCTTTTCTGTAATAAGTAGTGACACAAAACTACATTCATTACAGTTCATAATCTGCAAATTCATTTCATTTTACAATTTCATTTTACAATTTCATTCCATCTCACTCCATTTTCATTTCATTTCACAAGTCATTCCACTTTCATTCCATTTCACAGTCATTCCAATTCCATTTCATCTCACATTCATATCCCATATCCATACTTCATTCTTTTTACAGAGTACATTCTGTAGCTAATTGTATTTTGTAGCTGATCACGTTCTACAATGAATTCCATTCTGCAGCCACACCTTATTTAGCAGTTCTGACACATGATGATTGCAAGGAATTTAAGGATTATGTTTTGAATACCAACATGCTAAAAGGGTACCTAAGGATCAACACCAAAGAAAACAACAAACGAAAAGGTTAAGTTCTAAAAGTTAAAGTGAAAAAATTTATTTTTAATAGAAAGGTTAAAACATGAAATATGTATAATATGGATATTCATATGTCTCCTTGAAAAATCATCATTTGATTTGATTGCAATCTCTGTCATACTACATGTCAGCCACATCATTCGTATCAAGTTGCATAACGGTCCATAATTCACTCCCTCGTTGATGATTTACGGTCATGATCTATGATGTGACATACTTGTCTACGTCTCTCCAAGACCCCTACCATCTATTTGTTCCTAAAAATTCTCAATAACCTTCCATCAGATCTGCAACCAATTCATTTCATAAAACAGAAGGGTAATTCTAAAGGTTGAGAACTCTGCATAGTAGAAGGATGGGCCTAATTGTAAGATCGGAACCGATGGGAGAAAATTACATGGAAGGATACACATAGATTAAAGAATTGTTGTAGAAAGCTAGATGGCTTAAGTTCATAGAGAAATTTAATGGTTTTCATAAGGAGATTACAAAATCCTTTGCTCGGTCTTTTGATGGCATCAAAGTAGGCATTGGAGATATCAAGTTTCCAGTGACTGAGTCATTCATGGCTGAGGCTACAAATATTCCAAGGGGTGGTGAAAGATGTTTCAAACATAAGGAGTTCCACAATGAATCATGGAAAGTAATACTCAAATACCCAGGTATGGATGTCTCTGTTTTTAGAAAAGGTATCCCCAGTTCAGCTCTTAAAAGTAAATGGAAAAACATGCTCTTGGTTTTACAAAAAATTATCACTTGTTAAGGAAGTTTTGGTTGCATGTATGTCTACCATATCAAATTACTGATGAATTTCATAGAAAATGGTGAAATCAATATTCCTTTATTTCTGCTAAATAGTTTAAAAAGGGTGGCCTCAAATGTGCAAAAGAGAATACAGTTCATAGACACCACCATGAATCATCATGGGTTCGTAAAGATACTGATTGATTTTCATTTAAAAAGCATAGGAGATAAATGGGAGGATTTCCTTATTAGAAACCATTTTGAAGAAGCACTAGAGTCACCTAAAGAAGATAATGTTAGAAGATTCAGAAGAAAGAAGACTAATATAAATGTTAAAAACAAACCTGAATCCTCATTACAGAAGGATGATGAAAAGCTAATCTCTGAAGAACTGACAGAAATCAAAAATAAAAGCAAGACAAAGGGTAAGGTAAGAAAGAGGAGTAAGGTTACAATTGAGGAGAATGTAAGTCCTCCAGAACTGAGAAGGAGCTCTCGACTCCGAGGTTATATGAAGAAAACATTATCAAAAGGGACAGAGCTTGTAAATCTAGATGAGGAAGCCTAATACCATCTCATGTTAACATTTATCCTGCACACAGTCGTCAAAATTCTCCTATTCATCATTTTGAAGGTAGTGCCAGCAAGAGATCTTCAGGAATAGACCCAGTTCAACAACAAATATATGACTATGTAGAATCATTGGAGAAGAACAATGCATCAATGAACCGAAAACCTTCTGTCAATCCACAAGAACCTCTAGTTGATGCTCTTAAGCAAGATCTTTATGAACTAGAGATATTGAAAAGACATATCAAACAGGAGAATGAGACCTTGAAGAAGCAAAAAAAGTTGGACAAGGTAATTCATGACAATACCATTCTGCATCTAGGATTGTGGTATAAGAAAATCAAGAAATTGAAAATAAATAATAATTTAATACAAAGATTAGTCATTAACCTCAGGTATAAGCTTCTTATGAGAAGGCCTAGGATGATAGTCACTTCAATGGTAAAAAAAAAGAAAAGGAAATTGGACGTGCTAGCAGAAGTGTCTGAAAAAATGCAGTAAGAAATGAGAAGTCACATTTTTGGCAAGTTGCATGAGGACATGCAATGATTTTGTAGTAGGGGTATGCTGAACCTCAGAATTACCCTCTCCTTGACAACTTTTCTCACCTCTTTCCCTCATTTTCTCGTAATATCACAGACCCCAATCAATGATAAATGCTAGGTTTTTTCTTAAGGATGCATTAAAATGATTGCCATGTTATATTTTCATATTCTTGCTATTTGGATATATTTTCGCAATTTAGCTACAGAATGTAGCCTATTCTGTAGCTAACTATGGATTTTGTAGCTACTCTCATGGTCTGGCAGGTTTCAGGTTTCAAATGAAGAATTGGGCCACATGGGTGTTTCTAGAATCATCTCCACATGGATTCTATCATATTCACTTGGTCCATATCGACAGAAAAGCGGGTCTAAGATCATGGTCAAGGTACGTTATCCGAAAGCAGTAGGACTCTTTATTTTCTCTATCATAGAAAATCAAGAGTCTAACAATCCTATTGCAAGTCTAATTTGAATTAGCCACCTATAGCAAGTTTATCTCACAAACAGTTATGCTATTTTCCTTTAAATATCGGCTGAAAAATACCGAGAACACAGTTCAAAAATGAAGTGTTAGGTTTAAGATTTTTTTTGATACTCTGTATTCAGATTTCATTTTATCATAATACAAAATTCGTGTTTCTAATGATTGTTTAAGTGCATCCTTAACCAGCTAGCATTTCAGCCGAATCAGTTGCAGAGGGCCCCTACACTGGAGGGGGTTTTTCATTTGTTGTTTTTAGTTCAATTTCTATTTCTTTGTTTTTAGCAAATCTATTTTCTAATTAGGTTAATGTTCATTCCAGTTTTTTATCAATAGCATAAAATTAAATCACAATTATGTAGCCTTGTTCTTCTAAGATATATCATGAAGATAGATAACTATGTTTTCAAATCAAATTAAGATTGAAGTAATAATAATACAGAGTTCCGTATTTTCCTTACTGTTTTGTCATTCATTTCCTTAGAACATAATTGTTAATTAACTGTCGATGGATGATTTCAAAAGCAATTTCAAGATGATGATCCTAAACTAAATGGTTGAATGTCTAATTCATATAGTGATTGAATTTACTCTGCACATTGTTACTTTCTTTCTAGGAACTTAGAGACTAAGGCATAATTGACTTCTCGCATAGCATCTCAAGAGGGTAATACTTCACATTGAATGTTGTAGAAATTCAAATATACATTATTTTTTTATAGTGAGTTTTACATGCTTTCACATTTTGCTTTCATATCCTCACTTAATTTCATCATTGATATTCCTAAAATTCATTCCAAAGAAGTTTATTTAATCATGTTTCAGGACTGAATGGTTGAATATTTAATGAGTGCAATTATTGAGTTACCTTTTTCATACTTTATTTGGTTTTCTACATCATTAGGTATAATTGGTTACTTAACACTATTTGAAGAAGATCACACTTGATAATTGAATGTGGGGTAACTAAATATACATTAGATGATTTATTTGCATCCTTTGTTTACTGTTCTAGGAAATTATAAGTTAAAGTATAGATAGTTACTTAACATCATTTCAATAAGGTCACACCTCATAATTGAATGCTAGAGTAACCAAAAGCACATTAATCATTTTCATTTTCTGCTTTTACTTAAGACAAGCACTACAATTTCAATATTATTTTTTAGAATTAAATCCATGGAATAGGACTAATGATAAGATAATATAGATGTTATGTTTTCCAAATTAGGTCCTAACTAGTCAATATTTTTTAGTTTATTTTTATGAAAATTTGATTAACCTAGAAACACTTCCTTGTCTTCCTTCTTAAAATTCATTAGATTCATTTAATTATTTTGTTAGATTAAACATTCTTAGACATCAAAGAACAAAAAACCCCCAAAAAAATGAAGTAAGAAATAGGTTAACTAAGCACATATAGTGCACCACACTTCATTAGTTTAGAAACCTCGACAGATAATTACTGCAAGCAATTTTAAATATTAAATTTAATAAACATTTTGGAGCCATTTCCGGGGAAGTGTAATTAGGAAACCTCATTTCTTACATCCAAAAAGATGATATGGATAGAGAAAGAGACTCTAGGGGCAGATTCATAGCTAGAGGCAGGATTTTAATCCCTACAACACCACTCACTCCATTAAGAATAAGAAGTGATACACCTCCATCTCAAACTCATATTCCATATTTCACTAGCCATAGACTTCCAAAATTTCTAAGGTCAAAAATCCAATTAGGAGGATCCCCTTCTTCATCTACTAAGGCAGTATTAGAAGAAGAAGATCCTAGGTATCCAACAGAAGGAGTAACCTTTTTCACCTCTACATGAGAACACATTTTAGCTGAAGAGTTAGAAATTCCTAGTGGAGAGGAAGAAGAAAAACCTTTCTTCAGCATACCATTGATAGAAGAACCAAATGAAGAGTGGTTAACCTTACATGTTGATTCTTATATCAGCTCTAAATAATATATAATGACAGGAAGAGGATAAGAAGGGGAAGGAGAAGGAGAAACTCTAAATGGAGAAAATGTAATATTTGGAGGAGGAGATAGAGGAATATGTAGAGGAAATGTAGAAGAAGGCAGAATAAATAGGTTAATTGAGAGTTCTTTTAGATTTCATATAGTTGATGAAGATACAAATGCCACCATGAAAAATATCTCACCTTCTCTCCTCCCAAACTTTCATGGATTGAAAAGTGAAGACCCTGAAACATTTTTGTTTGAATTTTAAGTCTTGTGCAGAACTTATGATTATTTACAAGACTCTCAGAAACTCAAATTGTTTCCCTCAACATTGAAAGGAACAACTCTAAAACAGTCCATGAGTCTAATCACACAGTCTATCAGAACATGGAATGATATGAAGAGATAATTTCTAGAAAGGTATTTGGATTATTTCATACCTATCAATCACAAGGATGAAGTGTTTAAAATGATGCAAAGGGAGGATGGAAATTTGGAGGATTTAATTGAAAGATTCAACTACAATATAAAAAGATAAGAAATGGCTAATTTAGATCAAGACATTTTAAAAGCTATTTTGTTGAAAGCCATTAGAGATGAGTGGATAGACATCCTTAACATGATGGGGAAGGGGGAAATCTCTCAACTCCCATTACCTGACATTGGGGAAATATGTATTCATATCTCAGGAGGAAAATAAAAATCTGGGAAATGTCCAATAGATCGTGCTCTTGCTAGGGTAAATAAATCTGCAACTGGAACAATAATTAGGGCAGAAATTGGAAACATGCTTGATGATTTTAAAACAGACATTTTATGGAGTCTTAGTGAACAGATAGACACCCTAAAGTTACAAAACAAGCAGAAAGCCAAGACTGATGCTTTAGCTATTTTTTGCCCCAAATGCGGAAAGAAGCATGCTTGAAGAGAATGTCCTCTTGCTGAAAAATTCACAGAGACCTGTATGATTTGTTCATAAAATCATGAGACTAAGAGTTGTCCTTCAATTCCTGGTCTTAAGGTCATTTTTCAAGAAGAAACAAATTCAAACCCTACGAAATCTCTTTGCTTTATCTCTAGAAGGCCATGACAGGGACCACAAACTCAAGGCTTTAATAACCAAATGTATACTTGGCCCCCACTAAACTGAAATTCGTGGCAGAAACCTTGGCCTCAATCTCAATCTCAATCTCAACCCTAGGCTCAAGGAATGCAAAATCCCTAAGGAAGATTCTCTCAATATTATCAATATCCTCCATCATATCCAAACTATCCTCCCCAACAAATTTCTCAACAAAATTAACAACCCCAACTCCAAAACCAAAACCAAAATCCACAACTCTCACTACCATTCCCTCAGAGAACAAATCAGTTACCTACCCAACCATTACCAAACCCCAACAATACAAATCCTCATAATACCTATATGATAGAAGGACAACAATTTCCAACCTACATGATTACTCCTCTATATCTTAATGATGTCCAACTTAGATCTGCTAGGATATTAGAAAAGAGAAAGCCTTCTGTAGTCATTCAAGAACAAGACAATTCTAAGGAAGATTCTCTACAACCCAATAAATTTTTTTAAGAAGGAACATCTCTTAAAAACCAAAATTCTGAAAAACAAAAACAAAAAGAACCAATAAACTCAACTCCTATAATAGAGAAACTATCAGTATCTACTTCTACACCTCCTTTTCCTGAAAAATTACAAGTTGATAGAGGGGTAGAAAAGCATATTATGTTGCCTAATTATGATTTTCTAGATGAATTAAAAAATGTTTGTATCAAAATCCCTTTGTTACAAGCCATCAAGGAAATTCCAATTTTAGCTAAAACAATAAAGGAGTTGAACATGAAGAAACCAGGAATAAAAACAAAAGAAATAAAATGAATTCAGCTTGTAGGAAAAATATCAGACATAATGATGGGAAAATTTTTCATTCAAAAATATTTAGATCCAAGAAGTCCAGTTGTAAAAACACATATCATTGGAGTTGAAATTCCAAATAAATTGATTGATTTAGGAGCAACAATAAACATCATGAGCAAACAAACCATGGAACAACTCAAGCTTCCTAATCTTCTTTATACACCTACATTAATGCAATTAGCAGATAGATCTGTAATCAAGCCAGATGGTTTGTTAGAAGATATTTCAGTGTCCTTAGATTATTGGGAGTACCCTATTGATTTTATGATCTTAACCCCTAAGAACAATCTAGGAGGACATCCACTTATATTAGGAAGACCTTGGTTGGCTACAGCTGATGCTTTCATTTGTTGTAGATCAGACATGTATATTTCTGATGGTAACTCAACTAAGAAATTCACTCTATATCCTCCAGCAAGAACAATCACAGAGATAGATGACAAAGAATGGATTGATGATGAAAATTATATACATCCTCTCTTTACTATTTCAACCATTAGTGAAGATAGTCAAATCTTAAATACAATAGAAAATTTTGAATCATCTCTAGAATAGGAACTTGATCAATTTCAAGAAAAATCTAATATTGAATATTTGTCATATAGGCACATGTATCTTTATTCTATGGAAGAATTTGGTAGCTCCATAGTTGAAATCTTTATAGGGAAAACTTTGAACATAAACAATAAGTTGGAAAAATTACAACAGAAAAAGATAATCAAAACATTACAACAACATTCTTTTGCATATGCATGGAAATACATTGACATGAAAGGAATTAGTCCTAAGACTTGTATACATCACGTATACATTGAGGAAAATTTTAAACCTATCAGACAACCTCAAAGAAGGATGAATCCAAATATTATGGAAATTGTGAAAGAGGAGTTGCAAAAATTGCTAAATGTAAACTTCATTTACCCAATTTCAGACAGTCAGTGGGTTTCCCCTCTAGTGATTGTGCCTAAAAATAATAGTAAATGAAGGGTATGCATTGATTATCGAGAATTGAATAAAAATAACCTAAAAGATCATTTTCCTTTACCCTTTATAGATCAAGAGTTGGATACATTAGCAAGTACGAAGTATTTCTCATTACTGGATGGTTTTAGTGGTTACAATCAAATTTAGGTAGCATCTGAAGATTAAGATAAAACCACATCTACTTGTCCATGGAGGACTTATGCCTACCGAGTACTTCCTTTTGGATTGTGCAATTCACTTGCAACATTCCAAAGGGCAGTATTAGCAATTTTTTCTGATCTAATACATGATTGTGTACAGGTGCATATGGATAACTTTACAGTTTATGGTAATACATTTGAAGAAGCTTTAGAAAATTTTGAAAAGGTTCTTAAAAGATGTAAGAAAACAAACCTTTCACTAAGTCATGAAAAATGTTTCATGATGTTTACAGAAGGGATTGTCTTAGGACATCACATTTCAGGAGATGGAATTAAAGTTGATAAATCTAAAGTTGAATTCATCTCCAAACTATCAATTCAAAGTTTCCAAAAGGATGTTAGAAGTTTTCTAGGATTCATAGGATATTATAGAAGATTTATAGAAATTTCACCAAAATAGCATCCCCACTCTTCAAACTACTTACCAAATATTGTGATTTTAGTTGGAATCCTGATTTCCAGTTAGCATTTGAGACTTTAAAAGAAACAATTTCTGAAGCACCCATCTGAAGAGGTCCAAACTAGAAACTACCTTTTCACATTTCAACAGATGCTTTAGATACAGCTTTAGGATTGGTATTAGGAAAAAAATATTTTATCCCCTATGCCATCTATTACATAAGAAATAATTTGACTCCCACAAAGTTAAATTACACTATAACTGAAAATGAATTCTTTGTTTTTGTTCATGCTATCAACAAATTCAAACATTATATAACAAGCTATGAAACCTTTGTTCATACATATCAATCTGTAATTAGATACTTAATGAATAAATCTATGACTAATGGCAGAGTTACAAGATGGTTATTACTCCTACAAGAATTCAACATTAATGTTCTAGATTGACTTGGAAAACAAAACACAGTTGCTGATTTTTGTCTAGAATTCAAAATATCAAGGATGACACTCCGGTTGAAGATAAATTTCCTGATGAATATCCTTTTTCAATAACTACTCAGACTCCTTGGTTTGCAGATATCCCAATTACTTAGTTACAGTAAAATTACCTTCACATTTTCTTTCTAGAGAGAAAAGAAAAATCATTCAATTAAGTGCAAGATACTCATGGATTACTAATGAATTGTATAAGATAGGTCCAGATCTCATTATTATAAGATGTGTTCGAGAAGATGAGATGCCTAAAATTCTTAAAGCATGTCATGATGAACTCTCTGGTACACACTTTGCTGACAAGATGAAAACCTATTAAATCCTTCATTTAGGATATTATTGACCATCCATCTTTGGAGATGCCAAAGAATATGTCAAAAGGTGTGACAGTTGCCAAAGGGTAGGGAAACCTTCTCCATCAAATGAAATCCCATCACAACCTCAGGTAATCATAAAACCTTTTTAAAAATGGGCCTTGGATTTTGTTGGACCTATCAGTGATCCATCTAAACAAAAGAAGTATATTTTGGTATGCATTGATTATTTCACTAAATGGGTAGAGGCTAAAGCATTACCTTTTGCTAATGAAATACTTGTAGTTAATTTTCTTTTTGAGGATATCTTCACTTGTTTTGGTGTTCCAAGAGAAATTATAAAAAATCAGGGAACTCATTTTACATCAAAGCTGGTGAAAAGGCTCATGGAAGATTACAATATCAAGAAAAAAAAGTCTACTCCTTATCATCCACAGGAAAATGGTCAAGTTGAATCTACCAATAAAGTGATTGAAGGAATTCTCACTAAGACTGTACATCTACATAGAAGAGATTGGGAAGAAAGGCTTTCTGAAGCCTTATGGGCCTACAGAACTACATGGAGAAATAAAACATGACATAATCCCTATGAAATTGTTTATGGAAAGAAAGTCTTGTTCCCTATAGAATTTCAGATCAGAACCTTGAAGATGGCAGTCTAATTGGGAGTTGGTTTATCAGAAGCACAGAAGAATATATTGGAGCAACTCAATGAGCTAGATGAAATCATACAAGATGCAGTTCAAAGAACTAGTATTGTCCAGTAGCAAAGGGCTAAATGGAATGATAAGTATATCAAGGAGAAGAAGTTTCAAGCAGGGGATTGGGCACTTTTGTTCGATTTAAAATTCAAATATTTTCAAAGAAAGTTTCAGACTCATTGGCTTGGGCCATATGAGATTGAAAAAGTCTTTGATAATGGAGCAGTGAAGATAAGGACAATAGATAAAGAAAAGGTACCTCTTCTTATGAATGTTCATCGGTTGAGAGTATATCATAAACCACTTTCAAAAGAAGAGTTTGTCAAGATTTTCCAAGATAATATTGATATGAAGTTAGTGAAGAATTCTTCTTCTTCTTCAAGAATTCTTATTCTTCACTAACTTAGCTTTTATTTTTCCTACATACATTAAAAAAATAAAAATAAAAAATACTTATACATGAAAACCAATAAATGATTGGCATTCTTATACAGAAAATACATGGTGAAAATAAGAGATTTCTAACATCCTATATTTTCCATTTTCTTTTCTATAATAAGTAGTGACACAAAACTACATTCATTGCAGTTCATAATCTGCATATTCATTTCATTTTACAATTTCATTCCATCTCACTCCATTTTCATTTCATTTCATAATTCATTCCACTTTCATTCCATTTAGAAAGTCATTCCACTTTCATTCCATTTCACAGTCATTCCACTTCCATTTCATCTCACATTCATATCCCATAGCCACACTTCATTCTTTTTACAGAGTATATTCTACAGCTGACTGTATTCTACAACTAATTCTATTTTGCAGTTGATCACATTCTGCAGTTGATTCCATTTTGCAGTTAATTCGATTCTGCAACCACATCTTATTCAACAGTTCTAACAAATGATGAATGCAAGGAATTGAAGGATTATGTTTTGAATACCAATGTGTTAAAAGGGTACCTAAGGATCAACACCAAGGAAAACAACAAACGAAAAGGTTAAGTTCTAAAAGGTAAAGTGAAAAAAATTATTTTTAATAGCAAGGTTAAAACATGAAATGTGTATAATATGGATATTCATATGTTTCCTTGAAAACTCGTCATTTGATTTGATTGCAATATGCATCATACTACATATCAGCCACATCCTCCGTATCAAGTTGCATAATGGTCCATAATTAACTCCCTCGTTGATGATTAACGGTCATGATCTATGATGTGACATACTTGTCTACGTCTCTCCAAGACCCCTACCATATATTTATTCCTACAAACCCTTAATAACCTTCTATCATATCTACAACCAATTCATTTCATAAAATAGAAGGGTAATTCTGAAGGTTGAGAAATATACATAGTAGAAGGATGGGGCTAATTGTCATATCAGAGTTGGTGGGAGAAAAGTACATGGAAGGATACCCAAAGATCAAATAATTGTTGAAAAAAGCTGGATGGCTTAAGCTCATATAGAAATTTAATGGTTTTCATAATGATATTACAAATTCCTTTGCTCAGTCTTTTGATGGCACCGAAGTAGAAATTGGAGATTTCAAGTTTGCAGTGACTGAGTCATTCATGGCTGAGGCTATAGAACTTCCAAAGCATGGTGAAATATGGTTAAAAAATAAGGATTTCCACAGTGAATCATGGAAATTAATACTCAAAAACCTAGGTATGGATGTCTCTATTTTTAGAAAAGGTATCCCCAGTTCAACTCTTAAAAGTAAATGGAGAAACATGCTCTTGGTTTTACAAAAATTATCACTTCTAAAGGAAGGTTTGGTTTCATGTATGTCTACCATATCCGTTTACTGATGAATTTCCTAGAAAATGGTAAAATCAATCTTCCTTTCTTTTTGTTAAATAGTTTAAAAATGATGGCCTCAAATGTGAAAAAGAGAATATAGTTCATAGACACCACCATGCATCATCATGGGCTGGTAAAGATACTGATTGAGTTTCATTTAAAGGCATAGGAGATAACTGGGAGGATTTCCTTATTAGAAACCATTTTCAAGAAGCACCTGTGTCACCTAAAGAAGATAATGTCAGAAGAAGTAGAAGAAAGAAGACTGATATAAATGTTGAAAACATATGTGAATCCTCATTATAGAAGGACGATGAAAAGTTAATCTCTGAAGAACTGACATAAATCAGAAATCAAATCAAGACAAGGGGTAAGGTAAGAAAGAGGAGTAAGGTTACAATTGAGGAGAATGTAAGTCCTCCACAACTTAGAAGGATCTCCAGACTCTGAGGTTCTATGAATAAAAAAATATCAAAAGTGACAGAGCTTATAAATCTAGATGAGGAAACCCCAATACCATCTCCTGTTAACATTTATCCTACACATAGTCCACAAAATTCTCCTATTCATCATTTTGAAGGTAGCCCCAGTAGAGGATCTCTAGGCATAGACCCAGTTCAACAACAAATATATGATTATGTAGAATCAATGGAGAAAAAAATGCATCAATGAACCCAGAACCTTCTATGAATCCACAAGAACCTCTAGTTGATGCTCTTAAGCAAGATATTTATGAACTAGAGATATTGAATAGACATATCAAATAGGAGAATGAGACCTTGAAGCAACAAAACATGTTGGACAAGGTAATTCATGACAATAGCATTCTGCATCTGGGAATATGGTATAAGAAAAACAAGAAATTGAAAAGAAAGAATGAGTTACTACATAGAGTAGTCATTAACCTAAAGTATAAGCTTCTTATGAGAATGCCCAGGATGAGAGTCACTTCAAAGGTAAACAAAAGAATGAAATTGGACGTGCTAGAGGAAGTGTCTGAGAAAATGTAATAAGAAAGGAGAACTCACATTTTTGGCAAGTTGCATGAGGACATGCAATTATTTTGTAGTTGGGGTATGTTGAACCTCATAATTACCCTCTCCTTGATAATTTTTCTCACCTCTTTCCCTCATTCTCTCATAAGATAACAAAACCCAATCAATGATAAATGCTAGGTTTTGTCTTAAAGATGCATTAAAATGATTGCCATATTATATTTTCGTGTTTTTGCTATTTGGATATATTTTTACAATTTAGCTACAAAATGAAGCCTATTCTACAGCTAACTGTGGATTCCATAGCTATTCTCATGGTATGGATGGTTCCAGGTGTCAGATGAAGAATTGGGCCACATGGGCATTTCTAGAATAATCTCCACATGGATTCTATCCTATTCACTCAGTCCAGATTGACAAAAAAGCATGTCTAAGATCATGGTTAAAGGTGTGGTCAAATTACGTTATCCGAAAGTAGCAGGACTCTTGATTTTCTCTATCATATCAAACCAAAAGTCTAACAGTCCTATTGCAAGTCTAATTTGAATTAGCCACCTGTAGCAAGTTTATCTCACAAACAATTATGCTATTTTCCTTTTAATATTGGTTGTAAAAGGCCAAGAACACAGTTCAGAAATTAAGTGTTAAGTTTAAGATTTTTGCTGATATTATGCATTGAGACTTCATTTTATCATAATACAAATTTTGTGTTGCTAATGATTATTTAAGTGCATCCTTAATGAGCTAGCATTTCAGCCGAATCAATTGCAGAGGGCCCCTGCATTGGAGGAGGTTTTTCATTTGTTGTTTTTAGTTCAATTTCCGTTTCTCTGTTTTTAGCAAATATGTTTTCTAATCAAGTCAATGTTCATTTGAGTTTTTGATCAATAGCATAACATTAAATCAAAATTGTGAAACCTTGTTCTTCTAAGATATTTTCATGAAGATAGATAACTCTGTTTTCAAATCGAATTAAGATTGAAGTAATAAGAATACATAGTTTCCTAGTTTCCTTGTTGTTTCTTCATTCATTTCCTTAGAATAGAATTTTCAATTAACTATGTCAATGGATGATTTCAAAAGCTATTTCAAGATGATGATCCTAAACTAAATGGTTGAATGTCTAATTTATACAATGATTGAATTTACTCTGCACATTTTTATTTGCTTTCTAAGAACTTAGAGACTAAGGCATAATTGACTTCTCACATAGCATCTCAAGAGGGTAATACTTCACATTGAATGTTGCAGAAAGTAAAATATACATTAGTTTTTTATAGGGAGTTTTACATGCTTTCACATTTTGCTTTGAGATCCACACTTAATTGCATCACTGATATTCCTAAAATTCATTCCAAAGAAATTGATTTAATCATGTTTTAGGACTGAAAGGTTAAATTATTAATGAGTGCAATTACTGAATTACCTTTTGCATACTTTATTTGGTTTTCTAGATCATTAGGTATAATTGCTTACTTAACACTATCTCAAGAATATCACACTTCATAATTGAATGTGGAGTAACTAAATATACATTAGATGTTTTCTTTGCATCCTTTGCTTATTTTTCTAGGACATTAGAAGTTAAAGTACAGACAGTTACTTAACATCATCTCAATAAGGTCATACCTCATAATTGAATTCTGGAGTAACCAAAAGTATATTAGTTGTTTTCATTTTCTGCTTTTACTTAAGACAAGCACCGCAATTTCAATATTAGTTTTTAGAATTAAATCCATAGAATAGGACTAATGATCAGATAAGATGGATGCTATGTTTACCAAATTAGGTCCTAACTAGCCAATAGTTTTTGTTTTATTTTTATGAAAATTAGATTAACCTAGGAACACTTCCTTTTCTTCCTTCTTAAAATTCATTAGATTCATTTAAATATTTTCTTAGATTAAACATTCTTAGACATCATGTATTATTTCCAATTAGTCCTAAGCTAATTGGAATATTCATTTTTGTTTTATTTCCTTGTTTAAAGAACAAGTGTAAAGGAGGTCCATAATACTCCTAAACAATGAATAAATCAAGGCCAAATGTTTAGTCAATTTAGTTTCCTAAATTGCTAACATAAATTATCGACCAAGGCTAGTAAACTGATGAAGTGTGGTGCACTATATGTGCTTAAGAAACCTACTTCTTAGTTTGTTGTGTTTGTATTTTTCTTATTTTTTAAGGGGTTTTGTGTTTTTAGTCCTTAGTGCATTATCCTAGTTTAAAAAGTGAGAATAAATCTAATTAAAAAGGAAGAAAAGGAAATGTTATAAAACTAAGTTAATTTCTATGAAAGAAACCAAAGTTCATTAACAAGTTTTAAGGCCTAGTTCTAAACAAAAAGCTAATGCAAGTACTTCAATAAGTAAACCTAATCCATGGATCTATAACTCAATTGAGATTTAAGAAATGAAAACAGGAAATGCATTTGATAACTCAAACATTGCATTGAATCTAATCATTTAGCCATTCTTGCAAATCATATTCAGATTCAGTTTCTCTCATAATTTCCTTTAAAGAGATTATTAGTTGCAATGGAATGAGGATCTTCTAACTAAAACTAATCAAGTGAATGACAAAAAGAATGAAAATTTTAAACAGTTATTGTTTCTATAAGTCACTAACCATTTTAATATAAGATTTGAAAATAGGAAAAATGGCTTTTACTTGGTTGAACACAGAAATTGTCAACTTTGAAAGACAGTAAATGAAATCTAAACAATCAATGTACCTGTAAGTTAGTAACCATTCAGTTGTAAAGATTTGGTAATATAGAAAAATAGTTTTTACTCAGTTGGACACAGTAATTGTCCACTATGAAAGCAGTAAATGAAATCTAAACAATCACTGTACCTATAAGTCACTAACCATTCAGTGATAAAGATTTGGTAATGTAGACAAAATTTTTTTACTCAGTTGGACACAGTAATTGTCAACTATGAAAGAAGTAAATGAAATATAAACAATCACTGTACCTATAAGTCACTAACTATTCAATGGTAAAGATTTGGTAATGTAGACAAATGATTTTTACTCAGTTGGACACACCAATTGTCAATTATGAAAGAAGTAAATGAAATCTAAACAACCACTGTACCTATAAGTCACTAATCATTCAGTTGTAAAGATTTGGTAATATAGACAAATGGATTTTACTCAGTTGGACACAACAATTGTTAATTATGAAAGCAGTAAATTTGAGCATAAGAATAAAGAAATACTAAACAAAGAAACTGGAATAAACCTAGCTAGAAAGCATAAAAACCTCCTTAGGCAACGGGGGCCCTCCACTACCAAGTTGGTGAAAACTCCTTAGCTCTAGAAGTGCAATCAAGCCAACATTTGATGACTGAACTTCTTTATTGATAAACTCACAAATCTACATCCCATTCCATCTCAAGCCTTGTTACAAAAAACTCTAGAATCCCTTCTCTTCTTCTCCTATTTTTTCACATCCTTGCTAGGAGAAAGCTTCTCCTATTTATACAAAAATATGAGAAGTTATCTCATTAATGAGAGTCCATGAATCTCTCCCTCTATTTCTAGAGTTACAGTCAAAATAGGAAATGATAAGACACATGTGTTTTTAGAGTTTCAATACAAATAAGAAATGGGACACATACCTTCTTAGAGTTTCAATACAAAAAGGAAATGAGACACATATCCTCATGATCTCATGATATTCTCCACTCAAATTCGAATTTGGTTTTGGGAGGCCACATAAATGTCTTTTAGAAGCTTCCTTTTGACCTACACATGTCACAAAACTCATAACACATATATAGATATATGAAACTATGTTAATTTTCTAGTTTCTAATCATAAATTCACTTTAAACACATAAAATAAATAACTTTGGAAGACAAGGATCCTAACCCATATATTTATGAAAATGGTTATTTGATGTAGGATTTTAGGTCAGATAGTATGAAATGAGAGTTGAATGGTTATGACATAATGGAAATATGTATGAATATGGAAAACACTTTTTGAAACTCAACATACCCCCCAACTGAAGTTGTTGCATGTCCTCATGTAACTATTGCAATGATTCATTTGTCCATAAGTTGATCTTTTATGAGTTTTGACTCATATTGATTCATTCCAAACTTTTCTTTATGATATTTTCTTTTGGCAAAGTATAATACATTTGATTGCAACACTTTTTATTTATTTATTTTAGTTTATCTTATACTTTTATGGTTGGTTCTTGTGTGACAACTGATTTTTGAGCAATGTTTCTTGTGTAACAATGCTTTATTTTCTTTGTTGCATCAAATTTCATGAAAACATTTAGAATCAAATACTTCATCATTGAATTGATCATTTGCAAGGCATATAATCTTTTGGATCATGTTGCAACAATATTTGGTTTGGAAGTATATACGGGTGGGAATGAAATGAAAATGTGTGATAGTGTATGACATATGAATATGAAATGATGTCCCTTCCCCCCAACTAAAGATATGACAATGTGAAAAAGGGAGTGAGGATTTTTTTCCAAAGTTACAATTTTAGCATTCTAAGGACTTACATGACTAAAAATTAGAAAACCACATACCTTCACTTACCTTAAATGTGGATGAGTTTTGTATGCTAAAGAATGTGGTTGTTGATATTGTTGGATCATGAACTATGTAAACAAAGGAATTTGATCTGATTCTTTGTTCTCTTTGTTCTCTTTGTGCTGATGACAAGATTGGGATCTTTATTGTTGCTGATACAAATTGATTCCTACTACAAACTGCTGAAATGATGTAGCCTTCAATCATTACAAAATTCGATGGTACAATTATAGTAATGCAAATAAGTGTGTTGATGTCGAGCATGAAGAGAAGTCATTGGATTACCGACCATTGATGAATGTCATTAACCAATGTGAGGAAAACTCACTATTAATGTCGATGAGTGCCAAGGTACCTAAGTACATCTTGCAAAGTGCGAATAGATGGGCCGATGTCGAACCACTTGCAAGATCTAACGATGAAGGGACATTGATGTATTCCCATGATTGTCAGTGAGATAAATTGTCATTAATGCATACAAGCCTCAAGGTACTATTAAGGACTCTAGTCTTGGACCTAGATAGTGCGCTGATGTCGATAGGCCAAGACTTGTTAGAAGGGAGGCCTTAAGGAATCCTCCATCATCTAACGCGAGCATGAAAGAATAATTTTTGAAGGACTATGGATGAAAATTTTTGCAATGGATCAAGGTTTATTTGCCAAAATGAAAATGGAAATGAAATGAATCATTAGTAGAGGAGATGAATGGTTTTATGGCTAGGTTAGTGAAAGCAGGGCAGGAAAAAAAAATGACTTGAGGGAAAAAAAAATGAGCAGTGAGGGAAAATGAGAGGAGGATTTTATTGAATGACTAAGTATAAATGCAATAGAAAATGTAAAGGGAAATGAGGTGAATGTTTTATTGACTGAGGAAGCATGGATGCAATGGAAACACTGGCCTCTTAAAGGCTTTCAAGTGTTGGATCTAATTTTCATTAGCATGTGCTCATGCATTGATGTTTCTTTCTTTTTTATTGATCATCTTCTTGTAAAAGAAATGTAGTCTCTGAGTGAGACACTATTCGCTTGTAGTCATCTGTCCTCCCTCCTGGAACCTATGAAATAAAACTAGTACTTATTCTGCAATGGAATGTAAGTTTATCAAAAGAGAGAGGTGATCAATCTCTCTGGTTATCACATTTACACAAAAAACTGAGAATTGGTACTAATAAAAGAAGTTCATGAAGGAAACCCAAAAGAATTTATACCTGTTTGGAAATTAGTGCCTCAAGTTATTTGTTGTGTATTTTCAACAATTTATTCATTTATTTTATGTTTCAAACTTTGATGATAGTTTTCTCATTACGTAGATATTTTCAAAATATTTCCAACGACACATGAATTGTCGAAATCCGATGTCGTATGAGAAAGTTAAGCTAAGTTAAACTTCGGGTGAAACAATGAAGTTTTTTAGCTGCAGAATTGATGTTTAGCTGCAAAATGTGCACAGTTCCATAGCTAAAACCCTGAAAAGAAAGTTAAGTAGACACGCTTATGCAAATAATTAGTCTTGACATTTAAATCAACCAGTACCTCCTCAAGAAAAACGAACAATACCCTACTTATTATATATATATATATATATATATATATATATATATATATATATATATATATATATATATATATATATATATATATATATTAAAACAAAACAAATAAAAAAATAAAAATTGAAACAAGAGTCTTCAGCTGTGCATGCCTAAATAAGGCAGACTCGTTGTGCACAAGTATGCAATCAAGGACCTTGGATATTGGATAGGCAATAGGATAGCAAATAAGCACAAGGATGTGCACAAGCCACCGAAAATTTGCACCAACATAAAGTTCATGTTGTGAACATATTGCTTGTGGGATAACCTCCTCAAAAGCGAGGACAAAAGTCACTGAGAGAATCACAGCAACTACGGTGTTGAAGATCTTCTCCAGATAGATAGGAAGAGCCTCCATTGCCACGAAATTACATAAGAGCAATGTCACAAGAAGTTGATGGTGTTTTTTATTTATTTTTATAATTGTGATCATATTGCTCAAGAAAAAAAAATATTGTTCCAGAGTTTAGTTTTAAAACCAGTGGTTAGATTGGATCCAATATATTTTTCTTTCAATTCGGATTCTTCTTCCTGGAGATCAGGAAAACCGGATCATGAAATCCCTCAACTGATTACCAAGAATTAAATTCAAAAACCATTTTTCCTTCACGCAGTTTGCAAAATAGAGCTCTGAATAACTAACAAATTCTCTCTAACGGTTGTGAAATCTAGAAAAATATTTCTAGGTTACTAAACTTCCCCCATTCCTGAAAAAACCCATGTCGTGGATTGCTCAAATTCATCTTCAGTCAATAAAAAACAACTTGTTTCAAAATCATGTGTCAATAGCAGTTGTGTTTTTCTGGCAATGAAAAACGATTTCTGGTGTCAAAATAGTTATGGATTTATTTGATTTTTGCCTGATAAACATGAAATTAATCTGGAGATTTCTTTCTTGATAAAAACTGATCTGGAGATTTGGAATGAACATGTAATCAACCTAAAAAGAATTTTTGTTTGAAGAGAATGAGGTGGATCGGTCACCAATTATTATAAAGTCCACAATATTCACTACACTGGTAACCAAGAAGTTTTAAAAACTCATCTACTGCAAAAAAAACTATGCATCAACTGTTACAGCTCCTTAGCTTCCACCTAGTAATGGATAATAGATCATATGATTGCCGGGTAGAAACAATGACTGGTTCTTCGCATCAAATCAAGTGAGATAAAGCATCTCATTCTCGAACTCATCGAGAACAAAGAGGATATCTCTGTAGAGCTGTTCTTCAGATGTATAATGAAAAATCCTTCAGATGTATCAACAAGAAAAAAATTATTTCGACGGCGACGGAATTTTATTCCTTGTTCTACATTCGGTATCATTTCTATCACATCCCTCATCTTATCTCTATCTAGTTGTAGCCATTTTGCTGGACTTCATGGTCGTTATTTTATTTTTCAAAGTTTTTCAAAAGGCCATGGCCTTTGCGTTTATTTTTTGTTTGTTTTATTATGTTTTAAATTTTTTGTTTTATTTATTTATTATTATTATTATTATTATTTTAATATTAAAATTCATTAATAAAGAAAATGAATATGAGAAGTTTTTTGTCTTTTGTTTTTTGTTTTTTGTTTTTTTTTTTAATGATTTGTTAATAAAATGATATATATTATATTTTCAAAGATATACATATATATTTTATTGAACAAAACAATTTATTGAAATTTTTTATTTTATTTTATTTTATTTATTTTAAAGTTTATTAAATCAAATGAAATAATGAAAACATTTTTTTTTTTTTTTAACTTTTTATATTTTTTTTAACATAAAAATTCTCTTTTTTTGATCCTCGAGATCAGATAAAGCACAGGAGGAAAGCATACTTGAGAAATTATTAAATTTTTTTTTTTAAGATGTAAGAAATAAGATCTCCTAATTACACTTCCCCAACAACGATGCCAAAATGTTTAGTCAATTTAGTGTCCTAAATTGCTAACATAAATTATCGACCAGGGCTAGTAAACTAATGAAGTGTGGTACACTATATGTGCTTAAGAAACTTACTTCTTACTTTGTTGTGTTTGTATTATTCTTATTGTTTTGGGGGTTTTGTGTTTCTAGTCCTGAGTGTGTTATCCTAGTTTAAAAAGTGAGAATAAATCTAATTAAAAAGGAAGAAAAGGAAGTGTTATAAAACTAAGTTAATTTCTATGAAAGAAACCAAAGTTTATTGACAAGTTTTAAGGCCTAGTTCTAAACAAAAAGATAAAGCAAGTACTTCAATAAGTAAACCTAATCCATGGATCTATAACTCAATTGAGATTTAAGAAATGAAAACAGGAAACACATTTGATAACTCAAACATTGCATTGAATCTAATCATTTAGCCATTCTTGCAAATCATATTCAAACAATGTTGTCGATGAAATAGGTAACCACATTGTTACCTACTTTTTTTTGGTAGCATAAAAAACACCCAATTTTGAAAAGTGGTGATGCAGAATCACCTCTCTTTTTTTTTTAGCACATTTTTGACACTCTAATATTTTTATTTATGAAGTATGAATATTTGTTTTAAAATGTTATTGATTTTCATGCTAATTTTGAAATGTATTGATGCAGCATCAACTTTTTTTTTAGAGCGATGATTTTCATGCTAATTTTGAAACATATTGATGCAGCATCAACCTTTTTTTTTAGAGTGGTGATTTTCATGTTGGTAATAAAACACAAAACTTATATATATATATATATATATATATATATAAACAATATAAAAAAACCAATAAAAATGTAAAAAAAAACAAAATTAACTTGTAAAAATAAAAAATTTAAACAAAAATAAATAAATAAAACAAAAAAAACAAAAATATTTAAAAATTATATCAAAAGAAATGACAAAATTTGAAAAAAAAAACAAATAATTTAAAGAAAAAAAACAAAAATTAACAAAAAAAACATCAAAAACATTTTTTTCTAAGTTATTAAAAAAATCCATATATTAAAAAAAAAAAAAATAGAAAATTTAAAAATAATTTAAATTACAAAATTAAAATTTAGATAAAAAAAAATAAAATACAAAAAAGAAAAAATTAAATTTAAAAATTTAAATTAAAAAAATAATAATAATAAGAAAACAAAAATACAAATTTTAAACTTAACAAAAAAAAAAAATTTAAAAAAAAACAAAATTGAAAATTGAAAAATAAAATTAAAATAAAAGAATTATAATAAAAAAAACTATCATTAAAAAACAAAAAAATGAAAAAAACCACGTGCAAATAATTAAAAAACAAATATCCATAAATTTGCTGTTTTTTTTTAAATGAAACAATTTATAAATTTTAAAAATGAAAAACCAAATAAACTAAAATATTTAAAAAAAATAAATAAATTTAATTAAAATTTAATAAATTTAATGAATAAATTTTAAATTTTTAAAAATAATTAATCTAAAATATTAAATTCAAAAAAAAAATTAAAAATAAAAAAAAAACAAATTAAATTTAAAATAAAAAATTTGAATTAAAAATAAAACTTAAATTTTTTGAATTTAAAAAATAAAAAATAAAAAATAAAAATCAAATTAAAAAATATATATATTAAAAATTAAAAAAAATTAAAAAATAAAAGAATCTTTTGATCGTGGTGGCGCCGCCAATCGGCCTTCCGCCCAGGTGACGACGGAGGCCGACTGCTGAGCGGGCGAGGGGCTGCAGCCCCCTGCCCACCCAGCAGTCGGCCTCTGCCGCCACCTAGGCGAGAGGCCGATTCTGGGAATCGCCCTCTTGCCGAATCGCCCTCCCACGGCAGCAGGCCGATTCCGGGAATCGCCCTCAGGCCGATTCCGGGAATCGGCCTCCTGCGGCGGGAGGCCGATTCCCGAAATCGGCCTCCTGCCGCGAGAGGGTGATTATCGAAATCAACCTCCCACCTAGCGGCCGACCTCCGCCGTCACCTAGACGGGAGGCCAATTGGCGACGCCACCACAATCAAAAAATTCTTTTTTATTTTTAATTATATATATATATATATATATATATATATATATATATATATATATATATATATATATTAAAATGATTTTTTTTATTTTTAATTCAAAAAATTTAAAATTATTTTTTTTAATTTAATTTTTATATTTGAAATTTAATTTGTTTTATTTTTATTTTTTTTATTTTTTTAATTTTTTTAATTTTTTTGTTTTTAATTTTTATTTCTAAATTTTGTTAATAATTTTTATTAAATTTTGTTTTTTTTTTTTTTTTATTTGACTTGTTTTTTTTTTTTTTTTCATAATTTTTTTTTTTATTATTAAATTTTATGTTTAGTTTTTTCGTTTAATTTTTTAAAATTTAGTAAATTTTGTATTTTTATTTATTTATCTATTTGAATTTAATATTTTTTTAAAAAAATTTATTTTTTTATTATTATTTTTTTAATTACATAAAATTTTTATATTTTTTTTTATTTCGATTAAAATTGTACATTTAAAATTAGATTTTTTTTTAAAGTCAAATTTAATATTTTCAAATTAATTTGTTTTTATTTTATTTTTTACTTAATATATTTTTTTTAATTTATTTTTTTCAATTTTTCAATTTTAATTGATTTTTAAAGTTTTTATTTTAACAATGTTTATTTTCTTTATATTTAAAATTTAATTTTTATTTTAAAATTTATTTGTTTATTCATTTATTTATTAAAATTTAATATTTTTTTTAATTTAATTTGTTATTTTAATATTAACATTTTCTTTTTAATTTAATAAAATCTAATATATATATATTTTTAATTTAAGTTCATATATATATATAATTTAAATTTAATATATTTTTTAAAATCTATTTGTTTTTTTAATATATATTTCTTTAAATTTAATTTTTTATTTTAAAATTTATATATATATATTTTTTAATTTTTAATTTTTAATTTTTTTCTTAAATTTCAGGTTTTTTTTAATGTTTGAATTAAAAATTTTATTTTGTTTTTATTTTTATTTTTTTATTCCTATATATTTTTTAATTTTAAGCTTTAAAATGTTTTTATTTTTTAAATTTATTTTTTTTCTTAAATTTTAGGTTTTTTTTTATGTTTGAATTTTAAAAATTAAAAAATGTTATTTCTATTTTTAAAATGTCAAAAATATGACAATTTTTTTTTTTGGTTATTCCAGCGTCAACTAGTTTTGTTTTGAGGGTGTTTTTTCAATCCTTTTTTCAAGAAACAATTTTGTTTTTAGCATAATTTTATAAAATGTTGAAATTTGACCTTCAAAAAAAACCAAGTGCGTTCTGGAATACACTTTTTTTGTTTTGGGGGTGTTTTTTCATGTTTTTTGAGTCTTTTTGGGCTAGAGTTCCCGTTTTGAGGTTAGGTTACCTATTTCATCGGTAACAGTGTTTTCAGATTCAGTTTCAATCAGAATGTCCTTTAAAGATATTATTAGTTGCAATGGAATGAGGATCTTCTAACTACAATTAATTAAGTGAATGACAAAAAGAATGAAAATGCTAAACAATTACTGTTTCTATAAGTCACTAACCATTTTAATATAAGATTTGAAAATAGGAAAGATGGATTTTACTTTGTTGAACACAACAATTTTCAACTATGAAAGATAGTAAATGAAATCTAAACAATCACTGTACTTGTAAGTCACTAACCATTCAGTTGTAAACCTTTGGTAATATACACAAACAATTTTTACTCAGTTGGACATAGTAATTGTCCACTATGAGAGCAGTAAATGAAATCTAAACAATCACTGTACCTATAAGTCACTAAGCATTCAGTGATAAAGATTTGGTAATGTAGACAAACGGTTTTTACTCAGTTGGACACAGTAATTGTCAACTATGAAAGCAGTAAATGAAATCTAAACAATCGATGTACCTATAAGTCACTAACCATTCAATGGTAAAGATTTGGTAATGTAGACAAACGGTTTTTACTCAGTTGGACACAACAATTGTCAATTATGAAAGCAGTAAATGAAATCTAAACAACCATTGTACCATAAGTCACTAACCATTCAGTTGTAAAGATTTGGTAATATAGAGAAATGGTTTTTACTCAGTTGGACACGGAATTGTTAATTATGAAAGAAATAAATTTGAGCATAAGCAGAAAGAAATACTAAATAAAGAAAATGAAATAAACCTAGCTAGAAAGCATAAAAACCTCCTTAGGCAGCAGGGGCCCTCTGCTACAAAGTTGGTGAAAACTCCTTAGCTCTAGAAGTGCAATCAAACCAACATTTGATGACTGAACTTCTTTATTGATAAACTCACAAATCTACATCCCATTCCATCTCAAGCCTTGTTACAAAACACTCTATAATCCCTTCTCTTCTTCTCCTATTTTTTCACATCCTTGATAGGAGAAAGCTTCTCCTATTTATACAAAAATATGAGAAGTTATCTCATTAATGAGAGTCCATGAATCTCTCCCTCTATCTCTAGAGTTACAATCAAAATAGGAAATGATAAGACACATGTATTTTTAGAGTTTCAATACAAAAAAGAAATGAGACACATATCTTTTTAGAGTTTCAATACAAAAAGGAAATGAGACACATATCTTCATGATCCCATGATCTTCTCCACTCAAATTCGAATTCGGTTTTGGGAGGCCACATAAAGGTATTTTAGAAGCTTCCTTTTGACCTACACATGTCACAAAACTCATAACACATATATAGATATATGAAACTATGTTAATTTTCTAGTTTCTAATCATAAATTCACTTTAAACACATAAAATAAATAACTTGGGAAGGCAAGGATCCTAACCGATATATTTATGAAAATGGGTATTTGATGTAGGGTTTTAGGTCAGATAGTATGAAATGAGAGTTGAATGTTTATGACATAATGGAAATATGTATGAATATGGAAAACACTTTTTCAGACTCAACAAGGAGGTCCATAATACTCCCAAACAATGAATAAATCAAGGCCAAATGTAAAAAGGCTGAATCTTGGCTGCTAAATCAAGCACCCTTAGGTGTGAAAAGGGGCTAGACATTTTTACTAGGTCAACCTTGACAAAATCTATAGAGTTGTCATGGAAGAGTGGCCATCAATGAGACACATCACAGTTTTAGATGGAGATGCTTTATGTGAAAGGAGTGTTTTCATTGAAGGTGGTTTAGGGTTTGCAAGCTCTTAAATTATAAAAGGAAGATGATGGAAGCATGAGAAGGGGTTGATGATATTGTATTTCTGAATATATTGTCTATTTAGACATATATCATTCCCTTGTTTTTTAGCTGAGAATTAATGTTGTTTAGCATTGGGTGTTCCTGATCAAGAATCCCACCTCTTTCCTTGAGAGGCCTCTTGGAAGATTTTATACTACATTGTCCACTATCTAGCTGAAGGCCAAGCTTCTTCTTTCAACTACAACACAGATCTTATTGAGGGTTTAGTTGTCTTTGCAAGCTGCAGCAAGTGGAGGCTAGATCTCTTCAGATCTAGGCCATTTCAGTGCTCCTTTTAAGTGGAGGAGGATTTTATTTCATTGGGAGGAGAGTATTGAATGACTAGAGCATCATTTTCAGATCTTGGCATGTGTCCAACCACATTCTAAACCCTACAGCATAGTTTTACTTCCAGATCTGCGTTATTCCCATAGGTGTTGTTGCAGGGTCTTTTCCACATCATTTGGAGGATTGGTTTTCAAGTGTTGGGGATCTACCCTTCACTTTGGAGATCATTTGGAGAGGATCATCATCTTGTTCATATCAGATCAGATTTGAATATTTCTGAATATCTGAATATTTCTGCAGATCTGTAGATTTGGATCTTAGATCTACTCCTTGTACATGGTGTAATGATGAAAACCCCAAGGGGATTTTGAAGAAGAGCCTATATAGTGTATGGATCTATTGCAGATCTGACTTTTCATGCACTTATTTTCTCTAGATCTGAAGTGTAATCAACAGTTATTTCAGCCTCATAAAATAACAATGTAAAGCCTTTTCTAGTCCTAATACATGGTTGCAACACCTCTTTTTGAGGATTTTCTTCTATTGGAGACTTGTATTTCCTGTTATGCATCTCATGGGCCATCTTGTACATCTATTTTGCTATTGTAAATACATTTTAAAGGGTCTCCATATTGGCCTCCTAATTTTTATTTGATGAACTGCGTTATTTTCTTGCATATCTACATTGTATTGCCGCATTCCCCATTTGGGAATATTACAGTGGTGTCCAAGCATCATCTTGGCACAGCCTATGCTTTTTTAAGAAGCCAATATGTCTTCTGAAGAAGAGGAGCCTCTTACTGATGGAGAGAAGATGTATCTAAAGAGAAGACAGAGGAAATTTGATTACACCAATGATAATGAAGATAAAGGTAAAGCCCCTTTATTTGGAGGTGAAGATGAAGAAAAGGATTTTCATAAGATCCTTCTTAGAGCCATGCAAGATCTTGCTAGAGAGATCAAAGAGATGAGAATGGAAATAATCAAAGAATCCCCTAAAGGACCCCATCTTGGAGAAGGCTCTGGCATGTCTCATCACTGGAATGATCAACCAGTGCATCAGCCACAAGTTTCCCAATGCTCTACCATGCATACCTTTTTGGCTACGGGAATGAAGGGTTTCAAGAGCATTAATCCCTTGTGTTTGCCACCTATAAAAAAATTTCATATCAAATGGTGGCTAAATAGTTTTAGCTTTCAAGAAACAATTCATTTCCAAATTGTGAGTTCTTGAAGTCTTATGATAATATTTACCCTTTGACTTAATCTTCACTGTTGTTTCACAGTTAGTCCTAAAGTACCTGCTGTTTACCAAAGAAAACTTCTTAAGAAGCCCATGTTCCATCATTTCAATCCTCCATTCACTCACAAAAAATTCCACCATTTCATCCTTGTTTCCTCCATAAAATCCCTCAAAATGCCTTCATTTAACCCTCAAAATCATCAAAACCCCCTTAAAACCTTATATTTTCCCTTATTTGATTTTAAAAACCCCTCCTCTTATCTATCGAAACCATGTTTTGGCTTTAAAATCTCCTTTTTTTGGCCTAAAAACAGTCTTTTTCACTCCTAAGGCCTTAAGCCTCTTTCGGCCTTAAGCCCTAGCCCCTTTTCCTTATATGACCCAGAGTCGTGACCGAGCGCTAAGCCTCATCGCTCCATCACAATCGAAAATCGCAGATTCCCTTTATCCTTTCCCTTCTCCTCCTCCGATGCCGATCCCCCGATTTAATCTCAGCCGTCGAATCCACAGGAACCGATGGCTAAGATCTCATCGCACTCTACCCATTGCCCTCCGTCATCACACCCGATGATTTAATCCTGATCGCTGATTTCTCATACTGATCCTACGACCAATGCTTAATCGCACATTGCAAACTCAAACACCACGGTGCTTTGGCCTCTTTCCTTTTCTCCAATGCGATGTAATCCCAACTGTTCATTCCACTAGATCCGACGATCTGCACTCAATCGCATCGGCACACCGCATCGCCACTTTGCCCTTTCCTCCCACCGATGCGATCCTGCGATGAAATCTCCATTGTCGATCAAGTTTGATCAGATGACCCATGCTCAATCGCATCATCGCCTTTCTCCCCTCCCCTCACACCATTCATGTCCTGTGTGATTCTACGATGCAATCTCCACTGTTGATATTCTCAAATCCGACGGCCCACAATACTTCTGTTTTTCAAACCCCACCCTTCTCTTTCTCCCCCATCGAAAAATCTTGGCCGTCAATCCTCATGATCTGATGGCTCCCATTGATCCTTCCCGCCGCTTCAAAAATAGAAGAAAAGAGATATCAACGCCTTAGAAATAATCCACTTCGAGGGGGCAACCTCCAATACATTACATAAATTAAAAATTCATGGATGATACAATTTACAAAACCAACTTTCTATATATAGGAGTCCATGGGGCCATAATGTAATCCTAGTGGGCCACAATGTAATCCTAGCCAACCTAAAAATAATAATTTAAGGGCACAATAATAACAAAATAATACAAGGTGCACAGTTACATCATAAGCAGACTAACAATAATAAGGGACTATACTAGTGATATAGGGACCTAACATGCCCCTATCCTTCAAAAAATTGTTGTCCTCAATGCTTGAGTAGCTCCTGGTGCTTCTGTATAAAATTCTCATCCTCCCATGTAGAATCTTCAGTGGGTAAGTTTTTCCACTTGATGAGATACTCTGAAATTGATCGATTCCATAGCCGTCAAGTTCTTGTTTCCATGACCGCTTCAGGTTCCAATATGATTTTTCCTTCCTCATCAAGTTCTGGAAATATTGTTTAAACTGGAAGATTTTCACCTATAACCTTCTTTAAGCATGAAACATGGAAAACTGGATGTACTCGCGAAGAAGCAGGAAGCTCCAATTTGTATGCCATAGTACCAATCTTTTGCAACACCTATAGCCTTAGCTTGCTTGAGGGACATTTGTTTGTATGGTTGTAGCCGTAAAAATACCCAATCTCCTACATCAAAACTTCTCTTGCTGCGATGTTGATCTGCCTGTTGTTTCATTCGATTTTGTGCCAAATTCAGGTTATCCTTTAAGAGTTGGAGAACTTATTGTCGATGCTCGATGTGATCTTCCACTGCTTGAACGTTCAAATTTTCTCTTAAAGATGATGTGATGGATGGTGGATGATATCCATAAAGTGCCATAAATGGGATCATTTTTGCTGCAGTATGGAAGGAAGTGTTATACCACCATTCAGCGAGAGGTAACCACTTGACCCATTGTGTTTGTTTATCAGATACAAAACAACGAAGATATCCTTCCAAACATTTATTTACTATCTCAGTTTGACCATCAGATTGAGGATGATAAGATGAGCCATGAGCTAATTGAGTACCCAAACAAGAAAATAACTCCGTCCAAAAATTTCCAGTAAAAATGGGATCTCTGTCGCTCACAATAACCCTTGGGCTTCCATGTAGCTTTTGAATTCCGTCCATAAATGTAGTAGCAACTGTACTTGCTTTAAATGGATGAGATAAAGCACAAAAGTGTGCATACTTGGTAAGTCTATCAACTACCACCATGATGACACTCTTTCCTTCGGACTTAGGTAAACCTGTGATAAAATCCATTTAAATCTCCTCCCAACGTTGACTTGGAATGGATAAAGGTTGTAGAAGTCCCGGGGTCTTAATTGTCTCAACTTTATTCTGCTGGAAAACCAAACATTCCGTCACAAAATTTTGAATATCAGATTTAAGGCCATCCCAAAAAAATTCTTTCTTCACCCTGTGGTAAGTTTTTAAAAATCCTGAGTGTCCTCCTAAAGGAGAAGTTTGCAATTCCAGAAGAATCTTTTGTTTTAGTTGGGAATTCTTACAAAGATATAAGCGATCTTTGTACCATAAGGAATCATTTTTCCAACTAAATGTATCAGATGTACTAGGATCTTGCCGCAACTTTTGAATGAGTGTCCATACATCTTTGTCCTTCTTCCATTCATCTCTTGCTTCGGTTATCCAATCTGGTTGGATAATAGAAATGGCACAAAGCAATGCTTCCACTTCTTCATTCTTTCTTGAGAGTGCATCTGCAACAACATTAAGCTTTCCCTTTTTGTAGATTATTTCAAAGTCATAACCTAACATCTTTGTGACCCATTTTTGCTGCTCTTCTGAAGATAGTCTTTGTTCCAAAAAGTGTTTAAGACTATCATGATCAGTTTTTACCTTGAAGTGTCTTCCCATTAGGTAAGTTCTCCATTTCTTTAGTGCATGCAGTATTGCTAACATTTCCTTCTCATAAATATGTTTCTGTAAATACTTTCCTTTGATTGGACGACTTTCAAAAGCAATGGGTCTTCCTTCCTGCATTAAAACTGCACCAATTCCATTTCCTGAGGCATCACATTCCACAATAAAGGTTTTTGTGAAGTCTGGCGTAGCTAAGACCGGTGCTAGGCACATTGCCTCTTTAAGATGTTCAAAGGCCTTATTTGCTTCAAGAGTCCATGAAAATGCATCTTTCTTCAATAATGTTGTTAGAGGTGCTGCTATTCTCCCATAATTATTTAAAAACTTGCGATAGTACCCTGTTAACCCGAGAAATCCTCGCAACTGCTTTATGGTTGTGGGGACTTTCCATTCCTTAATGGCTTTAATTTTTTGTTAGGGTCTACTTTAACACCCTCATGAGATATAATATGACACAGATATTCCACCTCTTGTACTCCAAAGAAACATTTGGATTTTTCTTGCATATAATTGTTTCTCCTGCAATAGTTTGAGCACCCTATCAACATGTTCAACGTGATCCTTCCAAGACCTACTGTAGATTAGTATATCATCAAAAAATACTAGCACAAATTTTCTAAGGAAGGGTTTGAAAATGGAATTCATCAACCCTTGAAATGTAGAAGGTGCATTGCTAAGGCCAAAAGGCATGACCAAAAATTCATAATGACCCTCATGAGTTCGAAATGCTATTTTTGGAATATCTTCAGTCTTCATTCTAATTTGATGATATCCTCAACGAAGATCCAACTTGGTAAAATAAATTGCTCCATGTAATTCATCCAATAATTCATCAATCACAGGAATGGGAAATTTGTCTTTAATGGTGAGCTTATTGAGCTCCCTATAATCCATACACATTCACCATGATCCATCCTTCTTGTGTACCAATACTACAGGAGTAGAGAAAGAACTTTGACTAGGTTGAATTATACCCGCCTCTAACATTTCTGCAATCATATGTTCAATTTCGCTCTTTTGGAAGTAAGGATATCTATAAGGCCCGATGTTTGGAGGAACACTTCCCGGAATCAAATGAATAGCATGATCATGATCATGAATAGGTGGGAGTCCTTTGGGAGTTTCAAACACCTTGGAATGATTGTCCAAGACTTGTTGGAGATCTGCAGAAATAGATGATTTTGATGTTGGAACTTCTAGTGAGCATAGTTGTGCAATTATGCCTCATTGTTCTTTCTTTAGAAGCTTTGTCATGACATTGGAACTTATTATCCTTCCTGGCTTCCCTGCAATACCTCGTAATTCAACTTCCTTTCCTTCTGAAAAAAAATTCAAGAAAAGTTCTTGAAAATTAAAAGCTACCGTCCCCAAAGATTGTAACCATTGTACTCCTAGTACAACATCAGCACCTCCCATAGGAATGGAAAGCATTGGACTAGTCAATACATATTACCCCATGGTTAGCTTGATATTATGACATTTTCCCAAGCAATTTATAGTTCCTCCATTTGCAACCATCACTTGACATTCTGGTGCTGGGTATAGGAAACAATTTAATTCCTTGGCTACCTTACAATGAATAAAATTATGGGTGCTACCTGAATCAATCAACACTATTAACCTTTTCTTCTTGATATGTCCTTCTATCTTGAGAGTTTGAGGAGTGGTAATTCCTGCCAGTGCATTACACGATATATTCGGATTCATTTCTTCCTCTTCTAGGGCTGGTTCCTGGTGTATATCCTCTTCTTGTTCATTTTCTTCTTCTTCTTCACAATCTATGTAAAATAATTTATTCTCAGCACACTTATGACCTTTAGTGTATTTTCTATCACAACTATAGCAAAGCCCTTTTGCTCTTTTTTCTTCCAATTGCTGTGGTGTCAACCTTGTGGGTTGTGGAAATCTAGGCGTAGCAACACTACCTTCTTTATAGAATTGAGTGGTAGGTTTCCTTGTCGCCATAATTTTACATTCAAATTTTCTTGCCAACCTGAATGCCTTCTCCAATGAATCAGGTTCCAAAACGCGAACTTCATGTTGGATTTTATCCTTTAAAGTGCCTATGAAGAGATCAATCCTTTGTTCCTCTGGAATATCAGTTACCCTTATATTCAATTTTTGGATGTCCTCAATGTGCTACCCCACTAAACCCTTTTGTTTGAGATTTATCAATTGGCTAAAGAAGGTGTTGCTCTTTGTATCCTCATAATGTGCTATCATTTCCTCCGTAAAAATTGACCAAGTGCCAATTTTTTTACGGGAGCAAAGCCATTGATACCATACAAATGTATTTTTTTCTAAATGTAAAGTTGCAATGCGTACCTTTTGCGTGTTTTTCACATTATGGAGATCAAAATATTGCTCCATCTGTAGTATCCATGTTACAGGATCCTTTCCATCAAAATTCCTCATATCCATTTTTGGAATATGGTGGTTCTTCCCTCCAATAGTAGAGTTTATGAAATCATGATTAACATTTATTTTGTTCTCATCATGAGTTTCCTCTACTATATTTTCACCATTAGGAAACATTTCTTGCATCAAATTTTCCAAACCTTCGATGTCTACTTTTAGATCCTTCTTCATGTTTTCCATGTTGTCTTTCATTTTTTCATCGATCTTAGCTTCCATGTCATCCATCTTAGCTTCCATGCCCACTTCCATGCCATCCATCTTAGATTCCATTCCTTTCTTCAAACCATCCATCTTAGTTTCCATGCCTTTCTTCAAAACTTCCATTTCATTTTTTGTTGTTCTTTACCAGAGTGAAATTTGTTGCACTTGCTCTTGTAATTTTGATATGTCATGTTTCCATTCTTCGTCTTCATGAGTTATATAGAGCATTCTAAAGGCTTAATGGGTGTTGAATTCTTTTTAGGGGCCATTTTAGAATCCAATATTGATATCTATTCTACAATATGCCCTTGGAATGAATTCAACTTGATTCTTCAAACAAGACTTAATATGCAATTCGAAAAAAAAATACACACCTTTTACTTGCTTTGAGGAGCTCGATATTGAAATTGAATTATATCTGTAATTGAAAATCTTCAATATCTAAAATTCAGCCCTATAGTAGCCCTCTGAAGCTTCTTTCAAATGCCACAGGTCTGATCTAATTTGAATTCTTCAAGACAAAGTTATGTCCACTCTCCCACAATGACCCAATTTTGGACTGGTTCAATAGAGTGAACTTGTACGACTTTCCACGTGTCACTGTTTCGTCCTTCGGATCTGAAATTGAAATCCATGAAACTAAAGTCCATGTAATTACGACCACTTTTTATAGCACTCCAATCCGATGCTCAGAGAGAGAGTTATGAATCTTTTCCCATGATAACCTCTTTGAGATGAAATTCAGGGGCCTGAAAAAGCACTACCTTCCACAGATCATATCTCCAAAAATATTACGAAACAAGCTCTGAAATTTTTTCACGAGTTTCCTCCGGATTTCAGCTTTGCACCCTAAAAATTTCAGATTCTAAACCTTAGTATAAAAAAACTTTATAGTGCAAATTCCACGATGACCTGTTTAGGAGCCTGAAAAAATACCTAAGTTCCACAGATCATATCTCCGAAAATATTGCGAACCAAGCTCTGAAAGTTTTAGAGAATCTTCCTCGGGATTTCAGCTTCACACCCTAAAATTTTCAGCATCTGAAACTTCGTAGAAAAAAATTTATAGCGCAAATGCCACAATGACCTGTTTGGAGCAGCGAAACCCTATAATCCAAAGCTCTGATACCAAATGTTGTGTAACCAGCTTCAAAAATAGAAGAAAAGAGATATCAACGCCTTATAAATAAGCCACTTCGAGGGGGAAACCTCCAATACATTACATAAATGAAAGATTCTTGGATGATACAATTTACAAAACCTCCTTTCTATATATAGGAGTCCATGGGGCCATATGTAATCCCAGTGGGCCACAATGTAATCCTAGCCGACCTAACAATAATAATTTAAGGGCACAATAATAACAAAATGGGGGTTACAAGGGTACAATAATAAAAATAAGGGGGTTAAACTAAAAATAATAAGGGACTATACTATTGATATAGGGACCTAACAAATGCGATGTAATCCCAACCATTCATTCCGCTAGATCCGACGGTCCGCACTCAATCGCATCGGCACATCGCATCGCCACTTTTCCCTTTCCTCTCGTCGATGCGATCCTGCGATGAAATCTCCACCATCGATCAAGTTTGATTAGATGGCCCACGCTCAATCGCATCATCACCTTTCTCGCCTCCCCTCGCACCATTCACATCCTGCATGATTCTGCGATGCAATCTCCACTGTTGATCTTCTCAAATCCGACGGCCCACAATACTTCTGTTTTTCAAACCCCGCCCTTCTCTTTCTCCCCCATCGATAGATATTGGCTGTCAATATTCATGATCCGAAGGCTCCCATTGATCCTTCCCACCGCTCTTATAAAACCTCTCTTCCTAAGTAAAAACATATCCGCCTTTTATAAAAAGATGGGCCCTCCCTTCTCTTCGTTTTTCTCCACCAAATTCCTTCAAACCTTACCTTTTCTATATTTTTCGTTTCTCGACAAGTATAGTTTTAAACAAAATCCTGACCGTCGATCTACAAATATCAAAGGTCATCTGGCCCCATCCTTCCACCTATTCCCTTTCCCTTCATTTCCTCCCTTTCGAACATATCCACTTCCTCTCTTAAATCATAACCATCCATCAAAGAAATTTAACGATCAAGACTTAACCCGATAGCCTATTACACCCATCCACTACGCGCCAATTTTGTCGACGTCACCATGGACCCCGAATACACTATTACCCCGCAACTCTTCATCCATCACGCTCAACCTGCACCGTTGGATCTGGAGCCTCCAATCCAATGGACCAAAATCCATATCGCGTAATTTTTGGCCCCTTTCCACAGTGCGCTACTTCCACGCGATAAAAGTGGTTTTAGAAACCACGAGTCAAACACTAACATATATCGTGTTCCAAAAGCTAATACTTCTTACCCCCCCAAATGCTACGTGAAAACCGCTGCCAGTTTTCCCAAAACCACCCTTCTTCATATTCGTGCCATATTTCAAAAGTGAGACGGGTTAGCTATTCTGCTCGATTTTACGTCCTCTGCTGCTACATTTCCCCATCCGCAAGAATTCCTACCGCCTCCATTAAACCTCTGTAACGAAGTTATACCATTCCCGCAGGGTTTCTTAATGATTTTTTATATTTTTCAGGGTTCTAATGGTGGTTAATCTGTGTATTTCCATAGTCACAGATAGGTGAAAAAAAGGCCCAGAAATACGATTCTGTGGCTTAAAATCAAAGAATAAAGGATCTGTAGGGCTCGAAATCTACGTTTAAATCATCTGGAACATGATCCAGGGTTTAGAAGAAGCCCTCCAATAGTAGAAAGCCACCTGTGTAAACAAGCCAAACAAAGTGTATCAGTAATGAAGAATCAATGTTAAAGGGTGATTAAAGCCAAAGCCAAAAGATCATAGTTTTAATCCACAGGTTAAAAGGATAAAGAAAGTGTTAAAGAACAAGGACCTGAAGACGAAGATCAAGGCTAATTAATCCTAAACACAGCTCAAGAATAGATTAAAGTGATTTAAGGTTAAACAGAGAAATATCAGTAAAGAGGCCTCCACAGCCACATTAGAGGCCAAAATATCCTCAGAAGATATTTGTTTAAAGATAGCTAGAATTATTGCCAACCTGCCTAAAGAGTTTTAAAGTCAAAAAAATCTGCCAAGCAGCTTAATACTTAATGAAAACCAATTAATACAGAGGAAACATCAGAAATATTATCTATCGAGCCCCTCAAAGGTAGAGAAGCATTCACTTGTATTAATTGAACCTAGAGACCCTTCCTTTTATTCCACCTCCTCATTCTCTTATAAAGTCTTCTTGAGGAGCACATTGTTGATCTCTGGATATCTGTTGCATGTAAATAGTTTTCTGAAGCTGTTGAAGCCCTGTTTGTAATAGAATATACATAAGTTGAGATGAGAAGTTTGAAGCTGTAGAAACCTACTGGACTTGATGATTGTAACTGGTTTGAACATCAAATACAAATAGTTGATTTATGGGATCCTGGTCTATGTCAATGGTGATGTGTTTCTCACTGTAATTGTTATTTTTCTTTATGTTTCCATTCTTTCCACTTTTCTCTGATAAAGAATAGAAAATGTAGAGCTAGGATTTACTCTTAAAAGTACCCTACTCTCACTGATAAGATTTATCTTTATGTTTTCCTCCAATTGTGTATTTAAGAATGATTTAATACAATCCAAGTAGTCAAGGAATGTTGGTGAGCCCATGTCTTACTGTCTAAACTTTAAACATTGTTCTTGAATGATATTTTCATTACATGCTAAGTAGAGCTGAACTAGGAAAGTTTATGGTTTTCCCTATCTTCTAGTTCTTTCTCCAAAGTTTGTTTGAAAATTTCCCTAAGAGTATGTTAAAAGCATGCTAGTTTCAAAGTACTTACCTGATCTTAGACTACTTTTTATGTTTATCATGAATGCTTTCCTTTTGAATATGCTGAAAGCATGCTAAGTTAAAAGTATGTAATTGATCTTAAGCTATTCTAAGTGTTTTAAATGTTTTCTATTGAAAATAATTCAAAAGAAGGATAGTTTCAAAGTACTCACCTGATCTTAGATTACTTTTGTGTCTTTTCTTAAGTGCATGCCAAAAGCAGGATAGTTTCAAAGTACTTACTTGATCTTATGCTGCTCTTTGTTTCTTCATCTATTCGATTTCCATCACTTCATTTCTTATTGTTCCATTCCATAAAATAAACTTAAAGAGATCCTTTGACATAGATTACTATCCCCATGGACCACTCTTGAACCTTGCTATTTCAATTAAATCCTCTTATGACTCCATAGCCCAATGGATTAAAGCTGCTTTTTGCCTATCTTTTTAGCTGAACCATTCTCCCACTTATTTACACCTTCACCCTTCATATATACTTCCTTCACCTTCATTATATCCTTGCCCAACCAAAACCAAACAAAACCCTTGTTCTTCGTAACTAACCTAAAATCACATTCCAAAACCTTAAAAGATAAATCAATCTTTGCACTTATAGAGAGATCCCTCTCTGTATTTAGGAGGGCTGGATCTTAGAATCCCAAAGTGGCTTTTGATGTAGTCTCTATAGCGTTTATTCTTGTCACTCTGCTAAATTACAGAGACCTAACATTTCTGGAGACCATACTGGGGAGTTCTGAGTAAAATCCTTAAAACAAAATTCTCAGTATTCAGCGCAGTATAAGTAGCTTTAAGTAGCTTTCTTCAAGCACTACCGAGCATGTAGGTAATCATGATAGGACTTATTTGAATCAGTGACAAACTAAGTAACCAGTAGGATTCTCATAGAGCCTTATCAAACCTTGAAGGAATCAGCTAGCTAAGCCATAAGAGTAAACTCTCTTTGTCTCATCACCGTAGCTAAGTGTTGAAAAAGATTTAGGACGCTCTCATAACCCATAGGACTAAAATAACTCAGAAAACCCAAAAATATTTCATATTGGTATTCAAACCAATAAATGGTGGTGGACTATAAAACATTTTACCTCCAAAAGAGCTAAAAATTTCCACCTAGTGACTCCGCTGGCTTCCAATAGGCCTATTATCCCTTCAGTATTTCTAAAATCCTTTGGGAATGCATTGAGCAAACCCAATCATACTGTTGGTGGACAAAAAAAAATTAAATCATCCACCTAGCGACTCCACAACTCTTAAAGGACCGAATGACTCCACTAGTAGAAGACTCTGAACTGGTTGACAAGATATAGTGACCTCTTTTTCTAATTTACAAACATGGATTTAGATATAGAATCAAAAGCCAAACTAATAGCCATGATGGAAAAAATGATTTACATGCTTCGAAAGAGAATGGATAGGTATGAAGCTAATTTAAATATTGGTGATCCAGAACAACCTATGCCTTTCCCTAAGCAAACACAAGCTCAACCACTGCAAGACCTAGATGATGAGCTAGACATGTGTGATGATCAAGATTATAGAGAAAAAAATGAAGAAAGTTGCCAAGAAAGTCCTGACAACATTCCTCTATCTTTTATATCACTATTAAGGGAACTTCATGACCAAAATATAAATATAAATAGTGAGCATTGCTTTGAGGAAACAAGTAGCCATTTGGAAAACACCGAACCTGAAATAGAGGAAAAACCAACACATATGGGAACTCTCCCTCTATGTTATAAGTCATTTCAGATTTTAAGAGGAGAGTGGCATCCTGATAATGTAGAAGAAACAACTCATGAACTTGGTATTAAAATTGATCATCATAACAATCATGAGGAATTGTTTGAAACAGAAGAAGATCAGGAAATAGTAAAAAACCTCAAGTTTTCCATTCAAGCACAAGTCTTGATTCACTAGAAGAGGCTCAAGAATATATCCAGCCTCAAAACTAGTTAACACAAAAGAAGGAAGTTTTTTGCACTTCTGTCTATGTGGAAAGAGAGATCTCTCCTTTAACAGAAGAAGAAATTGATCAAATACTAAAAAAGAAGCTACTCTCCAAACCTTCATTTGAACAAGACAATAATCAATATAGTGCCTATTCCATATAAAAACCCAATGGCACTCAAGATAAAGAGGATAGTAAGGAAATTAATGATAAATCTGAAACTAGTCCTCTTTGGAGTATGAGCTTTGATGGGTCATGTACTAAAACTAGTGCAGGTGCAGGAATATGGCTTTACAATACATAAAACAATTATTCTAAATCCTATTCATATAAATTGATTTTTCAATGCACAAATAACATATTATGAGACATTTCTTTTAGGGCTGCACTTATTGAAGAAATTAGGAGCCCAAAGGATAACAGTTCATGGAAATGCAGAATTGGTAATCAGGCAAGTGAAAGAAGAATGCATGGTTAAACATCCCAGGCTTAGAGCCTATAAGGATGATGCCATGGATTTGTTAAAATATTTTACATAATTCCAACTTACCCTTGTTCCTAAAGACCAAAACAGTTTTGCCAGTGGATTAGCCCTTGTTGCTAGTACATGTCTGAGAACTTGGGAAAGCAAACAATATGAAATTCAAGAAAAATTCAGACCAGCTGTCCCAAACAATAAAAGGTACTGGCAAGTATTTGGGGAAGAAAAGAAAATACAAGACTATCCTACTGAGGATATATTATCTTTTCAAGAGAAATCTTTTCCCATTGCTGATATCAATATGTCATCCAAAGAACCTGAATTCACACTAGAAGCAAGCATAGATTTAGAGAAAGAATAAATTTCACCACTTGCGGATTTGCAGGTTAAGGATGATGATGCTTCCAAGGAACATGCTGAAGGTGCAGTCCTCAAAGTTGATATCTTAGAGGCAGGCAATCTACCAATTGTGGAGGGCTAAAAAGAAGAGAATTCTCATCTTTTCTTTGTTGATCCTATGGAAGAGTTTGTGAAGGCCCCAATTGGCTCAAATCCTCAAGCATGGATCCTTTGCATGAGCCAAAGACATAAAATGTTTTCACCTCTTGTGCAGCCTTGATTTTAAAGATTAAGATTCAATATGTACTAAGGTTACCTCTTACTAGTAGCCAGTTTCTCTATTCCTTTTTGTCACTACTCAACTGGCTACATTAGCATTATTGTACCATATAAAGCAGCAAATATTTTCAAGTTAGATTAGGTTAGATAGGAATGTCAATAAAGATCATTTTCGAGCATTTAGTTAGTTATTGATTTCTGCTTTGAAGAAAAAAGAAAAAATACAAAAAAAATAAAAACTGAAAAGAGGGCAGAGTGAGAACAAGAAAGGTATAGCCCCATACCAAAAAAGAGAAACAAAGACTGAAACTGTGCAAGCTCAGATGCCACTCCTAAAAACACACTTCTAGTTAGTCATACAGCCTAATCATGACTAATTAGCTTTTCAATTTACTACTGATAGGTTAGTGAATTAGATTAGCCAAACAACACAATCTTGGCTTATCAGTAAGGTAGATTAGGATAGAAAAACAAAGGTTCAAACAAATTCAAAATCTGAACCTATGAATCTCAAAAGAAGAATGGCTCTAGTTAGATTAAATCTTGAGCCAAATATAGACAACAAACTAGTTCTAACATGCTAGAAACTTGAACCAGAAAAGAAAGAGAAAACAACTCAAACAAAATCAAAACCAGAGCTGAAGAATAATGAAGGATGTTTTTGATTTTCATAACTTAAGCCTTCACAATTTTGTTTTACTTTTCTGCAAATAAAATCTATGTGTAGCTTGTTTTTATTCCATAGACTCACAGCAAGTCAGACTGCTTAATCCTAGCTTAGCTACTTTTAAATTTCCTATTTTAGAATATAGAGAATAAAGGTCTGTCAGACAGTCTAATCCTGACAGATAGTAGTTAGGTAGAGAAACTTATGAAATCAATTGTTTAAATTGAGTTCATGGAGAAATAAAGGTATAATTAGATTAATTTTATGTTTTCAAGAAAAGAATAAAATGATTGATGAAAATGTTTGCAACTCCAAGTGCACCTTATGAAGAAAAATGTTAGGAAGTAGGTTGTGTAGGTAGCTATTTGGGGAAGAATTTTTCTACTGATATCAAATGTTCTAATCATCTTTCAAGTAGCTGATCAGAGAATTGGAAAAGGTTGTCAAAAATTCAAGATACTAATCTACATTCCAGAGTTGAATTTCTATGGTTCTTGACACCTCCAAGGAGCTGCCATCCCAAGTTGGAGCGCTGCTAGCCACCTATAAAAATTTTTCATATCAAATGGTGGCTAAATATTTTTAGCCTTCAAGAAACAATTCATTTCCAAATTGTGAGTTCTTGAAGTCTTATGATAATCTTTACCCTTTCAGTTAATCTTCACTTCTGTTTCACTGTTAGTCCTAAAGTACCTGTTGTTTACCAAAGAAAACTACTTAAGAAGCCCATTTTCCATCATTTCAATCATCCATTCACTCACAAAAAATTCCACCATCTCATCCTTGTTTCCTCCATAAAATCCCTCAAAATTCCTTCATTTAACCCTCAAGATCATCAAAACCCCCTTACAACCTTATATTTTTCCTTATTTGGTTTAAAAAACCCCTCCTCTCATCTGTCGGAACCCTGTTTTGGCTTTAAAATCTCCTTGTTTTGGCCTAAAAATAGTCTTTTGCACTCCTAAGGCCTTAAGCCCTAGCTCCTTTTCCTTATATGACCCAGAGTCGCGACCGAGCGTTAGGCCTCATCGCTCCATCGTAATCGTCAATTGTAGATTCCCTTTATCCTTTCCCTTTTCCTCCTCTGATGCCGATCCCCTAATTTAATCTCAACCATCGAATCCACAAGAACCGACGACTAAGATCTCATCACGCTCTACCCATAGCCCTCCATCATCACACCCGCCGATTTAATCTTGACCATTGATTTCTCATACTAATCCTACGGCCATCGCTTAATCGCACATCGCAAACTCAAACACCCCGGTCCTTTGGCCTCTTTCCTGCCTCTTTCCTTTTCTCCGATGCGATGTAATCCCAGCTGTTCATTCCGCCAGATCTGACAGTCCGTGCTCAATTGCATCGGCACATCGCATCGCCACTTTTCCCTTTCCTCCCACTGATGCGATCCCGTGATGAAATCTCCACCATCGATCAAGTTTGATCAGACGGTCCGCGCTAAATTGCATCATTTCCTTTCTCCCCTCCCCTCACACCATTCACGTCCTGCGCGATTCTGCAGTGCAATCTCCGCCGTTGATCTTCTCAAATCCGATGGCCCACAATACTTCTGTTTTTCAAACCCCACCCTTCTTTTTCTCCCCCATTGATAGATCTCAGCCGTCGATCCTCATGATCTAACGGCTCCCATTGATCCTTCCCGCCGCTCTTATAAAAATTCCCTTCCTAAGTAAAAACCCTTCCACCCTTTATAAAAAGGTGGGAGCTCCCTTCTCTTCCTTTTTCTCTGCTAAATTCCTTCAAACCTTACCTTTTCTATATTTTTCGTTTCCCGACAAGTATAGTTTTAAAAAAAATCCTGACCGTCGATCTACAAATATCAAAGGTCATTTCACCCCATCCTTCCCCCTGATCCCTTTCCCTTCATTTCTTCCCTTTCAAACATATCTGCTTCTTCTCTTAAATCGTAACCATCCATCAAATAAATCTAACGATTGGGACTTAAACCGATAGCCTATTACACCCATCCACTATGTGCCAATTTTTCCGACGTCACCATGGACCCCGCCCCACGTACACTATTACCCTGCAACTTTTCATCCATCGTGCTCAACCTGCACCATTGGATCTGGAGCCTCCAATCCAATGGACCAAAATCCATATCACGTAATTTTTGGCCCCTTTCCATAGTGCGCTACTTCCGCACGATAAAAGTGGTTTTAGAAATCCACGTGTCAAACGCTAACATATATCGCGTTCCAAAAGCTAATACCGCTTACCCCCCAAAATAATACGTGAAAACCGTTGTCGGTTTCCCAAAAACAACCTTCTTCATATTCACACCATAATTCAAAAGCGAGCCAGGTTAGCTGTTATGCCCAGTTTTACTTCCTTCGCTACTGCATTTCCCCATCCGCAAGCATTCCTACTGCCTCCATTAAACTTTTGTAAAGCAGTTATACCATTCCTGTAGGGTTTCTTAACGCGTTTTTTATATTTTGCAGGGTTCTAATGGTGGTTAATTTGTTTATTTCCATAGTCACAAATAGGTGACAAAAAGGCCTAGCAAGACAATTCTCTGGCTTAAAATCAAAGAAGAAAGGATCTGCAGGGCTCGAAATCTACGTTTCAATCATTTGGAATATGATCTGGGGTTTAGCAGAAGCCCTCCAATAGCAGAAAGCCAATTGTGTAAACAAGCCAAACAAAGTGTATAAGTAATGAAGAATAAATGTTAAAGGGTGATTAAAGCCAAAGCCAGAAGAGCATAGTTTTAATCCGCAGGTTAAAAGGATAAAGATAGTGCTAAAGAAAAAATACCCGAAGATGAAGATCAAGGCTAATTAAGCCTAAACACAACTCAAGAACAGATTAAAGTGTTTTAAGGTTAAACAGAGAAATATCAGTAAAGAGGCCTCCATAGCCACATCAGAGACCAAAATATCCTCTTCAGCTACCAAAGTGCCACCTACAGCTCTCAATAAATCAAAAGAAGGCATACTTACTACCCAGTCAGAATATATTTGTTTAAAGACAGCTAGAGTTATTTCCAGTCTCCTTAAAGAGTTTTGAAGTCAACAAAATCTGCCAAGCAGCTTAATACTTAATGAAAACCAATTAATACAGAGGAAACATTAGAAATCTTCTCTATCAAGCCCCTCAAAGGTAGATAAGCATTAACTTGTATTAATTGAACCTAGAGACCCTTCCTTTTATTCCACCTCCTCATTTTCTTATAAAATATCCTTGAGGAGCACATTGTTGGTCTCTGGATATCTGTTGCATGCAAATAGGTTTCTGAAGCCGTTGAAGCCCTGTTTGTAAATGAAGATACATAAGCTGAGATGAGAAGTTTGAAGCTTTAGAAACCTACTGGACTTGATGATTGTAACTGGTTTGAGAAAAAAATACAAATAACTAATTTATGGGATCCTTTTCTATGTCAATGGTGATGTGTTTCTCACTATAATTGTTATTTTTCTTTATTTTTTCATTCTGTCCAATTTTCTCTGATAAAGAACAACAAATATAGAGCTAGGATTTACTCTTAAAAGTACCCTACTCTCACTAATAAGCTTTATCTTTATGTTTGTTGAGCCCCAAAGATGTCCTTTCCTTTCACCAAATTTCACTTCATTCCATTTGTCCTTTATCAGTTATAGGCTTAAAATATCAATAGGATTGATTAAAGTCAATTTAAGAATGCATGCAATGACTGACTTACTATAATTTTGTGGTTTTGTTGTTGTAGTGATTTTTGACTAGACTTAGCTACAGAATGCAGCCATTCTGTACCTAGTCGCATATTCCACAGCTATATTTATGTTAACACAGGTTACAGGTGTCACTTAAAGGAAAAATGCATATGGTTGAATTCCAGAACTCACCTATATCATTCCTTTCCCTCTACGAAGTTTGAGCAAAAATCTGCAAGTGGTTATGCACGTGGAGGAAACCAAAACTAAGAAGTAGAATTCTACTAGGATAAGGACTCTGCAGATGTCTTCAGCAAATTATGAGGCCTAAAAAGGAGTTCTAATTCGATTTTGATTGAAAAATACACCTATCCCTATTTCTTCTCAATGACAGTTATGTATTTTTCTTATAAAAATAACTTGGTGAACCCAGAGACAGTTAGCTAGTTGATGTTTTGTTGTTAAGTTTTCCAAAACTGTGATACTCTATTTCTGAAGCGTTCTCCTTTAATGAAATAAGTAAAACTTTAATGCATGATCTGAAGCAATCTTGAGGAGATTCATGTGCCAATCCAATGGTAGAGGGCCCCTACTGTCCAAAAGGCTTTGTGCATATTTTCTAGATAAGTGACTTTAGCTCTGTTTCATTCCTAATTAAGGCAGTTTTATGAACTTCATGTTTTATGTTCACTTACATCGAATGTTACAGTCAATATCATTCTTATGAACTGTTCCAATATATCACTAACACGTGAATGAGATAGAGCTATAATACTTTGGAGGTTAATTGCATTCTAGTTCAGTTCTGTTCATTGTATTTCAAGTTTTATTAATTGCATTATAGTCCTGTTAATTTAGACTTAAAAGGCCTTCATTATTTACAAACTGCACTTTTTCTTAATCTCTTCTAACACATCATTATCATATGTACAAGAATTAGCTATATCATTTTGAGTCCTTGACTATTCTGCAATTTCTCATAATTTTACAAACAACCTTTTTTCCAAAGCTATTCCAAGAGATCTCTAACCCTTGAATGAGGCTTAATAGTAACATTTTGAGTGGCAGAATGGGTTAATTTTAGTTTCATAAGTCATTTTAGCATAGGGTTCCTTACTATGTTGCAAATAATCTTTTCTCAAATTGTTCCAAAAAATTTCTAACTATGGATGAGATTTTCTCTGTAATATTGTAAGTTGTTGTTTACTATAGAGAACTTCATTACATAAAACTTATCCTTTTCTCAAGTTGTTCCAACATACTTCTAATGAAATGAATTGGACTGAGTTAATGTTATGAGTTACTTTCATTGTCAAGCTTTGCAATTTGTGAATTAGCATTTTCTGTTCTTAGGTGTCATACACAGTTTAGAGTAGATTTTGTTCTGTTTTAGTATGATCAATAACTTCTCTTTGCCAAAAATTTAGTTCTTTTCCTCTTAACACAAAAATAAAAAACCAAAAACACTAAAAAAAAAAAACTAAACACAATGAAGTAGGAAGAAGATACCTAGGCACATATAGTGCACTTCACTTCAACAATTTACTAGCCCTGGTTGACAATTTATGACATCAATTTAGGAACACTAAGTTGAGTAGACAATGTTTTCCTCCAATTGTGTATTTAAGAATGATTTAATACAGTCCAAGCAGTCAAGGAATGTTGGTGAGCCCATGTCTTACTGTCTAAACTTTAAACATTGTTCTTGAATGATATTTTCATTACATGATAAGTAGAGCTGAACTAGGAAATTTTATGGTTTTCCCTATCTTCTAGTTCTTTCTCCAAAGTTTGTTGGAAATTTTCCCTAAGAGTATGTTAAAATCAGGCTAGTTTCAAAGTACTTACCTGATCTTAGACTACTTTTTATGTTTATCATGAATGTTTTCCTTTTGAATACGCTAAAAGCAGGCTAAGTTAGAATTTTTTACTTGATCTTAAGCTATTATAAGTGTTTTAAATGTTTTCTATTGAAATTACATCAAAAGAAAGATAGTTTCAAAGTACTTACCTGATCTTAGATTACTTTTGTGTCTTTTCTTAAGTGCATGCCAAAAGCAAGAAAGTTTCAAAGTACTTACTTGATCTTAGGCTGCTCTTTGTTTCTTCATCTGTTCGATTTCCCTCACTCTATTTATTATTTTTCCATTCCATAAAATCAACTTAAAGAGATCCTTTGACATAGATGACTTGCCCCATGGACCACTCTTGAACCTTGTTGTTTCAATTAAATCCTCTTATGACTCCACAGCCCAATGGATTAAAGCTGCTTTTTTCCTATCTTATTAGTTGAACCATTCTCCCACTTATTTACACCTTCACCCTTCATATAGACTTCCTTCACCTTCATTATATCCTTGCCCAACCAAAACCAAACAAAACCCTTTTTCTTCACAACTAGCCTAAAATCACATTCCAAAACCTTAAAAGATAAATCAATCTTTTCACTTATAGAGAGATCTCTCTCTAGATTCAGGAGGGCTAGATCCTAGAATCCCAAAGTGGTTTGTGATGTAATCTCTGCAGCGTTTAGTCTTGTCACTTTGCTAAATTACAGAGACCTAACACCTTGAAAAATATTTTGAAGAATATGAGTCTCAAAATCAAAGATTCAAAGATAAATTGAGTTTTCAGGAGTTTTGTCACATAAAGGACAATAGAAGACCAAGGCATCATCATAGAGGTGGTGGATTCATTCAGAATCATGATCGACACCACATTATGGGAAAATACATTTTACCAAACTTTGATGGGTCATCTAAGTGTTCTACCAAATCTTGGGTAGAAAAAATTGACATCTACTTTCAGTTGAACAAGGTTCCAGAGATGGAGGCTATCGAGATTGCAGCGCTGCACCTTGAAGGTGAAGCACATGAATGGTGGTTCCATGGTTTGTCAACATTGGGTTATGCCATTATGACTGCTTATTTATATTTCACTAGAAGTCTGGTGGAAATATTTGATAGAAGAGATCCAGAGGCAACATTCATGAGCCTTGCAAAGTTGAAACAATTAGGTAATACATAAACTTACATTTATGAATTTTCAAGATTATCTGTTATGGTTCCTGATTTTTCTGCAGCAAGAAGGGTAGAAATTTTCATTGATGGTTTAGATGAACCTCTTCATGAGTTGGTTAAATCTACCAAGCCCACTACCCTACCTGATGTTATTGAAAGGGCTAGAGACCTTCAAGATGCCTTGCCAAAAGCAAAGGAAACTTTTCACCATAAGCCCTCTTTTCCTTCAAAGGAAAAGGAAGAAAAATTTGCTCCTTCTAAGGAGAGCTCATACAGTAAGCCTCTTAATGATGAAGTTCAGAGAGATCTAAGAAGAAGGAAGCTTTGCTTCACTTGCCAAGAATCATGGGCACCTGAACATAGATGTGCTGCTAGAAAAGCACATTACATAGAGGTCTTCTCAGATGATGAGGAGGAAGAAGAAGATGGACCAAGAAGAGGTCATAGTGCTGAAATTGTAGCAGGAGAGCCAACACCATCAGGAGATGGGAATGGAGCATTTTCTCCTATTGGAGGGGCTCTTGCATCTTTGAGAGGAGTACCTAAGTACTTGACCTTAAGATTTCAAGGTTCCATCTTGAATCAGAGGGTTTCTGCGTTGATTGATAGTCGGGCTACCCACAATTTCATTGATGCCCAGCTAGTGCAAAGGAGGGAAATACCCACTAATTCTTTTGAGGGATTATCTATTTTGGTCTTTTTAGTAATCAATAATTTTTACCTGTTTAGATGATTAAATTCTTTGTCCTAGATTTCTAGAAACAAAATTCAAGAATCATGTGAGTTCTAGAAATCTCCTCAAAGAGAAATTTTTCACTATCCCGTTTCTCTGTCAAGCATGGCCAATCTATCACCCAGATAAGACCAAATCCTAGACTGATGTCCCTCACTCTCACTAGGTTTTCCACCTTTGCCTATGACACTCTGTCTCTGTTTTCCTAAGCCCTATATTTTCATGTCTTGTTTCACCAAGTAAACCAAACTTTTTCCCCTACTCACCAAGTGCCTAAAGAAATGGTGGTTTCAAATCTCCCTTTCTAAAGCCCTTTGAAATAAAACAAGGTTTTCAAGTTGTCTAGGATGGTAGTGCATAATAGAGTGTCAAAATATCCTCATCAAAACCCTAATTCAAGCTTTTCAGTCAAAAAACCTATTCCAAGGACATTATAATGAGTCAAATAGGGTCACCTAGGTTATCAGCTATCATGTTTCTAAATTCAATATTTCCATAGGTATTCAAAGATGAAGTCAAGATAACAAAAGGATGAGGCTTATCATTGTCCAAAGAACATCAAAGACCTCCAAAGGTATACCGTATCCTCTTGATCAAGAAGTAAGCCTACAAAGGAACAATTTACCATGTCCAAGCATTTCTGTAGAAATTATTTCTAAATGGTCAACAGTAGAACAAAGGAAAAAAAGGTGACCTAAAAAGCTCATAAAGGCACCCACAACTGCTAGTAAGATACAACAAGGTTATGTTTATAAGGAAGATCATGATCTCATGATAGATTGTTATGAAGTGCTACCCATCAAAAGGTCCATGCAGGTCCTAAAAGGAAGTGGCACATAAGAAACATTGTACATCAATAAAAAAGATCATTAAAAAGTTGTTTGGCCTTAGGCATGAATCTTGTTGAGGGACAACTACCCTTTTCTTACATTCCTACAAAGAATACCAAAAAGCCATCAGATTAGCCATGGGGTAAGGTAAAAGAGGAGGATCATCATAAGAGGAACATTCATAGCAAGAAGAAAGCAACATGTATGTGTTTAATGGGAATCAGGATGTATGACTATTTTGACCAAGCAATAGAGCAATACTAGGGTTACAAAGGTAAAAGAACACCTCAACCCTCCAAATTATTATTGAAGGATTTTTAGACATAAGTGATGAGTTTAATAAATATTTCTTTGAGAACTTAGAAGAAAACCTTGTTTGTTTTTTTCTAAACATCCCTAAAAACTTAGAAGTTTGGGAAGATGGACAAAGAGGGTAAAAATAGTGACAAATAAACCTCCTTCATCACAGCAGATGGTTTCAAGGGTTTTCAAACTACCTTGCAAAGTTTCGCAGACAAGCATTAACTCCACTTCAGCAAAAGGTAAAATCAGAGGTTTTTTTTAAAGAAGATCAAGAAGGGCAGACATAAAGGTCAATACTCTGCTACATCAAAGGCAGAAAGATGATGAAAAGTATCAGCGAGAAGAGACAAGAAATGTCAGTTCAAAGGTCTCTTTTCTCTAAAGAACAATTAGTGACATATTCCAGTGGCTAAAAAGGACAAACATGGGTAGAAATTTCCAAAGAAAGCAACTATAACAAGAAATGGGTCATCATTGATCAAGTAAACTGTCTAAGTTCAAAAGGGACAGTGATCAAACGATTTCAGAAGACATTTAAAAACAGCTCCTAAGATTGAAAAAGATGAAAAGGACATGGAGGACATAGGTCTCATGAATAGAGAAAACATCCATCAATAGACAAAAGTAGATGTCGAGGTTCAAAATGTGAAAAATGGAAAAACAAGTAGAATCACCAAGTCTGCCAAAGTTTGTGAAAAAGGGTTCCAGCTCCAAAAAAAAAAGTATTGGCAAAAGGAATGGAGTTAAAAGTAACCTTAGAGAAGTGGGTTGTATTTCTAATTTTTCAAAAAGGGTATAAAACCACTACAAAACAACATCTCCCTGCTCCTTTCGTCATTTACACACACAGTGAGGGTTTTCAATTTTTCCACCAGATTCCTCGGGCAAACGTTTCTTGGTGCTGTGCTCCTGTAGAGTCGCATTGTGCACCTGTGGCATCTCCCTGTGTGAAATTCCACTACATGTTGCGTGCTTGAAGAGTGGTGCTGTGCTCCTGTAGTTTTTTCTGATGTTCAAGAGGAAAGGCACGAAGGCCTGGCAGAGTTGCCCACCATGCAGAGGAAAGGCACGAAGGCCCGACAGAGGTGCCCATCATGAAGAAGAGGGAACAAAGGCCCGTGCAGCCCCCGCACTTTTATCCGTTTAGAGGGTGACCCAAGCCACCTGGAAGCAGTGGTTATGCGCTCCTGCCATGATGTTTAACGCTGAACGGTGACCCGAGCTGCTTGACCCTTAGTTTTGCACTCCTACCATGGTGTTTAATGCTAAACGATGACCTGAGCCATTCGACCCTCAGTGCTGCACTCCTGCCACAGTTTTGAACTCTACACAAAGGCATGTTCAGGGCCGCCTGACAGAGTTTTGTTGCACTCCTGCCATAGTTTTGTAGACTCTACACGATTTCATGTTTAGAGTTGACCCAACTCTTCCCACAAGCTTTTTGAGCCATTTTCCTTGTTGTGGAGCCATTTTGAAGAGGTATTCTGAACTCTTCGTACATATGCATGTTTTTATAAAGATAAGGTCTCAACGAAAATTTAAATTTGGTTTAGAAAAGGCAGTTAAATCCTAAAAGATAACACTTGACCTACACACTACTATGCCTTGACCTAGTTAGAAAAATCATAATCTCCTTTAACCCCTTTCCACATCATTTCACTAGTAGTACCATTTCTCTTTAAGTATTTTGAGGCAGGGGTAAAGAAAAACAAAATGTCTGAAGAAGAGAATGTTGACATAGATGAGGCGACTCAAAGGCCTAAAAAGCGGCAAAGGAAGGGAGGGATGCCAAATAGGTTTGAACCTATAAACACTGAAGAGATGATAACCTCCCCTACTATTTTGACCTGTTTTCAAGAGTTTGGCTGCTATGAATTCTATAAAAAGGTACAAAAGATCTAGAATCACCCTCATTTGACCAAGATCTTTTCCCTAGACCTTCATAAACATCAAGTACACCTAGTCGGTGTAAAATTTGAGTTGACCACCTATGCCATCTCTAGGGCCACTAGAATACCTTACGTAGGAGAAAGGTGGTTAAAAAAAAAGCATCTGGACCTAAGCCACTATCGCCCATTCTTGAAACCGAGTTGCCAAGTTGACTGTAAAACTATGTTCCCCTTCTCTCATCTATTAGATAGATATGCTCTCCTATTGAAGATCATCATGAAATACTTCACTTGTGAGGGTAGGTTCTCCAGAGTCTATTCATACCACATAAGGCTCCTCATGCACTTCACCAAAACCATGATGCTACACATGCCCTTCTACCTTTGCAAAAGTATTGAGAAAATGTCTTCCATCATGCAGAAAAGGCCTCCATCCTAACAAATGTCAAGAATTTTTCATCATTCCCTCATCAAAGTGATTGTCTCATACCAACTATAACAACAAGGCATCCCCTGGGAGGTTTTCATCACCCATGATGATTTCACAACTCCACAGCCCATTCCTCTGAAAATTCTACCATCATCATCTCAAAATCCTCCTCACACACCTCCATAACCCTCCACTGACCTTGGTTCATATTCTTCACATGAATCATTTCCTCAAATAGACCTTCCTCATTCACCTTCCCCTAAGAAATAAAAAAATGAAGAAAGAAGTGATGGCCAAGAAAAAAGTAGTGATGGTCATGAAGAAAGCAGAGATGGCCAAGAATAAAGTAGTCATGCAAAGGAAAGTGATAAAATCAGTGATGAAAATGAAGAAAGTAGGATGGGAGAAGATTATGAAAATGAAGAAAGCAGTCAGCCAGATGATGAGAAAAAATGCCAAAACAGTGGGTCACAAGGTGAACAGGATGACTCCAAGGACATAGGGTCAGAGGAAGCTTATCAAGAGGAAAACAGTGAGCTACAAAAAGACAAAAATAATGAGCCTAGTGATAGTCAACAAACAAATGACAGTCAAGGAAAAGAAGTAGACAATGAAGAAAGTGACACTGAAAATACAAAGGACAGTGGAGAGGAGGCATATGAAAGCAGTAAAGAGGATGAGGAAGATAGTGACCAAGATGGAAAAGGAAAATAAGAAGCAGAGTTTGAAAGTGATTTCAATGAGAAAAACAATGAATATCATGAGCAAAGAAATGAATATGATGAACAGAATAGTGAAGAAGAAACCATCCTAGAAAACTCACCTAGTGAAGAAGAAAATGACCATCACAGTAAGGGAAAGGCTGATGAGAATGCCCAAGATAGTGACCCTACCAAGAGTGAAAAGAATGATACAAAGGATGAGTTAGAAAGTGAATACAGTGGGTCAAAATATGAAGAAGAGGACAGTCATAGAAATGAAGATATACCCAGCAATGATTAAAACACCTCTAGCATTGCAAAGACAGAGGATCATAGTCCTAAAGGTCTTGACAGTGATGATGGCATAAGAGATGGTGAGACTACTTATCAAAAGGGCAGTCAAGGGAAAGGTGTAAAGGATGCACTCATAGAGGTAATACATGAGGAAAGAAGCAGTCCTAAGGTCACTAATGATCAATATTTGCAAATGAAACTTGTTACACCTTTCCCCATTACCTATAAAAGAGGAGTGAGGCATGTGTTTACTGCCTCCAAAGGGAAAGGGGCCATGCCATCCTCTCCCCTACCTCAAATGATTGATAAAGGTAAAGAACAAGTAAAAGAGGAAGAAGAAAATCATGAAGAGGAGAGAGAATTTGAGCTCATTTACATAGACAGTGATGAGGAAAATGAAACAAGAATTGCAAACTCTCTCCTACAAGACAGGACTGCACAGACCAGGGACTTGGAGGCTGAATTAGAGAGAGCTAAGGATGTCATCCATTTCTTACAAATGCAGAACAAACAATTTAGTGGCCAACATGCCATATATGAAGCAAGGGTGCTCAAATACTGGAAAGAGGCTCAAAGAGCACAGGTGAATTTGGAGGAGTACATGGGCACCTATGAAGAAACTGAGGATGAGGAGGGTTAGTCTAGAAAGATGCCTAGAACTATGGGCCTAAGAAAGGCTTTGGCATGAGAATGGGAGCAAGAATCAACCCAAGTGCAATAACTTCCCCTCACTGAAGTCCTTGCCATGGAAATTGAGCATAGCAGGGAATCATGGCTTGAAAAGTCCAACATACATCTTGAGACCAAACTAGAGAAGGCCAATAGAAATTTGAACTTGAAAAGAAGAATGATTGAGAACTATAAACGAGGAAACCACTTTGCAAGGAAAAAACTCAAAACTACCCAAAATGAGGGCCCGAAACCAAAAGATGAAAAATAAAAAGCTAGGCTTGGTATTTTAGCCTAAGCTTCTCTACAGGTCTCTAGGGACCCATGAGGCACCTACCTACCAATTTTGAGAGAAATTGGATATTTTTTTTTTTTCAAATTTTGAGGCTAGGAGCGCAGCACACCCTATGTTGTGCTTTTTCCTAGGGCATATTCAGGAGGAGATGTCTACTTTGTTTGATTCCCCATCATTAGAAGAGTATTCTCACCAAATTTTAGATCATTTGGAGTTGTTTTGACCCCCCAAAAGGGTCAAAAACACTCAATTTTTCACCTTTCTGCCCACTTTTCTGAGCATGTGCTGCACTCGTGGAAGTTTTGGAATTTTCACTTTTTGGGAAAATTTTAGAAGTCATATTGAAGAAATAAAGGTATATCTGGAAATTAGACTTCAATGGCTTTCCAACGTGCCATCTCGAAGCCTTTTCCGACATCGGGAAGGCCTACAAAACACTGCTGCAAAAAGGCTTATTTATGTGCTGCGCTCCTAGCAAGTTTTCAAATTTTGACACAGTGTGCTGTGCTTCGGTAGGTGACTAGGCAGATTGTGCATTTGGAAAGTTTTCTTTTTCTTTTCCGGGCCTAAAAGTCAATATAATTTCTATTTTTGACTGGGAAAGATATTTTTAGGATATTGTTATGCCTTGGGCTTTGCAAGGCCTCAAGTACAAGTTAGGATATTTCTTTTTGGCCAATAGGCTTCTAGATGCTCTAGTAGGCTCTCCTCTTCCTTTTTTCTTATATAAGCCATGAGGATTCATTGTCAAAATTTGGACTTGATGTGTTTAAGAGAAATACATGGTTTTATGAGCTTCGACAAGAAATTGGTTTTATGAAGTGGATGAATGGCTTGTTTGGCTTGATGATGGAGAAGCATGTTTGCAGGATTCCATAGCTTGGTGAATTGTGATGTTTTCTTAACTTGTTAATGTTTTATTGTTCTCATTTTTGTTTCATTCTTCTTGGTTGCTATAGATCAGAAAAGTATAGGTTGAGACATGCTCATGGAAGCACCTCAAACCTCTTGTTTGTTATAGCTTTGATGTTTTCCTCATTTAGTCATCTTAAGGAATTCTTGGTTGCTACTTAGGTCCACTAAAACTTTTTTTTGTTTCATGAATGGTTAGTTTGCTAGCTTATAAGTATGATTCATGGTATGCCCTGCTTTTTAAAAGTTTTTAAAACCCTATCTTGAAGCTTTTCTATGGAATATTGATTGATTAGGTTAAGACAAAGAGGCGTCGTTCGATCTTGCCCTTTGCCCATGCTTACCAAATTATTTTAGAGTTCCCAATAACTTGATATATGTTTTTTAGGAGTTCCCTCTCCATAAATTGAGTTATTTATTTATCTTATGTGTTTTCCCAAAAGCTTATGGTGAATTTCTAAAGTTAGGAGTTCTAATGCTTCTATGTTTCACTAGAATGTTCATCTTAGATGTTTATTAGTTTGAGTATTGTTCATAGAGATTAATGGTTTTCCCTACGTCATGAGTTATTTCTTCAGACTATATATGTTTAAGACCTCTTATTTTTTTCCCAAACTTAATGTTCATTACACCTCATACATCACCTAAAGGATCCATTAACCTTGCTAAATCAACCCCACAATACACTCTGTTTCATCATTTAGACACCCTTTACTTCATCTGACCGCATAGCGCTATTCATTTGATAACTTCTCATTCCACCTATCCTACTTAATCATCTTACCCCAACCCAAAACAAACAAATAAAACTACACTTAACAACGAGCCTAAAATCAATCATTCAAAGTGAACAAGTTCACATCCTTCGCCTAATAGAGAGAGCCCTCTCTGAGTCCAGGAAGGCTAGGTCCTAGGACTCCAAATACTGGTCTAATTTTACCCTATCGTTTGGTTTACCAATCTGCCAGATTATGGGACACCAACATAATGGTGCTCACGGTGGGACCTTCTGAGTTCATAACAATCTAAATACCCCTTAGGACTCCATAATCCCTTCATCAACATTATCCTATGATTTATAGCTACCTCATCACTACCACTAACGCAATGGTGATCATGATGCAACCTATGATGTCAGTGAAAATCTAAGTATCCCTTGGGACTTTAGTAACCTTCATCAAATGATAGAGAAACTTAACTGATAGCTTAAGAGTAGAATCTAGCTTGTTCACCATCCTAGAAAATTTATGACTCAGCTATAGGACACTCTTACAAACCTTCGGGCTACATATAGAAACTCATAAAAACCCCAAAACATTTCTAGATTGGCTTTTTGTCAGTATTGGTGGTGGACCATAGACAACATATCTTCAAAAAAACTAAAAATATCCACCTAGCGACTCCAATAGCCTCCTACAAGCCTTCTAATTTTTCTAAGTATCTATAGACTCCTGGAGGACTACATCAAACTAGCCCTGAGAAGTCTAGAAACCTAGTCACACACTGTGCGAGTTTGATAGCACCTAGAGAGGCCAGCCTTCCCAAAGTAGTCATAAAATTTCATCCTCTCTGAATTTTGAGTTTCAAATCTGGCTTCCCGAAGAATCAATACTAGATCTCATCAAGACCCAAACCCTCCTACTATAGTTGATGACCCAGAAAAAATTTTGTGGAAAACTTCTAAAACTAGAAACTTAACTACTAATAGGACTATTCAAAAAGCAAGCTCTATACCTGAACATCTTACATCCTTGCAAGATTCCCAGTTTGACTTGTGCCATACAAAAACCTTTTCAAAACCAAGTCACAAAGTAGAATCAACAATACCAATCTTGAGCCCATAAACTTGCAGCAGAGTCCTAGCAGAGAAGCTTCTCCTTCAACACCACCTGATTTCCAACTTATCCACCACTTTGGCTCTTTTCACCCCAAGTTTGCTCAGAATCAATTTATTGGTCCAAGTACTTCCACCACACCCATTCACACCACCACTGTGAAAACCACTCCATCTCATAGCACAAATCCTCCACTTGTAAATCCACCATTATCTCCTACCATGTTAGCATGGTATGCACCCCTTGTGTTACCACAACCATTAGTACCTTTGCCAAATTATTACCAATCCAGAATCCCATACTTCACCGAGGCTGAATCTACTATTGCCCAACAACATGTAGATAGAATGAATGATGCTTTTGACTACATGGAATTGGAAGAGAAAACCATGAAGATGACAATGTTTTCCCAAAGCCTAGGAGGAGAAGCTAAGAAATGGTTCAAAAGCCTGACTCCCAACAGCATACATGATCTCCCTTCCCTTTATCAAACTTTCATAAAAAAATGGGAAATCAAGAAAACCCCCTTTAGATCCTTTCAGAATATAGCAATCTCAAAAGAAACACGGGAGAAAGTGTCCAAGACTATTACAATAGGTTCAATAGTGTTTACAATGCACTACCGCCAAACATGAAACCCCCATTAGGCATCACCTTAGCTAAATTCGTGGAAGGTTTTGATCCCGAAATGGCCTATTAGCTGAGAGAAAGAGAGCTCCTAACGTTAGAAGACATGCAAAAGGGAGCTATAAGTGTAGAGGCCAACTTAATTGAAAAAATAGCTAGGCTAAGATGGGAAAAGAGGGTAACTTACAAAGATGACACCATTCCCTCCACCTCCTCATCTAATTCCAAGATTGACAACTTCCTTAAGATCATCTAAAGAATGATGGAGAGAATAAGCATAAACGAAAGAGCACCCCCTAGGGACAACCAACCAAATCCCCTAAACAGAAACCAGAATCAGAACTTTATAAGAGACCTGCCCCAAAATAGACCAAGGGAAACTGATCAACAAATTAGGCCACCCTTCCAAGACAACTATGTTGACGAAGGGGAAAGTTATATTGAACAATCAGATGAAAATCATCTAAACTTAATAGGCTCTGATAGTGAGGGTGATGTTTTTATCACAGAAGAAGAACAAAGTTTTTTCTCCTCAAACCAAGATGAAACAAGATATGAAGATTTCAAAGACCATGAATTGGGATTAGAAAATTCCATAATGGAATTCCATAGGAAATATGATATTAGGAGTAAGAAAAACCAAGACAAATCCAGGAAAAACAACTCAGACATTATTGTTAAGAAAACTCCCGAAAAAATTCTTAAAAGAACAACAGACAATAACAATACCATGGCTAAGAAAACTGATCCTAAAAAGGATTAAATGAGCCAACCAGGTGTTGACACAAGCTATCCTAGCACCTCTGCTAGTGGCCCTAAGAAAAATCTACTGACCAAATCACCAAATCAAAATCAGCAAATTAAAAATGTGGAAAAATTTATGGCTGATAAAACTGATGTAAATATGTCCAAAACTCAAGTACCTTTCAGTTTTGAAGGATATATCGGTAAAATCAAAATAACCATCCCTCTCACTGAACCGGTAGCTCAGGATATGTACCACTCCCAAGTTTTTAAATTTTTGAACATAGGAAATGATACCAATACTCTGACTTTGATAGATGATAAACCAGAGCTATTTTTTGGACCCGAAGTAGATGGAAAATACCAAGAAGGAGCCATTCCCCTATTCTATGTTAGCCTAAACATACACGACAAAATTCTACATAATGCCATGATAGAATCTGGTGCCTCTCACAACCTCATGCCAAAGGTAGTGATGGAAAGATTGGGCCTAGAAATAACCAGACCCTACAAATATTTGTATTCCTTCGATTCAAGTAGGGTTAAATTCCTGGGCTTAATCAAGGACTTATGTGTCAATCTAACACAAATCCCTGCTAAGAGCCTGGTCATGGACATAGTCGTGGCTGACATTCCCCCCAAATATGGCATGCTTTTGCCCCGATCTTGGGGAGCCAAACTTTTGGGGAACCTCCAACTTGACATGTATTATGCTACCATCCCAATTTTTAACCAAACAAGGAGACTCTACCGGGAATCTCACACGAAGTATATGGTAAGTAGCCTAGATAGACCCAACAACACCCCTATATATTCCATTCATTCTAACTTGGACTCGTTCACCTTGTATAATGAAAATGACCTTGATGATAAAATGAATGAATATTGTGAAGATCTAGGCACATTACAACAATCAGATTAGTCCCTCTATGATCAATTTGACAGTCAAAACTATCACGACCTTGAAACACCACAAGATAATAAAACTGAACTTGATTTTCTACAAATTGAAAATGAAATATCAGAAACAAAAAGCAGTGTAGAATAGGAAACAAATTGTTCAAATGAAGGACAAACCACCAAAATACAACTTCCTCCTTTTGATAATCCTGAAAAAATGAGATGCCCTCACAAAACACAAATCTTTGGGAATTTGGAATAGGATAGTCTTATGTTTTTACCTTACCTAGATACTTCATCATCCAAGAATTTTTCCCTTTCGGAAAAATTGTCAATTTCCACAAATATTTTTGTAGATCCCAAAGAAATCTTTGCTAAAGTTGATATAGAGGAAGATAGCATGGGTAAACTTAAGACACCTGAAATAGTTAAGTTGTCTAAAATTTTATCACTACACAAAAAAAAGAAATACATGACTGTGAAAAAAATTTCAGAATGCTTATGTGTGTAGGCAAGCTAGTCTAAAACCCTGTAACACAACCATTGTTCTAAAAAGCCCTCCTTTCAAAAAGAATCATGGAAATCTTGAGTAGTTAAGTTCACTTATAAAGAAGGCAAAAGGACATAGGCTTTGTATAGACTTTAGGTACCAAGATCAAACCTTCCAAAAGAACAAATACCTTTTTGCCAAAAAAGATCATACTTTACAAAGGGTAGGGTTTTCTAACCAAATCTCATTGCATGGTAATTTTTCAGGTTACCATCAGGTGATACCACTTCAGATAAATCAGCCCAAAGATTTTTTCAAGTTTCCTTAGGACAATTTCATGTTTAAAAAAATACTTCCTAGACCAAAGACTACTGGAGACACCTTCTGAAAAACTATGTTTTCAGTTTTCAATTTCTTCACTATGGTATACATTGATGGCATCATCATTTGTTTTAAAAATGATAAAGAATATCTTTTCTACCTAAGAAAAATTTGTGATAGAAACAAGTATGGGAATCAAAAGTCAAAGAGGAAGCACCAAGGAGAACATGAGTTATTTGAAAATTCTTGGAAAAATCCTGATACCATGTTTTCAAATGAGAATAACTATGATTTCTATTCACAAAAACTTTATGGACAAAAAATGTTAGGAGATCCTTTTGAAGACAGGATGCTAAAACATTACTTTTGTCAAGATCCTTAGCCATATTTTTTCACTCATTGTACATACCATTGGTTGAAGAAAAGGACAAAAAGAGAGATAAACACAAAAACATAGAAAAAAAATAGAAAAGAGGGCAGATTCTAACGAAAAGGTACAACCCCATACCCAAAAATAGTAATACTGAAAGTGTGCAAGTCTAAATGCCACTACTGGTGCAAAAAGAATGTCTTGTTCAGTCGTCTAGCCTAATCATGGTTGGACATGTTTTAAATTTATTTTTGATAAGTTAGTGAAAAGAATGTTGTTAAAATCATTGAAGCTTGACTTGTCGAAGAAAATATATTAGGAAAGAAAGATACTGGTTCCACATGCTCAAAACAGAACCAAGGAGAAAAATAGGGATGAATAGAAAACTATATATCTTAGCCCTAATTTTTATAGTCTTATTTTGTACAAAAATAACATTTGTGTGCAGCTTGTTTTTATGCCACAAACCCATGATAAATCGAATTGTCTAATCCTAATTTAGTCATGTTTTCAATTTCATGTTTTTAGCTTAGTGAATGAATCTTGTCAAACAATTTAACCTTGATAGTTGAATAGTATAGGTGGAGAATCGAAGGAGTTCATTAGCCTAATATAAATTCCTGGAAGAGATAAGTGTAGAAGTAGATAGTTGTTTGCTTTTGAAAAGAAAAATGTCAATGGGTTTGCTAGTTCAAGTGCACCCAAGGAAGAAAAAAATGTTAGGCAAGTAGGATGGGTAGGTAAAGGTTAAGTTGAGCTAATCATGCTTTCAAATTTTAAAATCACTACTTTAGAGAAAGCAGCAACCAAATAAAAGAAGAAAATCCACCCAATGAATGAGGCACTGGTCTTTATAAACCATGAGATCCGAGATTTTGGATACCTCCCAAAAATGAGTTGCCCTCCCCAAGTGGAGCCACTGATAGTCATCAGTAATTTTTACCTATTTAGATGACTGAATGCTTTGTCCTAGATTTCTAGAAACAAAATTCAAGAATCATGTGAGCTCTAGAAATCTCCTCAAAGAGAAATTTTTCACTATCCCATTTCTTTGTCAAGCATGGCCAATCTATCACCCAGATAATACCAAATCCTAGACTGATGTCCCTCACTCTCACTATGTTTGCCACCTCTTCCTATAACACTCTATCTCTGTTTTCCTAAGCCCTCTATTTTCATGCCTTGTTTCGCCAAGTAAAATAAACTTTTTCCCCTACTCACCAAGTGCCTCAAGAAATGGTGGTTTAAAAACTCCCTTTCTAAAGCTCTTTGAAGTAAAACAAGGTTTTCTAGTTTTCTAGGATGGTAGTGCATAATAGACTGTCAAAATCCCCTCATCCAAACCCTTATTCAATATTTTCAGTCAAAAAACCTATTCCAAGAACATTATAATGAGTCAAATAGGGTCACCTAGGTTATGCACTATCATGTTTATAAATTCAATATTTCCATAGGTATTCAAAGGTGAAGTCAAGAGAACACAAGGATGAGGCTTATCGTTGTCCAAAGAAAATCAAAGACCTCCAAAGGTATCCTCTTGATCAAGCAGTAAGCCTGGAAAGGAAAAATTTACCATGTCCAAGCATTTCTGTAGAAATTATTTGTAAATGGTCAACAACAGAATAGAGGCAAAGAAGGAGACCTAAAAATCTCATAAAGACAACCACAACTGGTATAAAGTTACAATAGGCTTAATTTTACAAGGAAGATCATGATCTCATGATAGATTGTTATGAAGTGTTGCCCATCAAAAGGTCCATGCAGGTCCTAAAATATAGTTGCACATAAGCAACATTGTACATCAATAAAAAATATCATTAAAAAGTTGTTTGGCCTCAAGCATGAATCTTGTAGAGGGACAACTACCCTTTGATTACATTCCTTCAAAGAAGACAAAAAATCCATTAGATTAGCCATGAGGTAAGGTAAAAGAGGAGGATCATCATAAGAGGACCATTCATAGCAAGAAGAAAGCATCAGGTATGTGTTTAATGGGAATCAGGATGTATGATTGTTTTGACCAAGCAATAAAGCAATACTAGGGTTACAAAGGAAAAAGAACACCTCAACCCTCCAAATGATCATTGAAGGCTTTTTAGACATAAGTGATGAGTTTAATAAATCTTTCTTTGGGAACTTAGAAGACAACCCTATTTTCTTTTTTCTAAACATCCCTAAAAACTCATAAGTTTGGGAAGATGGACAAAGAGGGTCAAAATAGTGATAAAGAAACCTCCTTCATCACAACAGATGGTTTCAAGGATTTTCAAACTACCTTCTAAAGTTTGGGAGACAAGCACTAAATCCACTTCAGGAAAAGGTAAAATCAGAGATTTTTCTTAAAGAAGATCAAGAAGGGCAGAATTAAAGGTCAATAATCCACTACACCAAAGGCAGAAAGATGATGAAAAGTATCAGCGGGAAGAGACAAGAAATTTCAGTTCAAAGGTCTCTTTTCTCTAAAGAATAGTTAGAGACATATTCTAGTGGCTAAAAAGGACAAACATGGGTAGAAATTTCCAAAGAAAACAACTATGACAAGAAATGGGTTATCATTGATCAAGTAAACTGTCCAAGTTCAAAAGAGACAATGATCAAAAGGTTTCAAAAGACATTTAAAAAAAACTCATAGGATTGAAAAAGATGAAAAGGACATGGAGGACATAGGTCTAATGAATAGAGAAAACATACATCAACAGAAAAAGTAGATGTCTAGGTTCAAAATGTGAAAAATGGAAAAAACAAGCAGAATCACCAAGTCTCCCAAATTTTGTGAAAAAGGGTGCTAGCTCCAAAAAAAAAAGTATTGGAAAAAGGAAAGGAGTTCAAAGTAACCTTAGAGAAGTGGTTTGTATTTATAATTTTTCAAAAAAGGTATAAAACCACTACAAAATAACATCTCCCCACTCCTTTGGTCATTTACACACACAGTGAGGGTTTTCAATTTTTCTACCAGAGTCCTCAGGAAAAATTTTCCGGGCGTTGCGCTCCGGTAGAGTCGCACTGCATGCCTATAGTGTCTCCCTCTATGAAATTCCACTACACGCTATGTGCCTGAAGAGTGTTTATGATATCCCTTTTTGGCCCAAGCTAGGGAGAATATCAAAAATTTGTTTTACTTTTTATTTTTATGCATAAATAAATAAAGAGGACATGTAAAACTCCTCAAGTGTTGAATAAAACCAATCCCCATGTAAACAAGGTCATATTAGGGCCATATAAATGAATAATTGCAGATGTAAAAGGGGATTAAGCCATATGACGATGGAAAATTGACTAAATCTACATCACTGACTATGTACAATGAATCTTCTCAAAGGTACAACACAGTTTAGAAGGAGGCCCCAAAATGTGAAAAGGGCTAATTCACCCAAGTGGTTTAGGGTTTGTAAGGTGCTCAAATCTTATAAAATAGGGAGGAGGCAACCTGAAAAGGTTGTTGATAGCTCATATTTCTGAGGTATTTGTCTATTTAGACAAATACCTTTCTCTATTTTTTAGTGGAGGATTGTAATTGGAATTCCTGCTTAGGGGTTTCATCTCTTCCCTTGAGGTTCATTAGAGGAGTTCTTTGCTGAAGTGAGCCACTATATAGTGAGAGACCAAGCTTCATTTTCATGACTAGCGCTGTCTCATTGAGGGTTTTGCAGCTGCCGTGATTTGCAACAAGTGGTGTTCTAGATCTGCTTAGATCTAGCTTGTATTGAGGGCCTCTACTCTTGGAGTTTGTTATTTAACCTCCAAGGAGAGTGTTTCTCCAATTTTTGTTTCAGATCTACATTTCCTTGGATTTTATTTAGTGGATCTAAGCCACAACACAGTTCCAGCTCCATACTGCGTTATTTTGAAGAGGGTTTCCTGTTCTATAGTTTGATATTAGATTGGAGGAAGATCTTTTGGTGTTGGGCTTGCCTTTCCCTTGGTGATCCATGGATTATATTGCTGATCCATGTCTCCATAGATATGATCATTTCATTAATAAATTTTATCTTCATAAATTTCTATGTATTCTGCAGTACTGCAGCTTGTAATTTAGATCTACATTTTATTATGCATTATTTCGTTGTAAATCCAATGGGATCTTGTTTAGAAAACTATATAGCTTCCATATATGTAATAGATCTGATATTTTATCCATATATTTTCCATATATCTTAGTTTTAATGTTCAGCAGCTGAGCCATCCTGAAAATAACGTTGTACCTCCTTGTTGCAGTTCAATACATTGTTGCAGCCCCTTTCCCAAGGGATTTCTTCATTAAATTCTCTGTCTTCCCATGTAAATTGTATGGGAAATGTCTCTGATCTGATTTATCAATGTTAAAAACCTACAGTAGCTAAAATATTCTTCCAAGTACGCTCTCATGCTTCAGTAAAATTCTGCAGTAAGTCATGGGGAATGAGGGTTTTTAAGCCTAGTTTGAGATGGAGAAACTGTTTAAATGAGCTAGTATTATTTGTTTGAGCCCAAATTCGGATAATAGGTCCCTCATGACCTAATATAACATATAAAACCATCACATTCTACTATTTTTACGCATATCTTTGAATATATGCATTTTTTGGGTCAAAATCATTGCTTTTCACCCACCCTTGTGAAGAGAATTCATCTCGTTTCTTGTTGTTGTATATATAATTTCTGATGAAGTGTTGAAAAAAAAATTTCAGATTTTTTAGCTCGGTGATACTCCAATACATTTTTTTGAAGTTACTGCAGCCCTTCCCTTTCGCTGATTTCTAGCTAGCCTTATTCGTGTGAGATATGTTTAATGTCTTTCAGCTGATTTGTTTTTGCTGGGATTCGATTCAGAAGTCTCACATAGCCTAATATAGGGAAACCTAGCCTTTTTCTACATTATTTCTACACTTATTTTCTTATACAACGTTCTAACTAAGCCCTTTGTGGATTTTCCTGATCTGGGATTTTCATCACTCCTAACCTATTTGGTTTTTGCTCCTATTTTGGGTCCTAATATTAGATCTTATAATATAAGGATCCCAAGGGCAGTAAAATCCAAGGGAGAGTGAGAAATACCTAAGTGTTTTGTTTTACCTATTCTCTATAGACAGAGTCTGGAACAGGCCAGGTAGCCTCTGGTTTTCACCCTCTCTTTAGAGGTGATACAACTAGTAAATGCCCTACCAGTCTATCTCTAGAATAGACCATAGGATTTCTTGAATGAGTTCAAAAAGGGAACATTACAATGGTATTAGAGCATGATCTCTGGCTCAGCTTGTGATATCAAGCTATTAGAGAATCACTGAGAAGAAGCAGGAAGTAGAAAGCAAAGAACATAAGATGGAGAGCATGAGATTACTCTCATCCATTTTTAGAACAAATAAGAGCCTCTCCAAGGAGCTTCAACTGATGGAAGGAGGGAGATGCAATGAAGCCCCAAGAGGGTTTCAAGGGGAAGAAGGAGATGCATGAACTTCCCCTTTCCTAAAGACAGTGAAAGGTGGGAGAAGGAGGAGTCCTCTTCTCCATTTGAAGAACCTTGTACCAGCATTGTCCTACCCATGAGGGAACATCTATCTATAGAAGCAGTTGGACCAGCCAACACATGGGAGGGAGAGACTCTTATAAACATGCAAGTTTCTTCAAAGGCTCCCAAAGAACACCTCACTGATGAGGAGAAACAAGCCTGCACAGCGCTGTGCCACTATGGTTTGGCACCCTTAGTGAGCAACATGTAGCAGGAGGTGTGTAGGTGCAAGGTGTTGGGAGGTATCATGCGGAATGTGCCACCTCCTCATATTGTCTAGTTCTCTATACACTTGGGTTATTTTGGATCCAATGGATTGACTGGTGAGAGGTCTTCCCACAAAGATCTCAAAAGGTTTACATCTCAACTTCCCATGAGGTGTAAAGGGGAAAGCTTGCTTGAGGAATTTTGTAATCCTCATTGGGAAGATAAAAATGGAAAGAATGGTTGCGGGCAGCACTACTTGGATGGAGAAGGGCGGGTAGAAATCAAGAGGCTTGTGAGCCACTTGCAAATATATGATACATGGCAGCAAAAAGCATGGTTGCATTGGTTGCTTTTGGGTGAGTATGGTCACTACCCAAAAATTTATACTTCCTTATCTCATGCCTTAAGCTTCAATGATGTGATGCATAAGAAGAAGGCATGGGTGTTGTGGCCATTAAGAATAGAGGTTGGACATCACATTTTGAATCCTATGTTCATATATTTTCTTGTGTTTGAGGTATGTCTCATGTGCTCACATGTATTTATGTTTGAGATATATTTCATGAATGAGCATTGTCTTGGGAGGAAGAATGACTACCCCATGGTATATGGGGGAGATGATTTGCACTATGTTGATGAGGCATCTCACATGTCTATAATTATTTTATTGCTCCATGACCTAAATTTTTATAATGCAAGGTTGCATCAAGGGTCCTTGCTGCTATGGCTATTGTTGAGAGAGCATGGGCTGAAATTTCTCCATACTCATCATGATGTTTTCGAAGGAATGTATGGCACCATGTCTACTTATTTTGATCATGTACAACTGATATATATTGCTATTTACTGCCACATAGTAGAAGGGAACTTATGCACAGATAGCACATTGTTGAAGGGCAACATTCCACATGACACCTTTGGCATAAAGGAGGTCAAAAAGAAAGAGTTCTATTTCAGCCAACCCTTTTCTATGAGGCTCAACAAGATCAACTTGAGGAGCTATTTTTGTGGGGGCCTTGAAGAAAAGCTACATCATTATTGCAAAAGTTGCATGAAAAATGCAAAAAATGGAGCAGCCACATGACTCTTTGAAAGATTTGAATCAGCTCACTCTTTCTTCTTTGGAAGGAGAAATTAGATCCATGCACCACTCCTTTCATTGGGAGAACCTACATCAGCACTTGCAAGAGTGCATCGGTTATGAGGAGTTGGAGCAACCAAGGGAATCTATGCAAGAGTCATTCCAGCCCCCTCTTCCTACTATTGAAGGAGGAGAAATACCCATGCACAACCCCATGAGTATGAAAGTTTTGAATGGTAAGGAATCTGATCCTATGAAGCATGTTTATTTTTTTGACTTGACATGTTTTCTTACCACAAATGTGCAGACTACTTTTCATGATGGATGCTTCCCAAAATCACCAGACATAATTCTCATTCTTAGCCATGATGAGATAGATTGTGCAGAAAGTGGGTGGTGGGGGATCCATTCACCAAAAATTAATCCATTGCAGGAAAGAGATACCCTGCGCTGGTACCTCATGTGGGGCCTAGATCAACCTCCCTACACTCAAATTTCAGCCTGCCCACATGTACTTCTATTTTTGTACATTGATGATGTAATTATACTACTTATGGGATTGTATGAGCAAAGAGTGAGTAGTGTATATGTACCACAAGGGTTAGAACTCTCACCCACACTTCATGGGACATGTTCCAGCCATAGCACTGCTCCCCACATGTTCTTTTCTGCTGAGTTTTTCTCTCCATGTGGGATGAACTATGCACATGCTATACTAACCTTGAAGGGATAGTTTTGGAGAGATTGGCTTATTGAGCACCTATTTCATGATGAGGAATTCATACTTGAGGGCACCATGAATGAAGGAGAAGCACTACAGCTCTTTCCCTAGCCGTTTCTTGAGGACAAGCAACATTTTTGGAGGGGAGGACTGTGATACCCCTTTTTGGCCCAAGCTAGGAAGAATATCAAAATTTTGTTTTACTTTTTATTTTCATGCATAAATAAATAAAGAGGACATGTCAAACTCCTCAAGTGTTGAATAAAACCAATGCCCATGTAAACAAGGTCATATTAGGGCCATATAAATGAATAATTGTAGATGTAAAAGGGGCTTAAGCCATATGACCATGGAAAATTGACTAAATCTACAACGTTGACTATGTGCAATGAATCTTCTCAAAGGTACAACGTAGTCTAGAAGGAGGCCCCACAATGTGAAAAGGGATAATTCACCCAAGTTGTTTAGGGTTTGCAAGGTGCTCACATCTTATAAAAGAGGGAGGAGGCAACATGAAGAGGTTGTTGATAGATCATATTTCTGAAGTATTTGTCTGCTTAGAAAAATACCTTTCTCTGCTGTTTAGTGGAGGATTGTAATTGGAATTCCCGCTTAGGGGTTTCATCTCTTCCCTTGAGGTTCATTGGAGGAGTTCTTTGCTGAAGTGAGCCACTATCTGGTGAGAGACCAAGCTTCATTTTCATGAGCAGCGTTGTCTCATTGAGGGTTTTGCAGCTGCCATGATTTGCAGCAAGTGGTGTTCTAGATCTGCTTAGATCTAGCTTGTATTGAGGGCCTCTACTCTTGGAGTGTGTTCTTTAACCTCCAAGGAGAGTGTTTCTCCACTTTTTGTTTCAGATATTCATTTCCTTGTATTTTATTTAGTGGATCTAAGCCACAGTGTAGTTCCATCTCAATACTACATTATTTTGAAGAGGGTTTCCCGTTCTATAGTTTGATATCAGATTGGAGGAAGATATCTTGGTGTTGGGCTTTCCTTTCCCTTGGTGATCCATGGATTAGATTACTAATCCATGTCTCCATATATTTGATCATTTCATTAATAAATTTTATATCCAGAAATTTCTGTGTATTCTGCAGTACTGCAACTTGTAATTCAAATCTACAGTTTATTATGCATTATTTCGCTGTAAATCCAATGGGATCTTGTTGAGAAAACTATATAGCTTCCAGATATGTAATAGATCTGATGTTTTATTCATATATTTTCCATAGATCTGAGTTTTAATTTGCAGCAGCTGAGCCATCCTGAAAATAACACTGTACCTCCTTGTTGCAATTCAATACATTGTTGCAGCCCCTTTCCCAAGGGATTTCTTGATTAAATTCTCTGTCTTCCCATGTAAATTGTATGGGAAATGTCTCTAATATGATTTGTCAATGTTCAGACCCTACAGTAGCTAAAATCTTCAGCCAATTATGTTCTCATGCTTTAGTAAAATTCTGGTGTAAGTAAGTCATGGGGAATCAAGGTTTTTAAGCCTAGTTTGAGATGGAGAAACTGTTTAACTGAGCTAGGATTATTTTTTTGAGCCCAAACTTCTAGAATAGGTCCCTCATGACCTAAGATAACATATAAAACCATCACGTTCCATTGGTTTTACGCAGATCTTTTAATATATGCATTTTTGTGTCAAAATCACTGCTTTTCCCCCACCCTTGTGAAGAGAATTCATCTTGTTTCTTGTTGCTGTATATATAATTGCTGCTGAAGTGTTTCCAAACCAGTTTCAAAGTTTTTAGCTCGCTGATACTCCAATATAGTGTTTTTAAGTTACTGCTGCCCTTCCCTTTGGCTGATTTCTAACTAGTCCTATTCGTGGGAGATCTGTTTAATGTCTTTTAGCTGATTTGTTTTTGCTGGGATTCAATTAATAAGTCTCACATAGCCTAATCTAGGGGAACCCAGCCTTGTTCTACGTTATTTCTACACTTATTTTCTTATACAACGTTCTAACTAAGCCCCTTGTTGATTTTCCTGATCTGGGATTTTCATCACTCCTAACCTATTTGGTTTTTGCTCCTCTTCTGGGTCCTAATATTAGATATTATGATCTAAGGATCCCAAGGGAAGTAAAATCCAAGGGAGAGTGATAAATCCCTAAGTTTTTTGTTTTACCTATTCTCTATAGATAGAGTTTGGAACGGGCCAGGTAGCCTTTGGTTTTCACCCTCTCTTTAGAGGTGATACAACTAGTAAATTCCCGACCAATATATCTCTGGAATAGACCATAGTATTTCTTGAATGATTTCAAAAAGGTAACATTACAGTGGTGCTACGTTGATCAGGAGCTCAAGTCCAAGTCATGGAGAAAGCTCAAAATTAAAAGTGTTCAAAATCACTTGGAACCTGAGCGACCGGATAGGCCTCAACAATACGATCCCAACGCCATGAATGGCACTCAAATCTGACTTCACATGTGAAAGTTATGAAGGTTTGAAGTTTACAATTTCCTTCAAAAACTGAGTTTGACCAAGTTTGACTTTCAATTTGAAAAAATTAAAAAAGGAATATTCCAAGGAATATTCTTAGAATATTCCTAAAAATATTCCCTCGAATATTCCTAAAATATTCCATTTGGGCCAATCCGATTTTGACACTTGGCAGCATAGGATTTTTCATTTGGTTGACTTTGAAATTTTTGACCAATTATGGGCTGCCACATGGCCCCCTGGTTGGTGCAATGGTGGGAATATAAAATATTTTTGCAAATTTCAGGTTTGAACCCGAGACGTCCGGATTTATAGTGCCAACACTTACCGTTAGCCCACGCATATGAATCTTAATTTATAATGAGCGGCAATTGTATTTAAACTTTAACATTGTTTTGGGCAGAAAAAAAGGGGCTAGCCCCTTGGGGCTAGCCCGACCCCATAAGACCATACTGCTAGGAACCTGAGGGCTTTATATAACCACCAGCGGTTAACGGTTCCGCAATTCTAGCATGTGAACGTAGCATTTTCTAACAGTTAAATTAAATGTTGTCGCCAATTAAGGGTGCGGTTCCAACAAATTCGGTGGTAGTGCCAAACTTGGTGCTGCTAATTGCAGTCTCTCCACATTTAGTGAAGCTTGTTTAGGGAAGATTGGGAAAAATACTGTTTTGGCCAAATATTTCTGGGGGGAGAACCTTTCTAAGAATTTTTTTTTTTTATTTCATATCTTCTCATCATTTTGAAGCCATTGAGATAGGTTTTAGAGCCATTGGAGTTGATCTTCAGCGTATTTAGCTTCAAAGAAGCTTTTTGAGCCACGAGAGCCAATTTAGAGTTGGAGCTATGTTGAGCTGTGGTTAACCATTTTAGGTGAACCAAAAGTCATTTTTGAATATTTAAAGTGTTCCAGAGCCATTGGGACATGTTTTAATTCTGTTTTAATACTTTCAGAGGCCGAAAACCTTCATGAGAGTTTTCAGAGCCACTAGGGCCATTTTGGGGTTGGAGCTGTGTTGAGTTGTGGTTAACTGTTTGAGGTGAACCAAATATCTATTTTAGATAATTTCAACCTTCTGAAGCCATGGGAAGAGGTTTCAGAGGCATTTGATTAATTCTATAGCCTGAAAATTAGCAAAGAAATTTAGAGAACCAGTAGGACATTGATGAAGAAATCATTGTTTATGGTAATTCCTCACTATTTAGTGAATTGGGAGAAGCATTCTTAGCTATTTCCTATCTTTTGAATCATTATATTCACATTGAAACTTATAATATTTTATGGAATTTGAGAGTTTTTTAATACAAGAGGGCAATCTCATTTTGGGAGTCTTGATCCAGCAGATGTAGCCCAAGAGGGGTGAACTGCTCATCAAACACATGTGTCATGATACGTTGAAGTTATATTGCTGTATATATCTAATTTAATAACTTAAATAGAAAATTAAAATAAATTACCTTGACACATAAACTCTTATACAACTACCAATTACACTCTATTTCAATTGCAAGACATGAATAACTGTTTGCATATATATTTTATGAAAAATGACTATCTTGAACATAAAATACAAGTCATTTAATTTTCATATTATGAGTGTTAACTTCTACAAGTTCTATAGATAGAGTCTGCAAAGGGCTAGGTAGCCTCTGGATCTCATCCTTTCTTTAAAGGTGACATATCCAGTAAATGCTTGTACAGTCAATATCTGGAATAGTTCTAAGTAGTTGTTTAATCATCCAGACTTGGAGTTTTCGCACACATTTAATTAAAATGAAAATGGAAACCTTGCACCCATTTTACAGTACTTCCATTTTCAGATCAGATGGTATTGGAGCTTTGGTTAGGCTTGGTTGTGCTTAGGATGAGCCTTTATTGAGCATAGGTTGTGCTAAGGATGAACATTTTTTTTTGTGCAAAAGGTGTTAGAACAGTCAATCTTACTGTTTTATTGGTTGAAAAATTGGCTGCTTGTATGGAGTTTTCTTGAGTTGAAAAGATAGTTGTTGATAGCTAAGTCTTGGAAAGGGAAAAAGAGTTGTAGGCTATTTCCTTATCCCAAAGTACCTCAAGATTATCTTTGGAAAACAAACTCCAATAGTTTGTGTTTTATGATTGCTTGAATGAGAGTCTGGCTGAAAAGACATTTGGTTAAAAACTTGACATTTGGGAAAAAATACTGTCATTTTTTGGAAAGATTTGAGAATTTATTTGGAAGTTCCTTTTGTTTTTGACAATTTATATAATGTCAACTTCTTCCACAAGTGAAATTTCCTCCTTCACGATATTCTTCAATGATGACATGAAGAATGAATTCATTAAGGTGAAGGACATGGTGCAGATTCTCATTGAGGATCAAAGAGAAAGTGTTAAGCTTAATGCACAATTGTTGGCTATGAAGGAAGAGAAGGAAATTATTCTCCAAAGGTTTCATGACATGGAGAAACAACTCCTTCAAGCTCAAGAATATTTATCCAAAAGCAAGCGTGAGGAAGAGCTAAACCCTTCCAACTTGTCTTGAATTTCCTTAATTGAAAAGTGTGTTGGTTCTTTTGAAAAGCATACAAGGGGAATCGAGTCCAAATTAATGTTTAAGATGGGCTATCAAGAAGTTAAAGGTTTTGGAAAGCATGCACAAGGCATGGTTGACCCTATTTTAGTTGTGGAGCGACCCAAGAATGTTGGTCTTGGTTATGTGTAGTTTAATGGCGAAGACTCCAAATCCTTGAATGCATGTGATGCAAATTTAAAGAGAACCTTTATTCCAAGTTCTTCTATGCATATATGTCAAAATTTTTCTAAGAATGATTACCATTGTTTTAAACCATCACTGCAGCAAGTAGAGGGTAAACATGTTGCTTATGGCGAGCCTTCAAGTTCAAATAATTTTCAAGACAAGAATTGTGATGAAAGTCTAAAAAGGAAAGTTGTTTCCTCTACTAGTTCATCGTCTTTCGAAGACAAAAAGGATGGACATTCCATGCAGCAAAAGAGGTTTAATCATTCACATGATCAATTTAATTATGTTTTAGCAAAGAATGATCATTTTTCTTGTTTAAATGAAAGAAAATTTTGTTGCACATTTTGTGGTGGAGTTAACCATGTTGCTTCAAGATGCTGGTTGAAAAAGAAAGCACACAGGAAGCAAAAAAGGGAAAGAAAGCTTTCTCAGAAAGTGCTTACAAGTTGAAAATTTTTTCAAAGGAAGGGACATGATGTCTCTCATTGTTGGACCTTGCATCCAACTCATTGTCGAAAGCATATGCAGCTAAGGGACAAATAGTTTGGCGCAAGTGGATCTATGGAGTCCATTACCGATATGGAAATGGAAGATTCACATGAAGAATTGCGGTTGCAGAAAAAGACGCCATGGAGTTGGCTTGGTAGGAAGTGGATTAACTTCCTAATGCAGTAAGTCATCTTCATTTTGTACATGCATATTTCAGATTTGTATGCATGTATTTCAGTTGAAAATTTGAAGCAAGTTTGCATGTAAAAGTTTCAGTTGAAGAAATTTCTATGTTGTTGCAAAATTTCTCCATGGAGGTAAAAGAGGAGTTTGAAACTCATTTATATTGCAAAATTGTCTTTAAATTCAGCTCTTAGTCATACACATGTTTCTTTTGGGATGATGTACTTATTGGTAGTTGAAAAGAAGAGTTGAAGTTGTACATGTACATAGAAGTTGTATGTGTAATTAGCGAACTGTATATAGTTCATTGTACATGATACATAAACATGTTTGTAAAGATGTATCTTGTTGTTATCGAACTGTGTAGATTGTGTCACAGTTGTTTATCAACTTGTGTAAATTTTGTGCACACTTTTTTATATATTTTGTGTGTCAATTGTATAGCACATTTCATTGTCAACTTGTTGTTGATGTCATATGTTGCACAAGATGCTTTTGGTGTCGTTTGGTGCAGAGAACGATGTGTCAGTGAAAAGCAGTGCAATATTCCATGAGTTGGAAAGGCATGCAAGCAAAGAGGGCACAAAGTACAACAAGTTTCATTGCTAGTTTCAGAATGGGTGCTTGTACGCAATAGAAAAATTACCTGGATCACAGGTACAGCGTTCTTTATCAAGAAGCTTGTAGTCCATTTAGGACCTGATATGCAAATTAATTCTGCAATTTTCTCCCCAGTAATTTGCTGAGTGAGTGCAAGAAAAGCAACTCTTGACAGGAGGATCAACATCAGTGAAGGGAAGAGTGAATTTCTTTCAAGTTTGGGTTCAATTTCATTTGCTATGCAAAGAAATTTTTTGAAGGGATGAAGAGAAGAGGATGTTTATTCTCTCATTTTCTGTACTATAGTTCAGTTCATCATTTTAGTGAGATTTTGGGGTCCAAAAGCCTCTCATTTGGGAGGTATGATCAGGAGCCCAAGTCCAAGTCATGGAAAAAGCTCAAAATTGAAAGTGTTCAAAATCACTTGGAACCCGAGCTACCGGATAGGCCTCGGTGATACGATCCCAACTCCGTGAATGACACTCAAATCCGAATTCGCATGTGAAAGTTATGAAGGTTTGAGGTTTACAATTTCCTTCAAAAACTAAGTTTGACCAAGTTTGACTTTCAATTTGAAAAAAATAAAAAAGAATATTCCAAGGAATATTCCTCATAATATTCCATTTGGGCCAATCCGATTTTGACACTTGGTAGTGTAGGATTTGTCATTTGATCGAATTTGAAATTTTTCGAACAATTATGGGCTGCCATGTGGCAGGCCCAGAGGGCACCACGTGGCCCCCTGGTCGGTGCAATGGTGGGCATATAAAATATTTTTGCAAATTTCGGGTTTGAACCCAAGACCTTCGGATTGACAGTGCCAAGAATTACTGTTAGCCTAGGCATATGAACCTTAATTTATAATGGGCGGAAATTATATTTAAACTTTAACATTGTTTTAGGTGGAAAATGGAGGGGCTAGCCCGACCCCATAAGACCATATCGTCAAGAACTCGAGGGCTTTATACAACCACCAGCGGTTAACGGTTCCGCAATTATAGCATGTGAATGCGGAATTTTCTAATGGTTAAATTAAATGTTGCTGCCAATTAAGGGTGCAATTCCATTAGATTCAGTGGTAATGCCAAACTTGGCGCTACTAACTGCAGTCTCTCCACATTTAGTGGAGCTTGTTTAGGGCAGACTGGGTAAAATACTGTTTTGGCCATATCTTTCTAGGGGGAGAACCTTTCTGAGAGAATTTATTTTTGATTTCATATCTTCTCATCATTCTGAAGCTATTGAGATAGGTTTCAGAGCCATTTGAGCCGATCTTCAACCTGTTTAGCTTCGGAGAAGCTCTTTGAGCCATGAGGGCCATTTTAGAGTTGGAGTTGTGTTGAGTTGTGGTGAACCATTTTAGGTGAAACAAAAGTCATTTTTGACTATTTATAGCATTCCAGAGCCATTAGGACAGGTTTTAGTTCTTCTTGAAGACTTTCAGAGGCTGAAAACCTTCAGTAGTGTTTTCAGAGCCACCAGGGCCATTTTGGGGTTGGAGCTATGTTGAGCTATGGTTAACTGTTTGAGGTGAAAAAAATATCTATTTTAGATAATTTAGACCTTATGAAGCCATGGGAAGAGGTTTTAGAGGCATTTGAGGACTTCTATAGCTCGAAACATATCATATAAATTTAGAGAACCAGCAGGACATTGATGAAGAAATCACTATTCATGGTAATTCATCACTGTTTAGTGAATTTGGAAAAGCATTCTTAGCTATTTCTTGTCTTCTAAATCATTATTTGTATTTATATTTTTCTATTGAGACACTTATAATATTTTATTACATTTGAGAGCTTTTTAATACAAGAGGACAAGCTCATTTTGGGAGGCTTGATCCAGCAGATGTAGCCCAAGAGGGGTGAATTGCTCATCAAACACGTGTCATAATACGCTGAAGTTATATTGCTTTATATGTCTGATTTAATAAGTTAAACATAAAATTAAAATAACTTATGTTGACACATAAAATCTTATACAGCTACCAAAAACACTCTATTTCAATTGCAAGACATGAATAATTGTTTGCATATATATTTTATGAAAACTGACTATCTTGAACAGAAAATACAAGTCATTTCATTTTCATATTATGAGTGTTAACTTCTACAAGTTCTATAGACAGAGTCTATAAAGGGCCATTTAGCCTCTGGATCTCATCCTTTCTTTATAGGTGACATATCCAGTAAATGCCCCTACAGTCAATCTCTGGAATAGTTCTAAGTAGTTGTCTAATCAACCAAACTTGGAGTTTTTTCATAGATTTAATTAAAATGAAAATGGAAACCTTGCACCCATTTTCAAGTACTTCCATTTTCAGATCATGTGCACCTGCAATTTTGCCCGACATTCAAGAGGAAAGGCACGAAGGCATAGCAAAGCTGCCCACTGTGTAGAGGAAAGGCACAAAGGCTTGGCAGAGGTGTCCATCGTGCAGAAGAGGGCACGAAGGCCTGTGTAGCCCCTGCACGTTTATCCGTTCAGAGGGTGACCTAAGCTGCCCAGAAGTAGTGGTGTTGCACTCTTGCCAAGGTGTTTAACGCTGAATGGTGAATCGAGTTGCCCGACCCTCAGTGTTGTGCTCCTAACACGGTTTTTATATCTGAACAGTGACCCAAGCCGCCCGACCCTCAGTGCTGCATTCCTACCACATTTTTGAACTCTGCACAAAGGCATGTTTAGGGCCACTCGACGGAGTTGTGCTGTGCTCCTGCCACAGTTTTGCAGCCTCTGCATGATTTCATGTTTAGGTTTGACCCAACTCTTCCCACAAGATTTTTGATCCATTTTCCCTATTGTGGAGGCATTTTGAAGAGGTATTTTGAATACTTCCTACATATGGATGTTTTTCTAAAAATAAGGTCTCAAAGAAAATTGAAAGTTGGTTTAGAAAAGGCAGTGAAATCCTAAAATATAACACTTGACCTACACACTGCTATGCCTTGACCTAGTTAGAAAACTCATCATCTCCTTTAACACCTTTCCACATCATTTCACTAGTAGTACCATTTCTCTTTAAGGATCTTGAGGTAGGGGTAAAGAAAAAAAAAATGTCTAAAGAAGAGAATGTTGACATAAATGAGGCAACTCAAAGGCCTAAAAAGTAGCAAAGGGAGGGAGCGATGCCAAATAGGTTTGAACCTATAAGCTCTAAAGAGTTGATAAACTCCCCTACTACTTTGGCTTGATTTCAAGAGTTGGGCTACTATGAATTCTGTAAAAAGGTACAAAATATCTAGAGTCACCCTCAGTTGACCAAGCTCTTTGCCCTAAACCTTCATAAACATCAAGTACACCTAGACAGGCTAAAATTTGAGTTGACCACCTATGCCATATCTAGGGCCACTTGAATACCTTTCATAGGAGAAAGGTGGTTCAAATAAAATCATTTGGACCTAAGCCACTATTGCCCATTCCTGAAACCGAGTTGTCAAGCTAACTGTAAAACTATGTTCCCCTTCTCTCATCTATTATTCATATATGATCTCCTAATGAAGATCATCATGAAATACTTCACATGTGAGGGTAGGTTCTCTAGAGTCTTTTTATACCACATAAGGCTTCTCATGCACTTAACCAAAACCAAGCTACTACACATGCCCTACTACCTTTGCAAAAGTATTAAGAAAATTTCTTCCATCATGTGGAAAAGGCCTCCATCCCAACAAATGTCAAGCATTTTTCATCATTCCCTCATAAAAGTGATTGTCTCACACCAACTAGAACAACAAGGCATCCCCTGGGAGGTTTTCATTTCCCACGATGGTTTCACAACTCCACAGGCCATTCCTCTACAAATTCTACTATCATCATCTCAAAATCCTCCTCACACACCTCCATCACCCTCCACTGAGCTTGGTTCATCTTCTTCACATGAATCATTTCCTCAAAAAAACCTTCCTCATTCAGGTTCCCCTAAGAAATCATGAAATGAAGAAAGCATTGATGGCCAAGAAGAAAGCAATGATGGCCATGAAAAAGAAGATATGGCCAAGAAGAAAGTAGTGATGCAAAGGAAAGTGATAAAAGTAGTGATGCAAATGAATGAAGCAGTGAGGGATAAGATTATGAAAATGAAGAAAGCAGTCAGCTAGATGATGAGAAAAAGGGCCAAAACAATGGGTCAGAAGGTGAAGAGGATGACTCCAAGAACACAAGGTCTAAGGAAACTTATCAAGAGGAAAAAAGTGAGCTACAAAAAGACCAAAATAGTGAGCCTAGTGATAGTAACCAAACAAATGACAATCAAAGAAAATAAGTAGAAAATGAAGAGAGTGACACTAAAAATAAAAAGGACAGTGGAGAGAAGGCATATGAAAGCAACAAAGAGGACAAGGAAGATAGTGACCAAGATGGAAAAGGTAGCCAAGAAGCAGATTTTGAAAGTGATTTCAATGAGAAAAACAATGAATATCATGAGCCAAGCAATGAATATGATGAACAGGATAGTGAAGAAGAAACTAGCCTAGAAAACTCACCTAGTGAAGAAGAAAATGACCATCACAATAAGGGAAAGGCTGATGAGAATTCCCAATACAGTGACCCTACCAAGAGTGCAAACATTCATACAAAGACTGAGTTAGACAGTGAATACAGTGGGTCAAAAGATGAATAAGAGGACAGTCATAGAAATGAAGATATACGTTGCAATGATGAAGACACCTCTAGCATTGCAAAGAAGAGAGCACAGTGCCAAATTTCAGGGGAGAGGACGATGTATAATAGAATAGTGATATTGCTTATCAAAAGGGCAATCAAGGGCAAGGTGAAAAGGATGCACTAACAAATATACTACAAGAGGAAAGAAGCAATCCTTAGGTCACTAATGATCAAAGTTTGCAAATGAAACTTGTTACACATTTCCCCATTATCTATCAAAGAGGAGTGAGGCATGTGTTTACTACCTCCAAAGGGCAAGGGGCCATGCCATCCTCCTCAGCTCAAATGATTGAAAAAGGTAAAAAACAAGTAAAAGAGGAAGAAGACAATCATGAGAGGAGAGAGAATTTGAGCTTATTCACATAGACAGTGATGAGGAAAATGAAACAATAATTGAAAACTCTCTCCTACAAGACATGAATGCACAGATCAGGGATTTGGCGGCTGAATTAGAGAGAGCTAAGGATGTGATTCATTTCTTACAAATACAGAACAAACAAATGAGTGGCTAGCATGCCATCTATGAAGCAAGGGCACTCAAATACCGGAAAGAGGCTCAAAGAGCACAGGTGAAGTTGGAGGAGTACATGGGCTCCTATGTAGAAAGTGAGGATGAGTAGGGTTAGTCTAGAAAGAGGCCTAGAACTATGGGCCTAAGAAAGGATTTGGCACGAGAAAGGGAGCAAGAATCAGCCCAAGCACAACAACTTCCCCTCACTGAACTCCTTGCCATGGAAATTGAGAATAATAGGGAATCATGGCTTGAAAGGGCCAACATACATCTTGAGACCAAACTGGAGAAGGCCAACAGAAATTTGAACTTGTAAAGAAGAATGACTGAGCACTATAAACGAAGAAACCACTTTTCAAGGAAAAAACTCAAATTTGCCCAAAATGAGGGCCCAACACTAAAAGATGAAAAAAACCAAGCTAGGCTTGGTATTTTGGCCCAAGATTCTCTACAAGTCTCCAGGGACCCATGAGGCACCTACTTACCAATTTTGAGAGAAATTGGACAACTTTTTGTTTTTTGCAAATTTTGAGGCTAGGAGTGTAGCACACCCTGTGCTACGCTTTTTTGCAGGGAATCTTCAGGATCTGATCTTTACATTTTTTGATTCCCCATTATTACAGGAGTATGCTCACCAAATTTCAGCTCAATTGGAGTTGTTTTGATCCCCCAAAAGGGTCAAAAACACTCAATTTTTCACCTTTCTGCCAACTTTTCTGAGCATGTGCTGCGCTCTTGGTAGTCTTGGAATTTTCCTTTTTTGGGCAACTAGGAGAGGTCAAATTGAAGAAATAAAGGTGTATCTAGAAAGTAGACTTCAATGGCTTTAAAACGGGCCATCTCAGAGCCTTTTCTGACATCGAGAAGGCCTCCAAAACACTGCTGTAAAAAGGCCTATTTCTTGCTGCGCTCCTGGCAAGTTTTCAAATTTTGACAGAGTGTGCTACACTCCTATAGGTGACTGGGAAGAATGTGCGTTTGGCAATTTTTCTTTTGCTTGTGAGGGCCTAAAATTCAATATAATTGCTATTTTTGACAGGGAAAGATATTTGAAGGATATTTTTGTTCCTTGGGCCTTACAAGGCCTCAAGGACAAGTTAGGAAATTTATTTTTGTCCAATAGGCTTCTAGATGCTCTAGTAGGCTCGCCTCTTCCTTGTTTGTTATATAAGGCATGAGGATTCATTGTAAATGTAATGTTCCAAATCTGGAACTCAACAATGAATAAGTTGTATAATGGTCCTGTTATGATGAAAAAGCTTAAAATATACAAAATAAACACATAGAAATCATCTTTAGTTATAGCAGTAACATGTATGTCATTTCATGATCCAGAAAGCGGGGAAAAAGGGGATTTTATGCCCTAAAAAGATTGTTTTCAGAAATGAGCGTACAAATAAGTATGGGAAACAACTGTAGATGACAGCTTAGGTCAACATGGACCTATGCTCCAAATTTCAGCTCAAAATAATGCTTCTAGCTATATTAAACAGCTCCTCGTTTCCCGACTAGGCTAGAAAACACTAATTTCCCATGAATTTACTAAACAGAAATTTCTGAATACAGTGAGAGTGTAATTCCCAACAGGGTTTCTATAGAAAATGAATAAATAGATCTGATATACAACATATATTAACACATAGAAAAGAAATGAGCGTTTAATCACGTATACAGTAGAAACAAGGCACCCAGCAAGGTTTCCGGCAAAATGCATGTACAAAGAAATACTGCAGAAAATAATGCATTTTACTGCAACACTATATTAAAAATGAGTTAATATGACATATAAATGCTGAATAATATAGATAATGGCCTTAGGCCTTCTTATTGGAGCTCCCGGAGGGAAATAAGCACCTCCTCCTCAAAGACTAGCATAGAATCAAAGGGTGCAGTTTTGCTGCTACTGCCCCTCCATCAAGGACACAATTTTCTGAAGATGATTATGCTGTAGCTGAATGTAGGTGAATATCCTCAATAAAAATACAAAAATAAATCTCTAATCCTTGCCTCTTGATCCCTTAAGCAAGCTGATCTAAAGAGGGGATGGAATTCCCACACAGGAATTATTTGCACTAAGCAGTGCAACAACTTTAGCTAAACAGCTGAAGCATGAAAATGGTCTCAAGACCAAAATAGCTGAATACATGAATGATCATCCTTTGATTTTATGCCTTCCTTTTATCTTTGGTGAGCCTCCTCACCCCAGACCCCACACAAAGTTGAGGTGACTTCTTCATGAAGCTTCCTCTTTCAAAATTGCGTTGCCCTAGATAGCTTCCCTCCTCTTTGTGACAGTGTTGTTGACTTGGTCAACTGGAACCAATCCACCTAAAACACCTCTATTCACACCAAGGTATCTTCAATCTGGTTCTCATATGTGTGTCTAGGCTGATCCTTGTTCACATTGAGCTAGTTTACTTGATTATTTCTTCCTCCTCAAGAATGGTTGTTGACTTAGTCAAACTTGACTATGTCTCCATCTAAAATGTCCTTGTTCACACTTAGAAGTGTAAAACCAGCTCCTAAGGTGATCTATTCCCTTACTAAGGTGTAATTTATTCATATTTTATTATTCATGGGCCTCCTTACCCATTTATTCCTCTCCTAGGTGAAAGTAGAAAAATCTAATATTTCAATTTTCTTATGTGCAATTTTTGGAATATTACAGTCCTCCCCTCCCAAATGTTTCTTGTCCTCAAGAAACTGCAAGGATAGGACTGAAGATCACCCTCTTCTCCCCTATAAAAACCTCATAATATGGAATCCTCCAAGGATCAGGGTGCTGCATCATCAATATATCTCCAATTTTCCCCTCCAAAGTGTGCAAGCCATCTTTTGGGAAGCATCCCAAATAGCTAACGTTGTGTGACAATGGGACGTCCATGGAAGCAACAATGGGATGTTATTAGGTCCTCTTGAAGCATGAGGCTGATATAGATTGGGATTTATCATCCCCATTTGGATCTCTCCTCCCCAAGCTGTCAACCAAACAAAATGAGTCACCCTCCAGGATGGCAACTCCTGAAGAATCCCTTCCACCTTGAGCTCATGTAAAGAAGGTGGGCTGCATGGCTGACTGTGTGGAGCCAAAATGCACATATCTTATTGTCTTTCTCTCCACCTATGATATATATGGGGCTGCTTCTGATATATGGCTGAAATGTAATAGTCTTCAAGGAAGACCCAAGCCACCCCATCAAATCCAACACCCATAAGGTGTCTCCTCCAAGAACTCAAACCTCCCAAATGAGTCTTCTCATTTGAAGGTAAGATGTATAGTATGGAAACCAAGGTTTGCCCATTGTTCTTTCTGAAAAATGCAGCCTTTTTAATGTGAAGAATTGTCTTTTCATTGGGCCTCTTCAACTTCTGTGCCACTCCTCCAAAGGTGCCTCCTACAATCAATGTTTTAGCAGCATAATATGGAAGCATAAACATATGAAAACAAGGAGGTAGAACATAGTCCCGAACATGGAACCAATGCAGGGCATTCTTTGCCTGCCTCAATACATAATGCAACAAGTGTCTTTTCAGCCACTTTTTTTCTGCCACATCCATTTTAAAAAATTAAATCATGAAATTGCAATATGGTGTCAATGGTGCACACCAAGAATCATGTGGTTTTCCCCCACAATCCACAAATAGAATGGCCATCACAAATGATGCAAGTGGCCTCAAGTACATAATAATGTAATATGCAAGAAGGAAATACCCTTCTTGGTATTATATTCTACTCATATAGATAAGGAAGTGTAAAATACAAAACAAAAATTTACCTCCTCCATCATGTACTTTGGTCATTGAGCTAAAATGGCTCTAGTGCAAATTCTCCCTTGCTGGAAGTGAGTAGGGGAGTGGTTGTGCCAACCTTTTCTTCATATTCCAGGCTATGCATCTCTCCATATGCTGATATACATTCAATTGAATTCCCTCCCAAGTGGAATCCTCCATTGAAGGATGGTATGCATAAAAATTCATGGAAGGAAAGTCCACAAATGCTGCATGTAGATCTTTCTCCTTGTGCTTGTGAATCCAAGCCAAGAATTTCAAAACATAGTAAGGGATACTCTCATCCATTAATTCCTAATGCTCATCCTCCACATTCCTCGAAGGTGTATTACTTGTGAATTGGTTTCAAGAACACTCCAACAAGCAATCCAAGCTCCTAAGTGACAACGTTGCTAGCCTTTGGAGTAGGGCCACTGTCAACTCAAAGCTCAATTCTTTGACATATATTGTGTCAAAGACTCTTCCCAAAATGCTGCTGTGTATGCAGAGATCCTCCCAATATGCAGGTGATGCTCTTTGCACTATGCTAGTTCCTTCCCTTACTCGTGCAACATCATGCCAAGTCTAAGAGCAAATCTGCCCTTGCTCTCTCCCAATCCTCCAAAGCAACAAATGACTTTTCTGCCTCCAAATAACTCCATCATACAACTAATGCAGTGAAAATAAAATGACCATATCATCATAATGCATCCACACTCCTTGCTGCCCCCTGATGAAAGTATCCTGCCAATCTTCCTTCCTCTTCTCACCCCATGGAAAAGGACATGTCATAGGTTGACCAAACTCTGTCAAGAGTAGCCAACGCAACATTGCCTCTTGCTGCCCAGTGTCATAGACTTGCAAGTGGTTTAAAAGCCTATTGCCTCCCATCCACATCCACTCAAGTCCTTGTGGATGCTTCTTATCATTCTGCATCTTGGTATTTCTCCAATGAGATCTACCATCCTCCTCAAACAATTTCTTTTCTTTGCCTCTCATGAAGTGCTGAAAGGAATCTCCTTGGATATTTTTTAGAGAATATATCATGTCTACAATCATCTTGAACCAATAAGGATCCAAATGTGAAGAGGGAAAAAACCTCTTACTGCTATCTCTTGACAGCACTGTATAACTCCTCCATGGTGTACAAGTTGTCTCATATCCTTACTCAAGAAGGATCACAACTTCCCCCAAAATATCACACTTCAACCTCAAGGGTTGAGTGCAATTCAACAAGGGTCTAAGAGGATGATGGTTTATTTGTTCCTTGAACCATTCAAGTCTGCATAGCGCAGTGAAATATTGTTGCTCTACCCCAGCAATAATGTTTGATCCTGGGCCATATGAAAATATATTTCCACAACTTTTAGAAATATTTTCTGCAATAAGTAAAGGTGGAAATCTTCCCATACCTTGGTGAGATGTGGGAATCTCTTGTAGAGCTACAAAGGCTCCTCCTTCCAATTTAATGGATACCTCAACTTCTAATGTAGGAAGCTACTCTCCCAAGGTTGTGACAGCACTGGTACTTGTCTCTTCCCAGGGTGGTGTGGACCCTCTCTCCTCTGATCTCTCTTCATCAAAAGTTTTGATTAGCTCTTGAGTGAACTCAGAAAAAGAAGTCACTCTTGTGTGGCTTAATTTTTTGCACCACCAAATATTAGCTTCACCCTCGAGGTGCAGTAGTGCAACTTCTATTGCCTCCTTCTCTACCATTGGGTGAATTAGGAAGAATTCCTCAAGCTTCCTTACCCAAGCTATAGCTGTAGTGGACCCATAAAATGTAGACAACAAGAATATATTGCCTCTCATCATTATTTTACTGCATGGTCTTCTTTCTTCTTTGAGTTGAATAAACTGAGGAAAATTAAGGGTTTCTCTGAAAACCATAGGTTTGCACTTGTATTCTACCAAATATCCATTTAATATATCATGCTCCAAGTGGTAACCTTTATCTTCACCTCCTCTATGAAAACAAGAAGTGCATTCATCTTTTTCTGCCTCTTGAAACCTAGAGGTTTCACTGCAGCTTTCTCCTCCTAGAAACCCTTTTGGAGTTTCAATGAATTTATCTTCTTCTTTCTTATTGGATCTGAAAATGGATGAGAGTAATCTCATCCTATCCATAATTTTTATCTCTAATTTCTCTACAATTCGAACTTCCATAGGCTGGGCCAAGTTCCCTTCTCAGGAATATCGAAACTCTATTCCAGAGATTGACCGCAGGGGCATTTATTGGATATGTCCCCTTTGAAAAAAGGATGAGATCCAGAGGCTACCTGGCCATCTATATAATCTGTCTATAGAGCTTGAAATATTCCTCCTCCATTGAGTCGGCACTTTGGCTTGAAGCCACAGGCTGAGCCAAAGATCTTTCTATGATACCACTGTAATGTTCCAAATATGGAACTCATCAATGAATAAGTTGTATAACGGTCCTATTATGATTAAAAAGATTAAAATATATCAAATAAATTCATATACATCATATTTAGTTACAACAGCAATTTTATTTTGTGTCATGATCCGGAAAGCGAGGAAAAAGGGGATTTTATGCCCTAAAAAGGTTGTTTTCAGAAATTAGCGTAATCATAAGTAAGGAAAATAGATGGATATGATATATTAGGTCACTAGGGACATATTCTCCTAATTTAAGCTCAAAATAATTCTTCTAGCTATATTAAACAGCTCCTCCTTTCTCGACTAGGCTAGAAAACACTGATTTCCCATGGCTTTACTAAAAAAAAAATTCTGAATACAGTGAGAGCGTAATTCCCATGAGGGTTTCTATATAAAATGAATAAATAGGTCTTATATACAAATTATATTAATAACACAACAAATAAATGGAGGTTTAATCACTTATACAGTAGAAATAAGGCACCCGACAAGGTTTCTGGCAAAATGCATGTACAAAGAAATACTGCAGAAAATAACGCAGTTTAGTGAAAAAATGTATTAAAAATGACTAAATATGATATATAAATGCTGAATAATACATATAATGGCCTTAGGCCTTCTTATTGGAGCTCCCGGAGGGAAATAAGCACCTCCTCCTCAAAGACTAGCACAGAATCGAAGGGTGCAGTTTTGCTGCTACTGCCCCTACATCAAGGATGTAGTTTTCTGAAGATGACTGCACTGTATTTGAATGTAAGTGAATGGCCTCAAGCCAAATAAATAAATAAATCTCTAATCCTTCCCTCTTGATCCCTTAAGCAAGATTATCTAAACAGAGGATGGAATTCCCGCACGGGAATTCTTTTTGCACTAAGCAGTGTAGTAACTTCGGCTAAATAGCTGAAGCATAAAAATGGTCTCAAGACAAAAATATATGAATACATGAATGATCCTCCTTTGATACTATGCCTTCCTTTTATCGTTGGTGAGCCTCCTCACCCCGGACCCCACACAAAGTTGAGGTGACTTCTTCATGAAGCTTCCTCTTTCAAAACTGCACTGCCCTAGATAGCTCCCTCCTCTTTGTGACAGCACTGTTGACTTGGTCAACTGGAACCAATCCACCTGAAATTCCTCTTTTCACACCAACGTATCTTCAATCTGGTTCTCATATGTGTGTCTAGGCTGATCCTTGTTCACATTGAGCTAGTTTAATTAAGTATTTCTTCCTCCTCAAGAATGGTTGTTGACTTAGTCAAACTTGACTATGTCTCCATCTAAAATGTCCTTGTTCACACTTGGAAGTGTAAAAACAGCTCCTAAGGTGATCTCTTCCCTTAATAAGGTGGAATTTATTCATATTTTATTTTTCATGGGCCTCCTTACCCATTTATTCCTCTGCTAGGTGAAAGTAGCAAAATCTAATATTCCAATTTACTTATGTGCAATTTTTGGAATATTACAGTAAACATTGGGACTTGATGTGTTTAAGAGAAATACATGGTTTGATGAGCTTGGAGAAGAAATTGGTTTTATGAAGTGGATGAATGGCTTGTTTGGCTTGATGATGGAGAAGCATGTTTGTAGCATTCCATAGCTTAGTGAATGGTGATGTTTTCTTAGCTTGTTAATGTTTTAATGTCCTCATTTTTATTTCATTCTTCTTGGTTGCTATAGATCATAAAATTATAGGTTGAGAAATGCTCATGGAAGCACCTCAAACCCCCTGTTTGTTATAGCTTTGATATTTTCCTCTTTTAGTCATCTTAAGGAATTCTTGACAGCTCCTTAGGTCCAATAAAACTTGTTTTTGTTTCATGAATGGTTAGTATGCTAGCTTAAAATTATAATTCATGGTATTCCATGCTTATTTAAAGTTTTCAAAACCCTACCATGAAGCTTTTCTATGGAATATTGATTGATTAGGTTAAGACAAAGAGGTCTCATTCGATATTGCCCTTTGCCCATGCTTACCAACTTATTTCAGAGTTCCCAATAACTTGATATATGCTGTTTAGGAGTTCCCTCTCCATAAATTGAGCTATTTGTTTATCTTATGTGTTTTCCCAAAATCTGAAGGTGAATTTCTAAAGTTAGGAGTTCTAATTCTTCTATGTTTCACTGGAATGTTCATCTTACATGTTTATCAGTTTGAGTTTTGTTCATATAGAATAATGTTTTTCCCTACCTCATGAGTTATTGCTTCAGAATATATATGTTTAAGACCTCTTAGTTTTTTCCCAAACTTAATGTTCATTACACCTCATAAATCACCTAAAGGATCCATTAATTGCTAAATCAACCCTACAATACACTATGTTTCATCATTTAGACACCCTTGACGTCATATGACCCCATATCCCTATTGATTTGATAACCTCTCTTTCCACCTATCCTACTTAATCATCTTACCCGAACCCAAAAAAAACAAACAAAACTACACTTAATAAATAGCCTAAATTCAATCATTCAAAGAAAAAAAGTTCACATCCTTTGCCTAATAGAGATAGCCCTCTCTGAGTCCAAGAAGGCTAGGTCCTAGGACTCCAAAGATTGGTCTGATGTTACCTTGTCATTTGGTTTACCAATCTGCCAAATTATAGGACACCAACAGGTCCCAAGAGATAGAACAATGCAATGCATGCACTATGTTCCATCACTTTCAGTCACCATGGTAACATATACTTTGATTGATCACTTCTTTGTGGTTGACATACCTGACACCAATGTGATATTGGGTGTTCAATGGTTGATTACATTGGGGAAAGTCACCATTGATTGGGAGGCTTTGCAAATGGAATGGGTGGAAAAAAATTGTGGTGAGACTCAAATTATCAAATTCATACATATCCCTCACATACAACTTCCACACAAACAACATAGATGGATTTGCGCAATGGAAGCAAGGACCTTACAGTCCCAACTATCATGCTCATGATATTGTTGCATGGGACACTATTATCTAGTGGAAAACCACCTAGGAGGCCACCTGATTCAGATTTTGTGGAATATATCTCACAACACGATGCTCCAATATTATATCCAGGGGGGATGGGAGCATTGGTAGACAATGATACAGTGTTAGGATTCTTGGGTAGGGTCAAGGAGGAGGGAGATCTTTTCCCAATATCATCATCACCCACTCTCATTTCAGATTTTGTGCCGTGGGAGGAGAAGAATGGAAGGGATGGCCTTCCAACATATACCTTTGGCATGGGAAATGTCAAGGAGGAGAGCAACCACATGACAGGAATTTCAGTTGATACATCATCAGCACTATCATTGTTGGGGAGTTTAGATCCCTATTGGAAATCCCAACTATTGGTGGATTATTCCAAGGATCTTCACACTTGCATGATACCTGATGACCATCTGCATGAAGAGGGATATTTAGTCCAATAAGGAGTCATCTATAATTATGGTAGTATCTTCTTGTCTACATCCTCGAAGCTCAAGGAGAAGTTGCTACAAAGAGCCTATGAAGAGTTCTTTTTCAGCCACACATATTCCATGAAGTTCTACAACATCATCATGAGGAGCTTTGATTGGGAAGGCTTTGAAGGAGAACTACATCAGCATTTTCAAGAATGCATGAACCATGTGGAGTGAAGGAAGCAACATGACTCTATGAAAGAGTTATTTCAGCCATCTCTTCCTTCTTTTGAGAGAGGAGAAATATCTATGCACCACTCCATTTGTACATGTAGGATTGCTGGTGAAGGACATACTCATGTAGATCATGTTTTAATTTCTGATTGTATGTATTCCTTTACCATGTATATGTAGGCCATGACTCCGAGGAGGAGTATTGTACCTTCTAAACTTCATGGCCAACTTTTGGACACAACAATTCCTGAACATGGCCACTCCCTTGGAGGACAAAGGGAGATTTTGTTTCATGATGGGTGCATTTCTAAAGCACCAAATATATCTCACAGTTTCATCCATAGTGAGATTACATGGGTAGCAATTAAGTGGCGGCGAAACCACTTACCACATCTTGATCTAATGTAGGCAGGAGATGCACTATGCTGGTTCCACATGTGGGACTATGACCCACCTCCATATGCACAAATTTATGTTTGTATATATGTATTTTTTCTCCCATACATTTATGATGTACTTGTACTTTTTATGGGAATGTATAGATGGAGGATGGGAGGTATGTATGTGCCCTAGGATAGAGATTCTCCATGTATCTTATGCTACATGTTTCAGGGAGAACATTGAGCAAGCCATGTTTGTTTCATTTGAGTTATTGTCTCCTTATGGGATGGAATATTTACATCTCATAAGAACTTTGGAGGAGCAATTCATAGAGGGCTGGATTGGTGAACACTTAGCTTATGGAGGAAGCTTAACACATGTTTGTGTCACTAATGGAGGAGGAGAAGAGTTGCAACACTCACCTTGTCAATTTCTTGAGGACAAGCAACAATTAGGAGGGGAGGAATGTAATATTCCCAATTAGTCCTAAGCTAATTGGAATATTCATTTTTGTTTTATTTCTTTGTTTAAAGAATAAAAGTGTAAAGGAGGTCCATAATACTCCTAAACAATGAATAAATGAAGGCCAAATGTAAAAACGCTGAATCTTGGCTGCTAAATCAAGCACCCCTAGGTGTGAAAAGGGGCTGGAAATTTTGACTGGGTCAACCTTGACCAAATCTATAGCGCTATCATGGAGGAGTGGCCATCAATGAGACACAACGTAGTTTCATATGGAGATTCTTTGTGTGAAAGGAGTGTTTTCATTGAAGTTGGTTTAGGGTTTGCAAGCTTTTAACTTATAAAAGGAAGAGGATGACAACATGAGAAGGGGTTGATGATATTGTATTTCTGAATATATTGTCTATTTAGACATATATCATTCTCTTTTTGTTTAGCTGAGAATTAATGTTGTTTAGCATTTGGTGTTCCTGATCAAGAATCCCACCTATTTCCTTGAGAGGCCTCTTGGAAGAGTTTGTACTACATTTTCCACTATCTGGCTGAAGGCCAAGCTTCTTCTTTCAACTACAACGTAGGTCCTGTTGAGGGTTTGGTTGTCTTTGCAAGCTACAACAAGTGGAGGCTAGAGCTCTTCAGATCTAGGCCATTTCAGTGCTCCTTTTTAGTGGAGGAGGCTTCTATTCCATTTGGAGGAGAGTATTGGATGATTGGAGAATCATTTCTAAACCCTATAGTGTAGTTTTACTTCCAGATCTACATTATTCCTGTAGGTGTTGTTGCAGGGTATTTTGGTACATCATTTGGAGGATTGGTTTTCAAGTGTTGGGGATCTGCACTTCACTTTGGAGATCCATTGAAGAGGATCATCATCTTGTTCATATCATATTAGATCTGGATATTTCTAAATATCTGAATATTTCTACAGATCTGTAGATTTGGATCTTAGATCTACTCCTTGTACATGGTGTAATGCTGAAAACCCCAAGGGGATTTTGAAGAAGAGCCTATATAGTGTATGGATTTTTTGTAGATCTGAATTTTCATGCACTTGTTTTCTCTAGATCTGAAGTGTAATCAAAAGTTGTTGCAGCCTAATAAAATAACATTATAAAGCCTTTTCCAGTCCTAATACATGGTTGCAACACCTTTTTTGAGGATTTTATTCTATTGGAGACTTGTATTTCATGTTATGCATCTCATGGGAAATCTTGTACATCTATGTTTATGATATAAATACATTTTAAAGGTCTCCATATTGGCATCCTACTTTTTCTTCGATGAACTGCGTTATTTTCCTACATATCTGCATTGTATTGTTGCATTCCCCATTTGGGAATACTACACATCAAAGAACAAAAACCACGCAAAAAAACATAAAATACAAAACAACGAAGTAAGAAATAGTTTAAATAAGCACATACAGTGCACCACATTTCATCAGTTTACAAACCTCGGTTGATAATTAATGCAAGAAATTTAAGAGATTAAATTGACTAAACAACCCATAATCCTCAAATATGAATAAGATCCACTTTTGATGTGTGGATGTGGATTAATTAAACATAGATCTACATAATGGAGTAGTGGAGCAAATACTAATGTGCAAGGAGTGGATATCATGTCTCATTAATGAGATAGATCATGGAGGTTGAAGTAGTCAACTGAGATCATGGGGTGAATCTAATGTAAGATCATAGAGCATTCATGATGAATTGAAGGAGAAAGTAGTGAAATTAATTCACACATGATGGAGAGGGTGCACATTTCATGTAGACATCATGGAGGACTTGGAGAGACAACACAGTCAACCATGGAGGATTATGGCCACATGAATATCACATTTTAGAGGTGGGTCAGGGCTTGGGAAGGCTCACTTTGTATATAATGAAGAGGAAGGAAACATTGGAGGCATGCTTTAGTTTATTATTTAATGATATGTTTATATCTAGAGTTGTCTTTTGACATTCCATGCACTCTTATGTTGTTTAGCTAAGTCTGTAGTATTGTTTAGCACATGGTGTTCCCAAGTGGGAATCCCACCCTTATCCATGGGGGAATTTGGGTGCCTACTCTGGGAAGGTTATTTTGAGCTACCATTTCATCATCAGGAATTGGTGCCTTAGTTTCCCTAATCTCCGTAGAACATCCATATTCAAAACTTGTGTTATTTCTAAAGATCATTTTGGGAGGAGGAGCTTGTCTTCAGTATTTCAGCTGGAGAACTAGTGAAGGATAATTCCTATCACCTTGAGCTTAAAGATTAGAATTCCCAGAGCATAATTTCATATCTGGGATCAGGAAAAATATTATTGACCTCCTATCAACAGAAATCCCATCAAGAGTTTCACAGTACATCATTACAGATCCATAGGAGGAAGGAAGTTTCTAGCATTTCAGCTAGGAATCCTATGAGGGATCATCCCCTCACCTTTCCATCACTGTTTCCATCAGCCTAAAGCTGATTGCATCATATTTCAGTAGGAATTGAGTCTCTCCGTCTTGTAAAACGCATTTTCTCCAGCAACTGCATATTCAGTTGATGCAAATTGAAGGAGGAGGAAGAAGGGAGAAGATCTCAAGCTTCTAGCTTGGATATCTGAAGCAGGGGTCAGCCATCAAAGCTTATATATCGTTGTAAATCATATTGCAGCCATCATATGATCAGATCTAGCTTCAGATCTGCATAACCCAAAAGACGATGGATCAAGCCCCAAGAGGGTAAATTTCGAATCTCATAGATCTAGAATTTCCTTTCTACATTATCTTGGGTTTCCATCTTAGAGCCCAAATCTTGAATCTTGGCATCTTCAGAGCTCCTGAGATCCATATATATGCATTTCCCTTTTCATCTGACAATTATATTTACATCATCCACTGAAGGGATAGATTTGTATTGCTTCCAGCAGCTCTCCAGTTATGCAGTGCCTATTTTGGCATGTTTTCGGGGTCAATATAGCCTATGCATTTGACTTGAGTGCATCTATTTTATAACTGTTGTATTGTTTATCCATCTCCAATGATAATAAAAGGCTCACCTATTATGTATATTCTATGATTGTTTAATCTTTACATGTACATTTTCTATGTTTAAATATTGTGTTTGTATATCAATGCATTATTCCATTTTGGGATATTACAAATGACCACCAAGATGGGATGCATGGTTTCACAGAAGAATGATATAGGGATAGTTTCTGTGGGTGGAATAGTGAACATGCGAGACATGGTAATTAGCTCCAGGAAACCCCTTTTCTTTTCAATAGGAAGGTTTGAGAAATGACATGAGAGGCTGAATTTTGTGAATTCGATTCACTCAGGAGAAGAGGGATAGCACAGGGCTTTCCTTATCAACTGAGGAGTGATTTCTAAAGTTTTAGCCCCCTATACTGAGAGAAAAATATCCTTTTTCTCAATGTAAGTGTCAGTAATCCAATCTGTAAACTCAGGGAAAGGGTGGACATGTGGGGAAATATGATAGTAAAGCCCTGAATCTATGACCCTAAACAAGTCCTCACCCCACCATTTATAACCCAGAAGCTTGGACCTCAGACAGAACTGAGCTTGAGAGTCCATGAGTGGCTCAAGACCAGGCGCAGCTCTAGCTTCTCTAGCCAGTGGGGTTTCAGGAGTGGTTTTATTTATTTTCTCCATCATAACTTTGATAAAAGTTAAAGGAAAATGGAGAGGTGCTTGAAAAAATACCTGAGGTGATAATGAGAGCGATGTGAGGAGGGAACTCCACAACTGCAGATTTTTACCTGTGCGCTCAACTTGGTAAAAACAATCTGTGAATGGTGATAAAAAAAGGTCAGCCATGAAAACTGGATGGGAAAATAGTCCATATTTAGGGTAAAAACAAGGGTGACTACTGAAGGTCTGATGCCTAGAGGATTTCAATGGGAGGACACATGGCGTAAGAGGATTGGCCAATGGCTCCTGGGTGGGTGAGGGGCTATCTACCCAACATAAGGTATCAACTTTGTACCAGAAAACTTACATTACCATACTTACCTCGGCATTGTTCCATGTTCTAGCATTGGAAGAGTGGTCCCCACAACCTTTCATTGGGTTGGAATCTCGAAAGCCGATCCATGTTCCCCCCCAGAGCTCCCCTAATTGGCCCGCGAGGTCACTAACGTCACTCCCTCTGGTGGGTCACTTCCGCTACCTTCCTCCCATTTGATAACTGTTAGAGTGGGCGCTTTGTGGAACCACTATGAGATGTGTGACCAATGTGAGCTACATGAAGGAATCAAGGGTTTTGTGATGCCTATGAGCTTTGCGACGACCTTTATGGGATGCACAGCCACTGTGAGTTGTGCGCTCGGAGAAACCGCCACTTAGGCTGTGCAGACCTTCTCTTGGCTGCCTTACTAATTTCTTGACTCATATTATGGCCTTATTTCTTTAGGTTTCCCTTGGATTATATGTTCATAGGCCAACAGGGTGTTAACCACTCCTTGGTGGGGGAAGGGCTCTTGCATTATAGTGGTTTTCTATGTAGGTCCCCCTTGTCATGGTTACCCTGAATTTTTATCAGTTCATGGAGTTCGGGACAGTGCTGGGTGTAATGGTTGTACTCACCACATATGGCACTGTTAGCTCCGTAGAATACTAGTGTATCCCCTTATTGTTGTTAGTGTAACCCCCTTATTGTTATTGTTGTACCCCTGTAACCCCCATATTGTTATTATTGTGCCCTTACATTATTATTGTGCCCCATGGAATCCTATATATAGAAAGTATGTTTTTTCATTTGTATCATCCAAGAATTGTTCATTTATTTAATTTATTAGAGGTTCCGCCCTCGAAGTGGCTGATTTATAAGGCGTTGATCTCTATTTTCTTCTATTTTTGGACCTGGTTTCATAACATTTGGTATCAGACCTTTGGATTCTAAGGTTTCGCTGCTCCAAACAGGTCATCATGGAATTTTTTCTATAATTTTTTTCTACGAAGGTTCAAAAGCTAAAAAATTTACAGTGAAATGCCGAAATCCTAAGGAACGTCGTGGAAAAATTTCAGATCTTGGTTCGTAATACTTTTGGAGATAAGATATGTGGAAGTTAGGGATTTTTGCAGGCTCCTGAATTTGAACTAAATAGGTCATCGTGGAATTTTCTCTATGGTTTTTGTTATACGTGGGTTTAGAAGCTGAAAATTTCCCATAGTGAAGCTGAAATCATGATGAATGTAGTCGAAAATTTTCAGAGCATGATTCGAAATATTTTAGGAGATATGGTCTGTGGCATTTAAGTTTGTTTTAGGCTCCCGAATTTCATCTCAAAGAGGTGACCGTGGGAAAATAATCATAACTCTCTCTCTGAGCATGGGATTGGAATTCTGTAAAAAGTGGCCACAAGTACATAGACCGTAGTTTCCTATGTAGGAATTTTAGATCCAAAAGAGGAAACAGTGTCACGTGGCACGCCGTACAAGTTCGCTCTACTGAACCAGTTCATAATTATGTCACTATGGGAGATTGGGCATAAATTTGTATTTAAGTATTCAAATTAGGTCAGACCTATGGCATTCGAAAGAAGATTCAGAGGGATACTATATGAAAAAATTTCAGATATTGAAGATCCACAATTACAGATATAATTCAGTTTCAATACCGAGCTCCTCAAAAGTAAGAAAAAGGTGTGTATTTTTTTCAAATTGCATAAGTCTTGTTTGAAAAATTAGTTTTAAGTGATTCTAAGGACCTATTGAGCATAGATATTAGTATTGGGTTCTAATATTCCTCCTAAAAGTAATTCAAAACTGATTAGGCCCTCAAAATACTCTACTATGTCTCATGAATATGAAGAAATTCAACATGATCTATCAAAATTACAAGAGCAATTGCACCAAATTTTTTTCTCACAAAGAGAAACAAAAAATTAAATGGAAGTTTTGAAGAAAGGCGTAGAAGTGAAGATGGATGGTTTGAATAATAATATGGATGGTTTGAAGAAAGTCGTGGAAGCTAAGATGGATTGCATGGAAGTTGACATCGAAGCTAAGATGGATGACATGAAAGACAACATGGAAAACATGAAGAATGATCTAAAACCAGACATGGGAGGTTTGACAAAATTGATACAAGAAATTTTTCCTAATTCTGAAAAGATAGTAGAGGAAACTCATGATGAGAAAAAAATAAATGTTAATCAAGATTTCATAAACTCTAATGTTGGATGGAAAAACCACCATATTCCAAAGATGGATATGAGGAATTCTAATGGCAAGGATCTCGTAACATGGATACTAAATATGGAGCAATATTTTGATCTCAATAATGTGCAAAACACACAAAAGGTACGCATTGCAAATTTACATTTAGAACAAAATACATTTGTATGGTATCAATGGCTTTGCTCCCGTAAAAAAATTGTCACCTGGTCAATGTTTATGGAGGAAATGATAGCACATTATGAGGATACAAAGAGAAACACCTTCTTTATCCAATTGATAGATCTCAAACAAAAGGGTTCAGTGGTGGAGCACATTGAGGACTTCCCAAAATTGAATATTAGGGTAACTGATATTCCAGAGGAACACAGGATTGATGTCTTCATAGGGACTTTAAACGATAACATCCAACATGAAGTTTGTGTTCGGGAACTTGATTCATTGGAGAAGGCATTCAGGTTGGCAATAAAAATTGAATGTAAAACTATGGCGAGAAGGAAGCCTACCACTCACATCTATAAAGATGGAAGTGCTGCTATTCCTAGACTTCTGCAACCTACAAGGTTGAAACCACAACAATTGGAAGAAAAAAGAGAAAATGGCTTTGATACAATTGTGATAGAAAATACACTAAAGGTCATAAGTGTGCTGAGAAGAAATTATTTTACATAGATTGTGAAGAGGAGAAGAAAATGAACAAGAAACTTCAAAAGAAGAGGATACACACCAGGAACCAACCTTAGAAGAAGAATAAAAGAGTTCGACCATATCATGTAATGCATTGGCAGGAATTACCACTCCTCATACTGTCATGATAGAAGGACATATCAGGAAGAAAAAGGTAATAGTGTTGATTGATTTGGGTATTACCCATAATTTTATTCATTGTAATGTAGCCAAGGAATTGAATTGTTTCCTATACTCAGCACCAGAATGTCAACTGATGGTTGCACATGGAGGAACTATAAATTTCTCTGTAAAATGCCATAACATCAAGCTAACCATGAGTGAATATACATTAAATAGTCCAATGTCCTCCATTCCAATGGGAGGTGTTGATGTTGTACTAGGAGTACAATGGTTACAATCTTTGGGGATGGTAGCTTTTAATTTTCAAGAACTTTTCTTGAATTGTTTTTTGGAAGGAAAAGAAATCAAATTACGGGGTATCACGGGGAAGCCGGGAAATATAATAAGCTCTAATGTCTTGAAAAATCTTATGAAGAAATAACAACAAGGCGTAATTGCACAATTATGCTCACTAGAAGTTCCAACATCAAAATCATATATTTCTCCAGATCTCCAAAAAGTCTTGGACAATCATTCCAAGGTGTTTGATACTTCTAAAGGACTCCCACCTATTCATGATCATGATCATGCTATTCATTTGGTTCTAGGAAGTGTTCGTCCCAACATCAAGCCATAAAGATATCCTTATGTCCAAAAGAGAAAAATTGAGCGTATGATTACAGAAATTCTAGAGGCTGGTATAATTCAACCAAGTCAAAGTTCTTTCTTTTCTCCAGTAGTGTTGGTGCACAAGAAGGATGGATCATGGTGCATGTGTTCGGATTATAGGGAGCTAAATAAGCTAACTACTAAAGATGAATTTCCCATTCCTGTGATTGATGAATTACATGGCGCAATTTATTTTACCAAGTTGGATCTTCGTTCAGGATATCATCAAATTAGAATGAAGACTGAAGATATTCTGAAAACAACATTTCAAAATCATGAGGGTCATTACGAATTTTTGGGCATGCCTTTTGGTATTACCAATGCACCTTATACATTTCAAGGGTTGATGAATTCCATTTTCAAACCTTTCCTAAGAAAAAAATTTCTAATATTTTTTGATGTGTAATATCCCCAAATGGGAAAACTCAACAATACATGCATGAAAAACACATTTTTCAGAAATATAAGCATCAACAGAAAAATGCATCCCATGATTCCATTAGATCTAACATTATTACACTTAGATCTAAGAGGATATAAAAAACAAATGACTTTTGACTAGTTAAACAAGCTTCCCATGCTCAAAAAAGCTCTAAAACACTGAAACCCCAAGACTTCTACAAATAGAAATTACTACAGAAAGAGACAACATATTTTATTGAGGGTGATACTCAAAGAATGGAGAGACAAATCAGATATGATGATTTATTAATCAATAGGGCACAAAAATAGATATCTAGTCTCTTTTACATAGATCCAATATGACCCGACAAGGGTTTCTTGACAGAAATGATATCCATGAAATATCTGCTATAGATATATGGCTGAATCATGCTATATGGCTGAAGAACTATATAAATATGGTTTATCATGCAAAGAAATGGTTGTAGCTCCTCTTACTAGCTTTTCGGGAAGAAGAATGAACCTCCTTCAGGGAAACTAGCTCAAAATACAAGGGATTTAACCCCTCCACTGCAATACCTTAAGAAATAATGCAGTTTATGAAAGAGACTACGTTATTGCTGAAGATAACTACTTGGCCTAACACCATATAGTGGAAAATGCAGCACAAAATTCTCTCCTCATATTTCTTAAACAATATCTCCAAGAAAGAGTCGGGAATTCTCGCATGAGAAAACCCTTGCACTAAACAGTGCAAAAAAGTTAGCTAAATAGAAAAAGTATGCAAATAATTCTGAATAGACCACATACAAAATATATTCTTCAATCATGCACCATATGGTTTCCATCCCCTCCATTATATAGTTGATGAGCTTCCTCACCAAGGGTCCCACCCAATTATGAGGTTGGTTCCACGCAAAGGCTCCTCCACCAAAATTACACTGTCTACATTAGTCTTGCTCATCTATTTACATTGTTGTTTTATTTAGTCAATTTTGACTGGATCTTCATGGATTATCTCTTTTAACACTCAAGGCGTCTTCATTTTGACTAGCTAGATTGATCTTCATTCACATTGAGTTGTCTTTATTTAGGATCCACTCCTCATATAATAATGTTGTTGACTTGGTCAAACTTGAATTTTTGCACACATTTTAGACCCTGTTCACACATGTGGATGCTTTATTTGGTTATTAACATGATCCTTTTTCATATTATCATGGATTTTATTCCTACTTATGCAACTTATGAGCCTCCTTGCCCATTTATTCATCTAACTAGATTTTAAAAGAAAAACTAATATTCCTATTAGCTGCATGTTAATTTAGGAATATTATAGTCTTCCCCTCCGAAATTTTTCTTGTCCTCAAGCAACTACAAGGGTGCTTCACAATCTCCCCTCCTCCTCTTGTGGCCTCCTCATCCAACAGTCTCCACCATTGCTTCAGATATTCTACAATAATTCTATCTCCCAATGGTTCCTCCCAAGTGTGCAAGTTGGCCTTTGGTGATTAAACCAAATGGCTCTCATCATGACATAATGGAAGGTCTATGTGGAAACCTTCTTTCTTATCAATGTCCTCCTCAAGATAGAAGTGATGACAATCATCAATGAAGGATTCCCATCTCCATGCTATAATCCAAATGAAATGAATCACCTCCCAGCTTGGTAATTCATAGAAGAGCTCCTTCCAAATGCTCATAAGAGGTATGTCTCGAGTTCTCCAAGCAATCATATAGCCTACCTCATAAAGAAACAAGTGATATATTATGGTAGCCATATCTTTTCCAATGCTCCCCTTGAAACATGTAGTGCAAAAAATGTGGGAAATGTTCTTCCCCAAAGGACACATCCAACCAATGTGTCTCTCCTCCAATCATGTTCCCAACAAAGATAAGAACATCTTCATCATATGGAATCATAATTGAAATCATGCTAGCTTCCATATGAAGTAAAGGAGAAGGATAATGGTCCCTCATATGAAACCAACGCAGTTTTACCCCCAACTGCCATAGAATATGACATGACAAGTGTTTTTCCCCACACTTGTTTGATACCCCATCCTTCTTGTATGCTTGTAGAAGATGTATAATGGTTGGTGTTAATGAATCACACCATGAAGAGTACATCATATCTCCAACACCTTCTAAAGAATGGTCAATATCACCATTTTCCATGGCTGCAAGTGGCCCATGAATCCCATAAGAAAATGTGCCCCCTCTTGGAGAAAAGCCCTGTACATGAGTGTTAAGAAGATACAAGCATATAGTAGATATATTATGATGTTAAAAAGTACAATTTTTACCACACACTTGATTCAAATCGGTGAGGTAGCTCATGGATGAGCTCCCTCTCACACCCAATTAATAAGGAGGTGGTAACGATAACTCTTCCCAAGAGATATGTTCCTCCTCAACCAAAAAATGACCTATTCACTTCCTCATATGAGAGTGCATATCCTCCTTTAAGTTTACCCACATGAATTCATCTAAGATAGTATGGTATGTTTTAATGAAGCTAGTGGGTTTAGAAAGCATGATATCATAGGATGCATTAAGTAGTTTATACTTGAGCTTGGAATATTTAGTTAAGTAGATTTGATCATGGAAATAAATGACTCCATAAACTATTTTATACCTCCCATCCATCAATTCCCCATAAAGAACCTTACATGTGAATAGGTCCTTGGAATATTTCATCAAAAGTTGGGACTCCCAATAAGGATCTAGGCTCCCCAACAATGACAGCGTTGTAGAAATCTAAAATGCAGCCCCTGTCATAACATGGATCTCATCTTTGACATGCTTGGTGCCAAAGTCACATGTTGGAGTATTAGAAACTTTCTTTTTCCCCCTCTCTTGCAGCTGATCATGCTCAAGACAAGATTGAAGTAAATAGAAGCCAACCTCCCCTTGGAAAGTCCTTGTCTTCCAAAACTTCCTTAATTTGGCCCATACATGCAAGAGTGTTCATATCCTCTTGTCATGTCCATAAATCTTCTTTATGTGTGAGAATATCATTGGCGTCCCCAAAGTTATGGAGTGGCTATTTGACATCATGCTCATGCCATCATAGATTTTTGAATTCTTCTTTTCCAGCACAAGTTGTTGTGTGGGAGATGGCAATGTCCATTTCAGAAAATTGCTTACCTCTTTTCTAAACTCATGAAAGATTCTCTACGTTGTGCTAGCTTCTCCCAAGGTTCCCTCCTTGGCAAAATATGTAAATTTTGTGAATAGTTCAGAGAAAAATTTATTCTTCTTGCAGTCAGGCGGTCTCCCTGGTGGAATGCCTCCATGCAAAGAGACATCAATATATAGAGCATGATGTATATGTGTGTGGACTGATTTGTCCTTTCCTTCACTGCACAAATCCTCCTACCTCCTTTGTACATAAAACTTCTGAAATAGATATGGGTGTATGTTCCTCATCATATCATGCTTGTCCTCCCCTTTATCTCCTTCTATCTTCAAGATCTCACCATTTGCTAATGATGGCACATGCTGCACATGGATTGCGCCATGATCTCCATATGTGAGATTCTTTTGAAATCATGGAAACAGTGAAAGAGCTTCTCTCCTTGAAGTAAGTATTCCATATTCCTCTTCATGACGTCCTAGATGTGTTCTTGTCATGACTGCACTATTATCTCCAGCCTTTTCTTCCTCCTCTTCAATAGTTGAAAATACCTCATCATCAATAAGGGACCTTAGATCTTCGTCTTATTTTGAAGGAGGAATATCCATGTCTTCTTCTTGAGAATAAATTTATTCATGCAATGGGGACTTTTCCCTCGACAATATGTCATACAAGTTTCCATCCCCTTCAATGGTTTTTTGAAATGGAGCTAAGTTTATGGACCCTTCCAACCCATGCAAAAGTTTTATTTGATTTGGTTTGATAAACTCCACAGAAGGTGTTTCATAAGATTTTTCATCAAACCTTCCCACTATTCTTCTAATGAAGTTTTCATAAGTAGATGTATTTGCATTCTTTAAGGAAAAAGATTCAAATAACCACCAAGTATAAGCCTTACCCTCAAGATGCATCACTACTACTTTGATGGCTTCCTTTTCTGAAACTTGATGTTGTTGCACATAGGTTTCTAGCTCCTTCACCCAAGTCCTATTTGGACATTTAGGTGATCCATCAAAAGTAGATAGAAAGAATCTACTAACACCATGTTTCTTGCTCCTTGTGCTTCTTTCCTCCTTGACCTTGCAAAGCCCTTGGAAGTTCAAGTGATATTTGAACCCCTTAGATTGAGCTTCATACTCTTGCAAATAAACACCAAGAGTCTCCTTCTTTGGCACATCTCCTTTCTTCTTCTTATTTGTCATGAAAAAGTGGCTAATAGAGCATTGTAAATATAATGATGTGGCTGAATTATCACACCAATAAGATGAGGAATTATAGCTTTCCTCATATATAGATCTTGCAGATCTTGTTCAGTGACTTCCATGTCTTTCCCTCATTTCTTTGATGTCTTTGCTTATACCCTGCAGAGTTTGAGAGAGAAGTTTTGAGAACCTCTTTCCTCCAGAAAATAAGGGTTTGATTTGATATCTCTTGCATATCTTCTCCTTCCCATGAGAAGACTCCATATTAGTTGAATAACACAGGCTGAGCCAAGATTAGGGCTTTGATACCACTGTAATATCCCCAAATGGGAAAAATCGGCAATACATGCATGAAAAATGCATTTTTCAGAAATAGAAGCATAAAAAGAAAATTTTAGCCCATGATTCCACTATATCTGACATTATTACACTTATATCTAAGAGGAGATAAAAAATAAATGACTTTTTCCTAGTTAAACAGGCCTCACATGCTTAATACATCTCAAAAACACTGAAACCCCAAGACTGTTACAAATAGAAATTACTACAGAAAGTGTCGGCATAGTTAATTGAGGGTTATACTCAGAGAATGGAGAGACAAATCAGATCTGATGATTTATTAATCAATAGAGCACAAAAGCAGATATCTAGTCTATTTGACATAGATCCAAGTTGACCCGACAAGGGTTTCTTGAAAAAAATGATATACATGAAATTTTTGTTGCAGATATATGGCTGAATCACACTGTATGGTTGAAGAAATACATAAATATTGCTTATCATGCAAAGAAATGGCTATATCTCCTCTTACTAGCTTTCCGGGAAGAAAAATGAACCTCCTTCAGGGAAACTAGCTCAAAATACAAGGGATTTAACCCCTCCACTGCAATACCTTAAGAAATAATGTAGTTTATGAAATGGAATATGTTTTTTCTAAAGATAACTACTTTTCCTAACACCATATAGTGGAAAATTCAGCACAAAATGCTCTCCTCAGATTTCTTAAACAAGATCTCCAAGCAAGAGTGGGGAATTCCCACATGAGAAAACCCTTGCACTAAACAGTGCAGAAAACTTAGCTAAACAACCAAAGTATGCAAAGAAGTCTAAAAATACCACATACAAAATATATTCTTCAATCATTCACCATATGGTTTCCATCCCCTCCATTATATAGTTGATGAGCTTCCCCACCAAGGGTCCCACCCAATTATGAGGTTGCTTCCATGCAAAGGCTCCTCCACCAAAATTGCGTTGTCTACATTAGTCTTTCTCATCTATTTACAGCATTGTTTGATTTATTCAATATTGACTGGATCAATCTTGGTTGGATCTTCATTCATTGTCTCTTTTCACACTCAAGGTGTCTTCATTTTGACTAGGTAGATTGATCTTCATTCACATTGAGCTGTCTTTATTTAGGATCCACTTCTCCTATAATAATTCTATTGACTTGGTTAAACTTGACTTTTTCCACACATTTTAGAACATTTTCACACATGTGGATGCTTGATCTAGTTATTAACATGATCCTTTTTCATATTATGAGGGATTTTATTCCCACTTAAGCAACTTATGAGCCTCCTTTCCCATTTATTCATCTAACTAGATTTTAAAAGAAAATTTAATATTCGTATTAGTTTCATGCTAATTTAGGAATATTACATGATGACATACTAATCAACAATAGGTCTTGGAAGGATCATGCTCAACATTTTGACAAGGTGCTCAAACTATTGGAGGAGAAACAGTTATATGAAAAAACATCCAAATGTTTCTTTAGAGTACAAGAGATGGAATATCTAGGTCATATTGTATCTCACGTTGTTGAATTCATTCCGGAAGTCGAAGAAGTAGTCTCCACATCGGCGAAAGAGAAAGGAAAATGGAAAATTTCCAAGTGGGCTACTTCTAAGCCACGCAACTCTCAGTAGAATGTAACGTCCTCGCGGCAAGCCACCAAGGAGCAATCCCCCATTGTTGATCCGTCAAAGCGCTTGATGAGTGCTAGACAAGAAGCGATGTTCTTGGAACCTATCTCATGGAGGCCACCTATGTTAAGCCATGGAAGCCCTTTGTGTACAAGCCACATAATATCAATATTTTTTGGGAGTATCTACAGATGTCGTTGATTCCTCAGGACGTCCCTCTAATTCTTGAAATTTTTGTCAAGATCCCTCAGATGAAGTTCGATGATTATTATCTTGCAAATGAAGAAATGTTCCCTAAGCTCGCACGAGAAAATTACTTGGAATGGGTGTTGTATAATGATGTGCCAAAGGTGGAGCCGATGCACTAGGTGCGCGGGCTGCACAACACAAAAGTCCTTAACCTTCTCAGGATTCCATATTTCAGGAGGTACCCCATCACTGGCATTTATGTGCGCCTACTACTGGCCTTGGTCCACGAGGGCTCCCTGTGGATTCAGGGGAAAATTCCTATAGATGCAGTGCTGATTCATCAGATCACTGGCTTGCACAAGAAGGGGCCCCATATGATGAATGGATTCGGGAAGAGCAATGAGATGAAAGTGGCGATGGATGTGAAGAAAAAATTGTTGGCAATATGATGCAGAGTGTTGTCCTTGATGGCAACCCACTGAATGAAGATGAAGACATGAGACAGTTGACATGTGTTGTCCTTGATGGCAAACCACCTGATGAAGTTTGTCTTGACCTGATGGACTTGGTAAATGATGTAAATCTGATGTGATATGATGATTGTTGACAATATGATGTAAGAGAGTTGTTCTTGAATGGAAACCCACCTGATGAAGATGATGGAAACTTAATTGATGAAGTTGTGCTTGATAGAATATGTCTTGATGAACCTGTTTAAAGATGAAAATCTGATGTATCTACAGTGAGTACAGAAGGCAATGAAGAAAGGAATTCAGCATGTGCTAAATCTATGGTGAAAAGAGTATGTCTCAAGGCATACACGGATCTGTCTAGGGAAAGTCGTGTATGCACGCGGTAAACAACGTGCCGAGTCGCGTATGGGAAAAAGCGCTCATAAAGTACAAAACCAGGGGTAACCACCATGGTATTGACCCATTGTATTGGGTAATGATTCATCTAAATGACCCCGTCCAGGAATACCATCGGAAGTAATGTAGTTTTGGGCTCATGGTATTGAAAAAGGGTAAACCTATATAAAGAGAAGCAATTCATTGTGAAAATTAGGAGTGTGGGAGCAAGATGTCTGAGCTTGAATGAATACTTCTTTGTGAAGTATATCTGTATGGAAAGGGTAAAGGTTGGATGATAGATCTGAATCTATGATGCACCTATGAAGAAATGATGAAACGGAATATCTAGATCTGGAATGTATTTGTATCTGCTAGATCTGTTTATGGAAGGCTTAGATCTGAGATGAGGCGAACATCTGTCTGAAGTAAAAGGGTAAATCTGAACTGAATATCTGATCTGAAGAAGTATGTAGCTCTGTAATGGTTGAAGATCCATATGCTAGTTAGCCGCAGAGGAAGCACGTATATAAGTGGCTTCTCTGAAGAAAAAGCGTGTATGCGCAGTGAAGTTTATGTGCAGATGTATACGCTGGTTGATGTGGACGGAAGCGCGTATATACACGACATCAGTGAAAGAAAAGCGCGTATGCAAACTAGGGTTTGCTGAAGTATGGGGTATGAAATGTTTGATCTGATCTGCTGTGTTTTAGCTATCTGTTGTTGATGTTTGACTGTGCTTAAATGTTTGGAGAGGGTCCAGTCTGAAAATATGATGAAACGTGGCCTGCAAGTTGTGTTCTATTGAAGTTGTTGGATCCAGTGTGAAAATTGATGAAACGTGGTCCAAGGTGGTGCTGAGGGTTGTAGCCTTCAGTCAGGGGTCGTAGCTCCCTTCCAGGTGAGGCTGGTAAACGAGATCAGGGGGTCGTAGCTCCCTTCCAGGTGAGGCTGGTAAACGAGATCGAGGGTCGTAGCTCCCTTCCAGGAGAGGCTGGTAAACGAGTCAGGGGGTTGGAGCTCCCTTCCAGGAGAGGCTGGTAAACGAGCGCAAGTGGGTGCTTGCGTGCTGGTCAAGTCTGCACCAGCACATATGTTGTAAGATGTTTTCTCTATAATAAAATATTGAAGGCTGAGCAACTGCAGCGGTGGTTTTCTCCCGACTTGGGTTTCCACCTAAAAATCCTGGTGTTCATGTGTGATGCTTTGTGTGATGGTTTATTCTGTTGTTACTGCACATGTTTTCTGTTAAATTAACATCAGATGATTGAATAGTGCAAAAGAACTAAGCTAATAATATCTGCATATTTAGATCTCTGCTAATACGCGAGTTGTATGAAGGATATCCGCGTATATACGCGAGTTTAATAAAGGAAAGTAGCGTATGGGTTTTGGAGAGTGAAAAAGTAAAAAATTTTGAATATGCTGTAAATACTGATTCACCCCCCCCCTCTCAGTATTTTTCCCAACACAAATTCAAGGTGGGGCGAGATAAACGGGGCTTTCTGGTCTAGACCATCGCTGACCCAGTGGTGTGCATGGACACCCTTCTCCTCGAATGTAAGCTTATGACAAAGTGTCAAATGAAAATGGTCCCTGCGTAGGTCATTTCCTTGGGAGGTAATGTGAAAAGGGTTTGTTGTATATTGGTCACAGTTTTTGTACAAAGAATTTCTGGAAAATGTGCATGAGGCAGAGGAATTGGGGAACTAGTTCTACTATAGTGGCTTCTATTGTTGATTATGTTGGTGGCATGGGAGACACTAGAAGATGCAGTCCTTCCTAAGATCGAACCAGGAATATGTGAGGGGGTGCACTACATGAACTTATGGGACTCATAAAACCCCCATAAATGTGAAGAAAATAATTTTTTCTAGGCACTTTTTGAAGGCGCACTAGTACAAGCTATCCATTCTAGACCATGACTCTAGCCGATAGTAGATGAGAAGTGCAAAAGCATTGCCGAATTTTAGGTGACCTTGTACAATGTGCAGATTAAAGATTGCAAGGACTCAAACTGGTACACCTTGCCCTATATGGTCACGAAGGCGAAAGTTGACCATGTCATGGTGACATGGCCGAATGAATGGAAGATTGGGCTTGGCTCCACCCAGCCCATTAAGTTTTCCATGTTAGGAAAATAAAAAGCTCCAAAATATATGGATCCAAAAGACACAACAGATCCATGTACAGAGAGAGGAGAAAAAGATACTGGGGTTGACACAGAAAAGGAAAAATATGAAGGGTTAGGCGGAGACCAGGAGTAGGTGGACCATGACTGAACGGGCTCAATGGGGATGGTGCTTAGTCTCCGCTTGGCACCAAGTGAGGTGGAGAAACATCTAAATGGCTACGCAAGAAGAGGAAAGGGTCCAAGGACAGAGGAGAGGAAGAGGTTACTCTGACCGAAGAGGACCTCAATAAGATTGCAGACATTGTCGCTTCAACATCGAAGGACCATTAAAAAAACAATGGAGACACAGTACAAGGCCATGGTGGAAGCCTTGCAGTGAAGCCTACAGGTTCTACAATTGAAGACAAATAAATTGCAAGCGAGCGTGGATCAAGCAAGGTTGGTGTAAGCGAGCCTGCCATCTACTTCGATCTTTGCAGCTTTAGAGAGCATACTTTTCTCCTTATCAGGTGCAGCAGTATCTATGAAACAAATAGAGTTGTGAGGGCAGGTCCAAACCTACCCCGAAGTACACATCGACCTTACAAAGCTGCCAAGTGGGAAGCTACATGCTCTCCACATCTTCATCTCAACATAACTACAAACACGAGAGGCGTAAGCCCAACAACATATCAACGAGTATGAACAGATTAAATCAACCAAGACGACAGATTCTACCCAAGCTCAGACAGCGCAACATGGAGTAGTAGCTAAGTGTGTGGAACTAGAGATCCTCATTGACCGATTATGTGGAAAAATACCTGACGTGGGTATCTCAACCTCCAGTGTGCCTCAAGCCAAGATTGAGAGCCTTATCACAGCCCTCAAAGCTTCCAGGTTTGAGATTCAGTCAGTCAAAGAAGATTTTGAGCAACATATTTCTGCAATATAGGTGAAGCTATAACCTTAGACCCCTCCAAAGGTGCGCATGCAATGGGACGCACTAGTAAATATATCATTCGCCAGCAGCGAATGTTGATAAGGGGTCAGAGCTCCTAGAGACAACCATGGGACTATGGAACTATATACATATAGATCCATTAGTCAAGAAAAATACTCAAAAGCTACGCATGAAAGAGCAGGAGTTCGAAGATTTGTAGGAGGCTTTACTTACATTCATCCCTGCTCAGTGAATGGCATGCCTTCAGACCAGCCAAGAGTTGTGCGACAAAGTGGAGGAGCTCCATCGAAAGAAGAAAATTTTCAATGATCATATGAAGTGTTATAGCATCATTTTTCACCCTCATGTGATTCATGATTGTCTCTTTGGCCTTGGGCACCCATTCCCACAGACTTGAGTAAAAGTTCATAAAAAAAGTGTTTAAAATCCCATATGCCAGTATGCCCAGACTTTTCCGGGTGTATACGCGAGTCCAGAGATACTTTTCTGCGTATGCCATTAAAATAATTAAAAAATATATAAAAATCCCTATTTTCAAGGCTGGGTTGATGGTTATTCCTGTAATTCAACCACCCTAGCCCGTGGCCAACTGTTTCCAACAGATTGAAACTACTTTGAGGGATTATAAAAGCCCCTCATATGCATGGCCTAAGGGAGAGAGAAAATTATAGACATTATACTCTGTTGGAGCCCAATTCAAGTTTGATTTCCTATGCCTCCTGCACTTCCCAGATTTTTACAGGAAACCCTTGTTTCCTGGAGATGTTCATCAACTTATATGTCATCTTGTGTGCACAAGTCTTGAAAGAGTCCTAGTGAGGAAAGGGTGGGACGGATCCGAACGACAGTCTGTTCGAAGATCATGGAAGGATTCAGGTGATCTCTCCACCTTTCTATTATTGTACATGTTGTTCGTAATGAAGAAGAACCATCTTGTTCTTGAATTCACGTGTTAATATCTGCTTGCATATGTGAAAAGGTTGTTAATTAAGCATTTATTATTGTTTATATGATGTTTCACTTGGATTACACTGAAATTTAGGAAATATATATGTTTTATAACTAGATTTCTATGCATGTCTCTTCTTTATTTCTAGGTTGAAGAGGAAGAAGGGTTGTTGGGGGTTTGGACCCCGTGGGATCTACATCAAACGTAGGATCTACGGGTGAGTTCTAAAATCGATGTTTTCTAGTTTTTAGTATACAAGTGTGGTTGTGTGAGTCCTTCTTGAATAGCATGCCCTGATCTGTGGAGGTTTTTGACCCAACGACCTCTAAGGAGTTATTTCCTGAAATAGAACTGGCGACTCCGTTGGGTATCGCATTCTTGTGATTCCCCTGTTGGGTGGTTTCAGCTATTTTAAAGGTTTCCGACAGTTTTAATCATTATTTCCAGTCCAGTTATTTTTTTCTTAGTCAGACCAAAGACCTGGTTCTTTATCTAGGCTTGATCATTTTTGTTTTCATTATTTACCTTTCCATATGCTAGATTTCCTCTACACAGACGAGTATACACACAGGTTTGGTGAAAGGAAGTCGCGTATACGTGTTTTTCCCGTGCCACAGTCGCGTATGCATGCTTGTTTCAAAACTTCTAAGTAGCGTATGCTTGGGAAAATTTTGAAAATTTTGATTTTTTGACTTTTTGGTCTTGTCTGCTTGTGGAGACCTATTCCTACAGTGTCCTTTTAGTCTCTGGATTGTGTTGATAGTGGTTATTAGTCTTTTTCTCTCTTGTTTGGTTGAAGACTGGCTTATTTGGAAAACCTTGTTTTTAGAGCTTGCATTTCTGGTTCGAGTACCAAGATCTCTTTTTGGAGATTCTTGGTTGTTCTGCTTAATCAGGACAGAGAGCTTCTGCTCATATGCTCTTTCCTAACTTTGTGTTTTGCTTTGCACTTTAATTTTTTCCTGCTTTTCGGTTGGTTTTCTTGATTTCATTTGACTAGGTCTTGTTGCAATTTTTGAAGAGTCATTTTTGGGTCTTTGAAGTTTTTTTTGCTGCAAGATTGTGCTATTCTTCTGGGCTAAGTTACTGAGTTTCTTGTCTTCCTTTTTCTCGTATAAATCTTGCTACTAAGTGGCACTATAATATTTGGAGCATTTTTGTTGAAGTTTTTCTTGAAATTCAGAGATTGTTCGGCTTGGGAATTGGATAGTTCTTCTTGGTCTCTCTGAAATCTTCTTTTTATAAAATTCAAAAGCTCAAAATTTATTTATTTTTCCATTGCCTTTGTTTCGCATTTTTGTTTTGGTTTCTTTCCATATTTTGAAGCTTTGTTGAGATTTCTTGCCTTCGGTTTTTGACTTGATTTGGGAAGGGAATTTTCATTGGTCTCTTTCTCTTACTTCATGCATATTTTGGTGTCTTTATATCGAGAGTTTCTCATTTAGGAACTAGCTTTGTGGACAACCGGAAAAGTGATAGAACTGGGGGATTCTTGGAAACTTCTCTTTGCTTTGTTAGATTTTGCATCTTAGAATGGGCATGTTCTTAGTAATTTGCATTAGGTGCACTTAAACATTTGTAGTCTTTTTCATAAATTTTGCGAGTGTGAGGTTTGATATCTGAATAGAAAAAAAAATTAGTCTCGTAGAACCCGTGTAGAAATTTCTTTTCATCGAAAGGCAATTACTGCATTTGCATGTAGTTTGGTTTTCATTAATTTCTTTTCTGCATCATAAAACATCACGAGTTTCATTTCCATATTCCCTTGACTTAATATAACAGCCAACTAAAATAAGCGCATTAATTTAAAAACAACTAGCAAGTTTTTTATTAAGTGTCATACATCAAATAGCTAGGTTGTAGGACCTTGGATTAGGTGAGTGGAGAGTTAAATCTCCAAGGCCGCTCAAACTAAAACATAGAAGTTTATTAAATGAGTGAAATTCAACACCGTTAGGTGGACCGGGAAAGCTCTCCTCCAGAGAGTCAAGCGCAAGGGGAATTGAAGTTCAAGAAGAGAGATACCCCCTCTCCAATTTACTGGATCTTGCCTTAAGACTGTTCCGCCTGGCTGCTGACAAGGATTGGTGCCCTTAGTTGTCATTCCTAGGTTCCACACAGGTGACTGCGGGGGGGAATACCTGTGGTACCTGAGGCAGACGTCGTATCACTTCCAGCAATACTTCTCGAGGGTGGCCCGGTGAAGCTTGGGTACTTGCACTGGCAAAGGCTGTTGTTAGGATGTTGGCGTAACTATTTATGTTACCTTCGCTAGTAGGCCTAGGCCGTAATTATCCCAGACTACTTTCGGGAGGTCCTATTTTTCACTTTCTCGTATTTTGGTGTCCGGTCCTAATCACCCGGAGCAGAAATACCAGAAGGCTGCTTGCTTTGTTGCATCTTAGGGATTTTTGTAGTGAGTGCTCTTTGCTCCTAGCTTGCCTAGCTTTATACTTTTTTGAGTCTACTTAATTTGTTAAAGTGACTGATCAAGCGCCTCGTCGATCGAGGAGAGTTCGGGGGTTATCTCCCGAAAGTGTAGAGCCTTTTTCAAGAAGGCGTAGGAGTAATATAGCAGGTGAATATCACCCAGTGGTATCTGACGTAGTGGAGAGAGATCCTCCACAAGGGCTTCAAGGTTTTGTAGTTGGTTCCGGTGTTGGTTCCGAGAGGAGCTCTCCGCTCACCTCGAGAGTCTTATTTCCGGGAGAAGAAGAAGTAGAAGTAGAGGAAGTATCTCAGCTTTCTGAGTCACTTCCATCTCCTCTTCCTCCTGATTATCCGTTTGTTGTTGATTACATTGGACCTGAGTCAGAAAGACCAAAAAGTCATTATCCATCTTATTCATACCTTTCGATGGCCACGACTGGGAACGCGGCTTCAGCTGTGAGTGCTGCAGGCATTCAAACTCCTGCTTCAGTAGAAGGAGGAAGCACAATTGCTATATCTTTGATTGCTTCTAGTACTGCTATGTTTGGCTCTAGTTTCACCTAAGCACAAGCTTCTCAATCTGGTCCCTTTTGTTTTGGAATGCCGATTAGTGGAATTCCTTCGTTCTCCTTTTCCGCTGCTGCAATTGTGTTTGCACCCATGTCTTCCATGGCTAGTGGGTCAGCTTCTTTTCAAGGGTTCCCCTTCGGAAGTGGGCATATTCCTAGTTCGAATCCTTCCTTAGGGTATTTTCCTTTTACTTCTCAGACTCAGAGTTTTAACCCTTGGTCTGGAGGTCAGAGTTTGACTACCTTTACAGGTTGGAACCCTGTATTTACAGCAGTGGAGGCAGGGAATCAGTTTCTCGCTAGTCAATAAGGGAATGTTTCTTTCCCTTCGTCGAGTGCTTATCATGCTTTTTCCCCTCTTTCTAGCGCTTGGAACCCCTACCAAGGGGTTTCCTCTTTATTCACTACTTCGGGGAGGGGGGCGGGGGGGACTGGTCCGGTCTATGGTAACTCTATGTTGGGAGGGGGTCCTTCTCCAAATGCTGGGTCCTATGGCCCAAAATTTTCTACGAGTTCCTTCTGGAAACCTGGTGCCTCATCAAATCCAGGTTATTCTTTTCAGAATGTTGGGAATTCATCCTACCAAGGATTGAATCCTCAGGCTCCTCCTCATTTACCTTTTCTGGCAACGTTGAAATTTCCAGATTTGTTGAAATTGACGAATGATCTGATCCGATATAGTCTGGGGTGGCCTCTAGTTCCTACCAAACAACCTTCAGACATTCCAAAGTTTGAAGGCAAGAATGGAGAGGACCCGGCTGATCATATCACCACTTTCCATTTATGGTGTTCATCTAACTCCCTAATCGAGGATTCAATTAGGTTGAGGTTGTTTCAATGCACCTTGACTGGAAACGCTGCCAAGTGGTATATTGAGTTAACTCGGGGAAGTTTTGCTACTTTTGGAGATCTCGCTACTATATTTCTAAATAATTTCCAATTTCCTGTCCGTTATGATGTCGAGACTGAACTCCTAGCTAATTTTAAGCAGGACGACGCAACCCACATTTCTGAACATATTCAGGAATGGTGGAGAAGGAAGAGGCTTATTAAAGCTTATATTCCGGGAGAATTTCTTTTGGAATGGTTTTTGAAATCTCTGCAAGCAGATATTTCTAAGGATGTATCCCTCTCAGGGGTATTTTCCGAGGAGAAGGCTATTTTTAGGGCCCAACAGCTTGAATTGATATATTCTCAGTCTAGTGTCCTTCATAAATATTTGCCTAATGATCCTTGCTCCAAATTAGACATATCCAAGACTAAACCCGGTCCTCATGGTGACGGACTTATTGGGTCGATCAATAGTGGTGCAGCTAACCTTCTTAGTCAATTGCAGCAATTGTCTATACAATCTGCTTCTTCTGGTCAGGTTGTGCCTGCTGAGTCATCGCCTTCTCATTCTTTGTCAGTAAATGTCGTTCAGACTTCTAACCCTAAAGGAAATCAACAATCTAAAGGGAAGAAGAAGGGACAGAACAATAATAATAAAAAGGGCAAGAATGGGAAGGGTAATGCAAATAAATCCAACGAGCATGTTGGTGAGGGTCAAAAGGATAAAAAGAAAGTGAAGTTTCCATGCAAGTTATGTGCTAGAGACCATCTTACTCACTTTTGCCCTAAAATTTAGGATGTGCAGCGCTTGTTAGCTCAGAAGGGTTCTTCTAGTTCCTAGGCTATGTTGACAAACCCTTTTCCCCAAGGGCAACAGTTAGTTGTTGGCGCGAATCAAAATACTGGGGCTTCCTCTAGGGGCACCCAGGAAGGGGAAACTCCATCAAACATATACATGATAAGTGCTCATGCAGATATCACCACAAGATCCCGTGATTATGGCGAAGATGAGTCTTCGAAAGCCAAGGGTGCTCCCGATGGTACTGAGCCGCTTCATATTACGAAGCCTACTGTTGAGTCTATACCTCGGATGCCAAAAGCATCTACCAAGTGTACAACGATTAGTCCAAATGCCAAGGCTACCCAGAACTAATCTATTGTGGAAGATCTGGTGTAGAGTCCTTGTGCCATGTCGGCTCTTGAGGTGCTCCTGTCTTGTCCAGCTCAGCGCAGTGCTCTGCTCACTGCTATTGGGGCTGTCAATCCAAAGAACTATCTTGTGATTACATTCGATATTTCTAATTTTAAAAAGAGACTCCCCCATCATATGGCTTTTCATATCAAATCGTTGTTTCAGAAATTCAATATTTTTTGAACTGTCGTTGATGAGGGTGCTTCCACATGTGTGATGTCTCTCGCATGCTGGAAGGGAATTGGATCTCCCGCAGCTACTCCATCCGTTACTCTTCTGACTGTGTTTAATGGTCATTCTCATAGACCGCATGGTATTATCCCAGCTTTGCCCATCTGTGTTGGGGGAAAACTGTAAATATATAGGTTGAGATAGTTGATGCAAGCTTGGACTACAACCTTCTGTTGGGGCGAAACTAGATTTATGAGATGGATGTCATTTCATCCTCATTATTTCAGGTTATTTGTTTCCCCCACGAAGGGAGGATTGTTACAGTGGATCAAATGGACTGTTCTCCTATAGACCCGAATGCATCTACTGACTCAACTATTCCAAAGTTGGATAATGCCAAGCTGCCTGTTGAGAATTTAGGGGTTGGAATGTATTCTTCTTTAATGGTACTTTTGATATTCCACCTCCTACCATTCATATAAATGCAATTTCATCCTCTAGGGCTCCTATTCGAAGAGATTTCTTCAGAACTCATTATTTTTTGGATCCTTGGACCTTGCCTTCCCCTACCTCCACATTAGCGGAAGGTCAAGTGGGTGGAATGGCATTTCTGATGTCTGCAGCTGAGATTGCTTATCAATATATTGTTGACTCTGCAGAGTCCATTCCGGCTCCTCTTTCTCTGGAAGATTTGGATGGCGATGTGGCTCCGGCTTGGACACTTAGTTCTTCTTCCACCCAGGATTTCCTTGATACCACTCTTCCATCTGAAGAGGCCATCCTGGAAGCTATGACTGGTATAGATAGACCATGGGATAATTTGCATCATTGATCTTAATTTTTACCTGATTTGAGCGAATTTGAATCAAGTTTTCCGAGTCCTTTGTCTCCTAGTCCTATTCACCCAGTCCTAAACCATTTAGCACCAGCACAGGTATATGCTGAAGGGAACATGGCTGTGATTTCTCCAACTATCCTGGTGAACATTTCCAGGGATCCCAATGTTATAGAGAATGTCTTCATTGGAGCTGAATGTTCCCTTGAAGAGATTCAAATTTACACCGATCTCTTTAAAGAGTTTAGGGATGTATTCGCTTGGTCTTATGAGGAAATGCCTGGTATAGATCCATCTATTGTCCAGTATGAGATCAAGACTTATGAAAATGCTAAGCCTGTGAGAAAAAAACTTCGTCTGGTCAATCCTAGGAAGGCTACAGCTATCAAAGCTGAGGTGGAGAAGCTGCTCAAGGCGGGATTTATTTTCCCTTTTCCTTTGACAGAGTGGGTTTCAAATATTTTTCTCGTAGATAAAAAACAAGGAACAATTCAAGTTTGCATTGATTTCAGAGACGTTAATAAAGTATGTCTGAAAGATAATTACCCCACACCATTTATAGAGAAAATTATTGATGAGTGTGTCAGTAATGAGATTTTCTCCTTCATGGACGGTTTCTCTGGATATAATCAGATTACTATCCATCCTGAAGCTTAGCATAAGACTGCCTTTATTTGTACCTGGGGTACTTTTTCTTACAAGAAGATGCCTTTTGGTCTTAAAAATGCTGGGGCTACGTTTCAGCGGGCCATGTCATACGTCTTCCACGACATAAAACATATTATCGAGGCATATTTGGATGATTTAGCTGCTCGTTCTCGAAAGAGAATTGATCGTCCTGCTCACCTCCGTCAAGTATTTGAACGATGTCATTTCTACAAGATTAGGTTGAATCCGAACAAGTGTGTTTTCGCGGTTACATCCGGTCGGTTATTGGGATTCATTGTGTCATCGGAAGGGATTAGGGTAGATCCCTTCAAGGTTGAGGCAATACTTCGGTTGCCTCCCCCGTCGTCTATTCGTCAACTTCAAAGTATACAAGGAGAAGATAATTTTATTCGGATATTTATCATAAATTATGCTGAAGTTACCAAAGGATTTATGAGATTTTTGAAGAAGGGAGTTCCATTCTTTTGGGATGACTTTGCTCATCGCTCATTCAATGCTTTCAAAAAAGCATTGACCTCTTCTCCTATATTGAGTCCACTTGATTATAGCAGGGATTTCCTTTTATATCTTGCAGCAGTAGAATCTACCATTGGTATGGTTCTGGTTCAGGAGGACAATGCTCTGGCAGAGCATATTATATACTATCTTAGTCGAGGCTTGGTAGGACCTGAACTCTGGTATACTCCGATAGAGAAGCTAGCTTTAGCAGCTGTTCATGCTGTACAACGACTCAGACACTATATTCTTCTACGAAAAACTTATGTTTTGGCAGCATCCAATCCATTTCAGTTTGTTCTCAGTATGCGAGTGATTGGGGGCAAATACAATAGATGGATTGTGATTTTGCAAGAATTTGATCTTGAGTTTATGTCTGCCAAGTCTAAGAAGTCATTAGTTTTCATGGAATTAATCTCCGAGTTTCCTTGTGGAGAAGAGGTAGTTTATGATGAATCCTTCCCGGATGAACATTTGTTTCTCATCTCTCCACAGGATCCTTGGTATGGAGATATCATTGTGTATCTTCAGACTGCGAAGTTTCCCTGTGATTTTTCGAAAGATGAGCGCCATAAGTTGCGTCACTTGGCTAAAAATTACTTGATTATTGGTGATGCTTTATACCGTCGAGGGGTTGATTCAATCCTGAGACGTTTCTTAATTCTCGAAGAAGTTGAGGCTGTACTGAATGATTGCCACAGTGGAGCTTGTGGTGGTCATTTATCTAGGCTTGCTATAGCCCAAAAAATTTTGCGTGCTGGATACTTTTGGCCTTCAATTTTCAAAGATTGTATGGAGTCGGTCAAAAAGTGTCATCCGTGTCAAGTCTATACTCGAAAAATGCGCGCTCATCCAGCTCTGCTTTTTCCAGTCACTACTGTCGGTCCCTTTACAAATTGGGGTATTGATTATACTTCTTGTAACCCGCCCTTGGCTAAAGGTCACAAGTACATTATTGTAGCAGTAGACTACTCTACGAAGTGGGTCGAGGCTATGCCTACTTTTGGGAATGATGGTGAGACAGCAACTCCTTTTCTTTTCAACCAGGTTATTGCTCGTTTTGGTATTCCTAGAGAGATTGTCACTGATCATGGCAGTCATTTTCAGAATAGCATGATGGTTGAGTTGGCTCTAAAATTAGGTTTCTGACATGAAAATTCATCTCCGTATTATCCTCAGGCCAATAGGCAAGTGGAAGCCGTGAACAAATCCTTGAAGACCATTCTTCAAAGGACAATTAATAAATCTCAATCCAACTGGCATATCATGCTATATCCTGCACTTTGGGCATACAGGATGTCAGTAAAAGTTGCGACTGGCTTTACTCCGTTTCAACTAGTTTACGGGCTGGAATCCATATTTCCCATTGAATGTGAGATTCCTTCTCTTAAGTTAGCTGTTGAGCTTCTTCCTGACAGTTCTAGTCTTGAAGAACGTCTCCTTCATCTGGAACATCTCGATGAGCAGCGTTGCGATGCCGCCACGATGAATGAGGCACATAAGAAACGAGTCAAAGTTCAGTACGATAAGGTGGTCAAACCTAGGGTTTTCTCGGAAGGCGACCTCGTTTTGGTCTATGCCCAAGAGAAGGATGCCCTGGGCATAGGAAAGTTTAATTCTATGTGGTATGGCCCCTTTATCGTTAAAAAATTCCTTAAAAAAGGAGCATATGCCTTGGTTTATTTTGAAGGAAATGAGTTGCCGGAGCCCAAAAATGGGCTCTATTTGAAAAGGTATTATGCCTAGGCTTCGGGCTGACATTTTTCTTTTGTATATAGTAGTTTTTATTTTTGTCTGGATTTTAGGTCTTTGATGTGATGGTGATGTTTTTGATCTTCTTTGGTAGGTTGTGTCGAATGTCATGAGTCATTATGGTTTCGCCGATGGTGCTAGTAGACACACCCAGAACTTGGCTTCCGCGGCTTTGGTGCTTCATCATCCATCTGGTCAGCGGTTAGTATCAAGAGGAGTCTGCATTGGTCCTGCTTCCAATAATATAGCAGAGTATGCTGCAGTTATTTATCTACTCTCGGAGGCAATATCTTTGGTTGTTGATTCATTGGTAGTTTTCTTGGACTCCCAGCTGGTGGTGTCACAGTTGAACAATACTTATCGGGTTCGAGATCCATTTTTACTCCGGTTATTTTTGAGGGTACATTTGTTACAAAGATCATTTCAATTTTTAACATTCATTCATATTCCTCGAGCAGACAATTGGATGGCAGACTCATTAGCTAATCAAGCAATTGATTGGCATATTAATCATTCCATACATTAAAATTTAATCATAAAAAACATCATGCATTTTTATACATTTGTCACATCACATCATAAATCGCTATATATATATATATCTCATCAGAGTGTTCAAAAAACTATACAAAATTTGGATCCATAAGTCATACAAAATTAGGGCTTATGCTCGATCATGTTCAGTATCAAAAAATATACAGTCATCCGGTAATCATATCTATCTACTCCTGTGGTCCCTACCCAAAATTTGTGTTCCTATAGAACACGATCACAGTAGTGACATGGCGGAATAACCACACCCAGTCACGTGGTACTCCCACTAACCATCTCTGGATGGCCTTAGGTAGATCTTCCACTGCAGCCATAGGCACTTGGCGAGTTAAACCCTCCAAGTTCCTATGTACAACATGGACGGTCCTGTCTAGGCCTACAGTATCCGCCTCGCCTCTGCGGCGCTTATGCTGTGAGTAGCCCTCAGGACAGACTGGTCCAATATCTATATCATGATCATCATAATATTGTAAGTCATTTTGAATCCAATCAAAAACATTTTTTGTTTTCACATTTTTCTTCACATATATTGAAATCCAAAAAAAATCATATAATTCAAAAATTGCAATCTTACCGATTGTGCCCCATGCCACGCCAGGTGAAAGGACGAGGTTTGGATCACCACAGAAATCCATCTCGGCATAGGGGTAGTCCTCCACGGTGATGATTTTTTCTCCCCACCATTGGAAGAACTCATCATCCCAAGTGGTTCGGGGAACTTCACTTCCCCCCAGTCTCTTCATCAAATCTGCCCATCGGGAAATTCTTGGGTCTCTTGGGCTGTTGATTGAAGAGATCACTTTGGGTCGAAGCCCAAGAATCTTCTCAAAGAAGAATGTCATCAAGATGGTTCCATATCCGAAATTTTTTGTTTTTGCTTTCCGGATGGAAGTCAGTTGTTGCTTCATGTTCATTAGTAGAGCTGTACACCAATCATACAGGTGAGCTAGGCATTCCACAGCTATGCTCATCTGAGTCCTGGATGCCTGATGCAAGGAAGCAGATCTTTCTACCCTGACAATGGTGAATAGGAGAATCTTCATGTGTAGATCTCTCAAATCTTTTATAGCAATCTGAGTCCCTACTTTCTTGGACCCCTCTACACAATAGGCGTGGACATAGTCATCCACGGTAAGCCCTCCCAAAGGCTTGCTATGCAAATCTACTGGGTCTCCCCTCTGTGAGAGTCCAGTAATGAAGTATATGTATTATACCTCTATGTGTATGGGCATTTGATCTATCACGAAGCAATCTTCCTCCGGTTCCCAATAATTTACTAGCATTTCAAGTAACCGGACGTTACTCTTCATATTTGGCATTTTGAAAAATTTGAGCAATCCACAATTTCGAAGGATATTGAGCGATAATTGATCTTGCATTACTTCATTATCGATTGCACTATGCTCACGTTCCCTCCAGGTGATATTCATCCTGAAAAAATTCATTCATTTCTCCATTAGAAACACTTTTTTACATTTCGGGTTGCGCATACGCGACTTACCCTGTACACAGTCGCGTATATACGCGGCTTGGTCCATATGAACCCGTGTATGCGCAACGCCCTAAATTAAAACAAATATTTCGACGGTGAAATTTCTGAATTTTAACTCTATTAATGGACAAAATTGATAATAATGATGGATTAAGAGCTTACCTAACTGATTCGGCGAAGTTTGATCACTGATTGCTCCTGTTTTGACGAAAGAGGGTTTTTCTCGACAGCTCTTTTTCCCAAATCAGCAAGTAACAATGAACCAAATGTGAGGTAACATGTGTATTTATGCCCATAAATTGAATTTTTTTGCAAAAATTTGTTATGCCTATTTTTTCAATCTATCTTAAGCTGCATAACCCGGATGCTTGTAAGTGCCCAAATTGGTATAATTTCAAGTACATTTTGATGAAGTTGAGATTTTTTCGGTTTTTGATCCATGCTTGCTGACCTGTCATGGCTGGTATATGATCTTCACTGGCATATAGGTTAGGAAATCCACTTTCCGTTGCATTTTGCATACTAGCCTCCATTCTTATCACTTGCCATAGGGTCGATCCCATCAGGTCATGAGTATTTTACCCATTTCACTCGCTGATTATTTAATCATGACTTGGTGGTATATCCTTCCTTTACATGGGCTTCCTAGTTAGTTCCTCGCTAGCACTTGTTGCACATGCTGCGTTTTATGTAGGCTCGGGAGTCCTCTTTAGTCCCGCCATGACTTATGTGTTGAAGCTTCATTCTTCTTCACTATCATTTTTTCTGGCTATTACCCTAGAGGCTCCCTGGTGTTGTTGAGTTGTATTACTGCATTGCATATTGGCTACTTGTTTATCCTGGCCTTTAGCCAGCTTCATTTGGACTCGATATTTTAGCCATCTTTTGACCTTGACTGTCTGTACAAGTTAACCATTGCATGCACTTAGCTATCGCGACTTGACACCCTTTTTACCCATGGATGGAACATTCCTTTGAGTATCTCTTACCAGTTTCCGCCACATTACATTGAGCATAGGATCGTTCCTATCTCGGGAACTAGTGCATATGTTTCTTGATACTCGTTCTATCCATTATACCATAGCATTCTTTTATTCTTTTTCAGGCTTATTATATGAAAAAGACAAAAAACTAAAATATAACAAAAAGAGTGGGAACGGGATGTTACTTTGTAATTTGATGGCAGTACAGTATTAGTTTGTTGCCCTTGAACAAAGCACATACAGTTATATATTTCCTTCATTTGGGATGGTTTTAGTTTCGACCTAGGTTCAGCTTTTTCCTTGTTTCACTGGTCAGTCCTCCCCCGATTGGTTATCTCTTCCAATCATATGGAGAGTTTGTTTTTTCCTCCTGCATAACAGACTTATACATTGTCATTTTTGACTGCCATGGTCATCACGAGTCGTGATTTTTTTCAAGGGAAGTTTAACCAGAGTCGGCCATTCTACGGTGTCTTTTGACTCATTATTCAGTCGGCCTTCCCGGTCTTGTTAGTATATTGTTCTATCACATCAGATGTTTTGGTCTTCTTCTCGTGCTAGTTTGAGAAGGTCTCCATTGACTTCTTGCTGGCGGGTTTGTCTCTCATCGACTACAACATATTGCTCTGAGAGTAAACCTAGAGCTGCACCCTAGCCCTATTTCCATCATTGATAGGTGACCTTGTGCTCAGCATTTTATCATCATTATGGGTCTTTGACTGAGTGGTTTTACTTGTGTTCGACATCAGCATACATTATCACACTTGGGATTCGTGCAGTACCTTGATTTCCATTTGACCCTATCGGTGGATATCTCGCCTTTGTGACAGCTTTCATTATTGGTTGGTTCAGAGGGTTTCTTCTGTGCACTAGCTTCATATTGTGCATTTTGGAAATGTACTTCGGTTTGGTTCCATCACTCTGCTTCGTTCGATTCCTTCCAAATCTTGTCCTGCGGGTTACACTCGCGCTGGACTGATGTGGGATGCCTTAATGCCTTCCTTCCAATAGATATTTTCCCATCGACTCCGACTCATTGCTTTGGGAATAAGGTCTAGAGTCTTTTGTTAGTACCTTAGGTTTTGCAGTCATCAGTGGCAGACTCTTCGCTATCGACAGTGGGGATTCATCATTGCCTCCTGATTGGTAGATTCTTCCAAGTGTTCGAATTTAACTAATTCATTCGCACTTGTTAGATTGTACTGGGGCACCTTGACACTCATTTTCATTATCAATGGGTTGTCTCGCGTTTGTTAATAGTATACATTATTGACCGGTAATCAAACGATTTCTCACATGGTCGACTTTAGCTCATTTATTCCCATTGTGTAGAATTGTGCCATCGAGATCGGTGAAGACCTCGGGTTGCATCAGCATCTTTCGGTTCACTTTTGACAGTCTATTTAGTTTCTACCAATGACACCTTCCACCCTTATATGTTGCAGTGCCAGTACAACAGCATCCTATATGTTGGCTCCCGAGTTGCGTGATTGTACCATGTGTTCCACCCCTTATGATTTGGTACCTGGAGATTTAGTTACTTTTGTGATCAGACATCCATTTTCAGTATTACTGATCAGTTTGATATATGTGATACTTGGACATTGATTCTGACTTGTACTTCCAGGCCGTGCTCAGTTGATTCATTGTGTACTTTCAGTTCAGCTATACTTGTATACATTTTGGATCTATTCTGTACTCTCTATATGGATATATCTTTGACTGAGCATGGGTATGCCCGCCTCAGACATGAGCTAACTCTCTGTTTTCTTTCATTGGTTTTTGGCAGGCTGAAATCTGGTGAAGTCCTCTCTTGTCCTCACGAAGTTCTTTCTATGCACATAATACATTTCGGCCATCATGTACCCCTTCTGACCTGATGTATTAGGGGGCATTTGTTATAGCATCATTTTTCACCCTCATGTGATTGATGATTGTCTCTTTGGCCTTGGGCACCCATTCCCACAGACTTGAGTAAAAATTCATAAAAAACAGTGTTTAAAATCCCATACACGAGTATGCCTAGACTTTTCCGCATGTATACGCGAGTCCAGAGATACTTTTCCACGTATTCCATTAAAATAATTAAAAAATATATAAAAATCCCTATTTTCGAGGCTGGTTTGATGGTTATTCCTATAATTCAACCACCCCAGTCCATGGCCAACTATTTCCAACAGATTGAAACTACTTTGAGGGAGTATAAAAGACCCTCATATGCATGGCCTAAGGGAGAGAGAAAATTATGGACATTATACTCTGTTGGATCCCAATTCAAGTCTGATTTCCCGTGCCTCCTGCACTTCCCAGATTTTTACAAGAAAACCTTGTTTCCTAGAGATGTTCATCAACTTATATGTCATTTCGTGTGCACAAGTCTTGAAAGAATCCTAGTGAGGGAAGGGCGGGATGGATCCGGACGACGGTCTGTTCGAAGATCGTGGAAGGATTCAGGTGATCTCTCCACCTTTATATTATTGTACATGATGTTCGTAATGAAGAAGAACCATCTTGTTCCCGAATTCACGTGTTAATATCTACTTGCATATGTGAAAAGGTTGTTAATTAAGCATTTATTATTGTTTACATGATGTTTCACTTGGATTACACTGACATTTAGGAAAGATATATGTTGTACAACTAGATTTCCGTGCATGTCTGTTCTTGATTTCCAGGTTGAAGAGGAAGAAGGGTTGCTGGGGGTTTGGACCCCACGGGATCTACATCAAACATAGGATCTACGGGTGAGTTCTGCAATCGATGTTATCTAGTTTTTAGTATACAAGTGTGGTTGTGTGAGTCCTTCTTGAATAGCATGCCTTGATCTGTGGAGGTTTTTGACCCAACGACCTCTAGGGAGTTATTTCCCGAAACATGAAGCCATGGGAGGATGAGGCAATGAAATTGTCTCAGGACCTTGATATTGCAGTCTGAAACCTAAACTAGACGTTGTAGAGCATCACTTTGGCCATTGAAGGGTTAACTTCAAAGAAGCTGGTAATACGATACAAAGCACAACGGATCAACGTGCAAGTGTCTTGGAACCATTTTATTCTTCTGTCGAAGAGCTCCAGAATAAAATGAATAATCTAGTGCCAGTGTGACTCGGGACGAGTCACAAGATTGTGTTGGGGGCCTGTTGGAGTGGGGTACCCTGAGTTCGAAGATTTTTTTGCTATACTTTTGTAATATATTTAGTCGTGCGCAGGGGCTTTGGGGTGGTCCAAATCCCCTCATAAGTTGTAATGGGTAAAAAGGGTAGATGAAAGGGCCACAAACCATAGTTTACAGACCATAAAGTAGCGCAGGCTAATATTATAAATAGATGTATAGATTGAGTCTAAGAAGGCATTTTTTTGGATAATTCTGAACTTTGATGATAGATTTGGATAGTTTGTGATATTTTATGTGGATTTTCTGGGTAGAAGTTTCCTGTTGGCTGTGTGAGAGGAGACCTTAGTCCTGTTGTGTGCATACCCCACTGGCTATTTGCATGGGTTGTTGAAGGGTTTTTTATGAAGGATCTGAACTAATATTAATAAAGGAATGTTGTTGTGGATATCTGATTCTGAAATGCGTCTAATTTCTATGTTATGAATGTTTATGCATCTTATTTACTATTCATGTATTCCCTGTAATTAGATCTCTTGTACAATTGTGTTTTGGGTTTATGTGAATGCTTATTGGATAGATCTGATGGTATGAGGTTCTGATATTATGTGCTAAGGGTTATTACTTTGATTATATATGTTGTGTTAACTTGCACAAGATAGTCTTCATATTTGACCTAAATATGTCTGTAAGGGTTTCCTGGTTAGGGCTTCTGTTGCATAGGTCTGTTTATGGTTACTTTAGATCTTAAGGCACCCACATCATTCAAACCTCTCTCAGGCTGTGGAAATCTGGTTCCAACACCCCCCCATACTGCTTCGGGTGAGACTTTGACTTGCGCAAGCAAGTCACTCCCAAAAGAGCCAGTAGTAAGATGGTTTTGTTGGTTAACCTCAACTCAGAATCTAGATTAGAACCCCTCAAAAAAACATTATATTAGGTTTTTTCCCTAACAACCATGGTTTCTCTAAGATATAAAACAACCATTCTGTGTTTGGATTGGAAAATTCATGATAATCCTCTTGAAAACCCCAAAATCTGTGAAAATATGATTTTTCAATTAGAGCCACAGGATTACGATGAGAATATTGAGAGGTCAAATAGACTTGATCCTATCATGTAAGCATTACAAGGAAGTTAGGACTTGACATAACCATACATGAGTGTAGAAGTGCCTCAACTGCTTGAAAATTACCCGTATGGTGAGATGTTAAACCACAAAAATGAAAGGACGTAAGATAATTGTCATTGGATGTGTTGATGGGAAAATCGTAAGTTAAACGACAGTCATCAGAAATAGAATAACGATCAGATGCAATGATTAAAGCATCAGATTCCCAGTTTGTAATTACCAAAGATAATTAATTTGAATAGTATCGCAAATTCTTTGCATAATAGAATCCTATTCCTCACATGATGAGCGTAACAAACCATTTTCTTGTAATTGGTTACACACTGAACTAGCATTGCAATCATCGAAAGAAGTAAAAAGGAATTTTAGTATAATAAACACTTGAAACCAGTGAGGGTAAAATGAGTGAAGAATATTTTGATTCATCAAATAATGTATACATTCACTGATGCTCAAGAGGATTACAAGTGTGATGAATAAAAACATTAGCATAATAACATTCACAAGAAGGATCGGGAGTCGATTTTTTCCAATAGAATGATACATGTATGACTCCTTTTTCCACAGATTATCTTTATAGTAATAAAATTTACTATTCCATTATTCTATCAGAGATCGACATTCCAAACCTAAGTTTGATACAAAATATTTTCATGAAGAAGAATCATCTGAAAAAGAAACTTGAATCCGATCAGAAATCAAATGTTGAAAGTTCCAGATATTCAAGAAAGAATTTACATCGAGTGACACCATGCACAAATAAGAGTTCTACAAAGAAAAACATGCTTGACTCAGTTCAGGGGTGTTGCTAGAGTTGTGAGATCCTCACATAACCATTAACAGAAGTTTAAGTTCCTTGACTCCCTCTCAAGTCCAAAAACTTTCTAGGATTGTAAAATCACATTCTGAAGATTGAACTAGATCATACACGATGTGAGAATAGCCGCTTTGACTTATTTCGATGAGATCACTATTAACCAGGTGGAATCCATCTTTGTCACTGATTCAATCAAAATTTACAACTTCGACAACCAGATTAATCAAGTCGGAATATTCTTCTGATCGTAAATCTAGAGATGTATGAATAAAATAAATTTCAAGAGCAAGCTTATTTGAAGAGTTCTCTTCATGAAAAATAAGATATGATTTCAGATGGAAAGGATACTCAATGATCTAATTATTTTCTCTTTCATCATGAATAACCTCACTACATTGTATCAATTGAGAATTGAACTCATGTGATGAATAACTTGAAGAGCATGGAGTATCTTCAGCACATGTAGAAACATCATAAACATGAGAGCACAAGGCATAGTTGGATGGAGAGGAAGTTTCAATAAGATTATTTTCTTCATTTGAAACAGATTCTAGATCTAAATATTTCAAATTAATATTTTCATGAGAAAAGAAAAGATCATCTGGTGCACTTTGGCATTCATCATCACATACATCAACAGAAATATCATCATTAGAATGATTTTTTCCCAATACTATGGATCTAAAAAAATGGATTTCATTTGATTCATTACCAAGATTAAGATATTCAATATTAGCCAAGAGTGAGGAGACACCATCTCCACATGGAGGACTTTGAAAAAGAGAAGAAATATTGAAATAATCTTCACCTTCCTTCTACTCTACCTGCATAATGTGACTATCTTGAACCTGATCGCAATTTGGACCAACAACTTGAATATTAGGAGAGTGTGAAAAACTATTTGATGGAGCAGATTGATCAGGCAGATCACAGTATAAAGAGTCATGACAAGTAGATGATAGAGGATAATATAATTCCAAATTATATTCAATACTAGAGTTATGGGTCTTAACACCATCTTTAGGAATGGAAAAAAAAAATTCACCTTAGGCTTCATGAGCCATTCTGGGATTTCCTCTATTAAATTTGAGTCATAAAAAGCGGAAGGAGGAAAAAAATATGGATTAGGAATTTGATGTGTATAATTCCCAACTTTACAATCATCAAAAGGAGACACCCACATCACAACCGGAAAAGGAGGAAAAGGAACAAAAAGAATAGTAGGTTCCTCCTCTGAAATTAGGGGTGTCTCTTGGTTTACAAGAGTTGGGGATGAAGAAACATAAAATGGTATTTATCCACTGTGCAAAGAGATATTAAACAAACACTAAAAATTTTGTTTTAAGAAATCCCAATCCCTGTATTCTTGAATAAATTCATAACAAAGGTGAGGGAATCAATTAGAGAAATCCTAAATTGATTCATTAGGCTTCATTATTAATTAACTAATTCTATTTTAAGAACATCATAGTAATCATAACAATCCAAGACTTGAGAAATATCCAAGAGGAAATTATGAAAATAATGGATGATGGAAGCAGATGTTAAGGTATGAAACCATCGATTAACATGACCTTCAAGGGTGAGGAAGAAAATGATAAATGAAAAATTTTCATCGTCAATCTTGTAACATTCATAAAACTTGAGAAAATCAAGGATGTGTTTCATTATGGATGTTCCATCCTCACCATCAAATTTTAATTGAGACAAGTGATAAAGAGGCTCATCGGGAATTAAACGTTTACAAGGGTATAGGTTATAAAAACACCTCTGGACTATAATTTGAGGATGAGTCATTTTATATAATAGGTTCAAAGTAGAACCAACATGCATCACTTGTAATCTATCCTCCTTATATCGCCAATTGTTGACGGTAATAGAAACCTATCAACCAAGAGGGTATCCCTTATATGAAGTTACAATTAAACCTCACATCATTTGGAATAGGAGCCCCATCTGGAGTATCGACTCAGCTGTCATATTTCCTTATGGATTTGTCTTGGCTATAAATTTAGGCACAAGAGAGAAATACACATGTACCTTCAGATCAAAAAGTGTGTTTTATCGGTAAGTGTTTGTTTGTAGGTGTGTCATTGTTCTTTTACTATAGAGGGAGAGAAATAAGCGAGTCTATAAGATAGAATTAATAGTACCACCCTAATAGAGAGACATGCAACCAAGAGGGATTTGTCTAACATCCAGCAGAATAGTCTACAAATATGTGATAGTCATTACATCCAATATACAATAAACTTGTGTCTAACATCCAAAGAAATATTCCACAAGGATGTGAAAACCATAGCAGCCATTACAACACATTCTCATTATGATAAGTAATAAAATAACCGAAATAGTTAAACTAATTTAGTGTAGATGAAAGAAAACATAAATTACAAAAATCCACAAAATAGTCTTACAAATATTCATAATCGATGCATGCAGAACATGCTAGCCATGAGGCTTTTGTTATCAAGTAAAAGTTCCAAGACACATGTATACAATGAATGCCACTAGCAACAATAGTGGAGTGTTGGAGCTAGTCTTTGCTCCTCAAAAGTACTAGCTTGTCTCTCTAATGCCTTGTGGGAGGAGCCAAGGTGAAAAAGTCCCTTTGTTCATACAATGAGGATGTATATATAACCAATGGGGAGGTTATGCTTCACCTTCCTTGCGACTCTTTGACTACCCTCATGAATTTTTGACTTCCCGTGACTTTTCAACTTTACATGAATCTTCATATTTTGTACATTTATTTTTTACTTCCACTTCAAATTAAATTTTCCAATATAGAATTACATAATCCACAAATTATGTGGCACATGATGAATCATGACAAGACATGACATGACATGACACTGATGACATGGACTACATGATGATGTGGCAATGCCAAGCTGTCCTTATTTCTTCTTATTTATTATTTTCTTCATTAAGAGATGTATCGAATGCTTCATCTTCATGAGAGATATGCTTTGCTCCTCATATCTACCCTCCAAACGGTTGTAAATCATATGGAGTGTTCATACTGTCCTGATTTTTTATCTTCAGTTGTATTCTAGTGTTCCTTCATCTTCTTACCTGACAATCATATTATCTCCTCAAATCCTTAGGTGTCTTCTAGATTTTCCTCCTTCTCCATCTCCTTCTTCATCATATTTCCATAGCATGATAGAATACCTACATATGCAATTAACTCATGACAATATGACATCAGTACGAAAAACCATAGTCTTAGATGTTGCATGAGTATCCACTGACTGAACATGAATCGAGTGTTGGTCAGAGGGAGAGGCTCAATGACGATGCAGTTGTGCATATTAGGAAATTAGTGGTGGAGCTTGACCTCTGAGACTGCACAATGCATAGTTCAGGCTGGACTAGGCAAGAAAATTGTGCAATTTTGGGACCCAGTGAGCCAAGTTAAGGGATTCTTCACTATTTCATCCAAGTGCACAACTCTAGGAGGAAGAGAAAACCTGGTGATTTTGAAGTTTCATAGCTCCAGATCTCAAGGTTTGGGCTTAAGTTCTGAGAATATGCAATATGCATTTCAGGCCTAGATCGAGGGCATGATTTTACAGTTTTGGAGGCCAAGGCTTAGGCTTGAACACTAAAATTGTGAAATGCGTAGTACTAGAAGGACATGAGGCCATGTGACTAAGTATTTGCATCATTTAGGAGCTCAAGAATGAGGCTTTAGGACTGACACTGTGCAATGCGTAGTATTGGCTTGGCTAGAGAGAGAGATTCCCTAGTTTAGGGATTCAGGGGTTCGGCTTGAGCACTAAGGTTGTGAAATGTGCAGTTATGGGAGGCAGAGACTACACATTGAGCAGTATGAAAAGTAAAATTTGTTTCTTAAGGGCTGAGACTACACAATGTGTACCTCAAAAGGGTTGGATGAAGCTAGGTTTTCTGGTAGGGAAATTTTCCAAATTTGACTTAGTGTGGGATTCGTGCAAGTGATGTGAACAGTGAAAATATTTTATTGTGATCATACAACTAGAACACTTGATGACACAATCATAGATCACCCATAAAATATGAGAAAATTTCTTCCCTTAGTGTGATATCTTTGTGACAACTTATGACAAGTGAGACACCAAAGATACACTTTATGACGACTATGACGACACTTGTGCGGAAATGTGTGAAACTTTGGAAATGAGTGTGAAACATACCTACATGATAAGAAAAACTAATTATCACAAATATTTCCCCTTGAAAAAGCCCAAAAATCCACTTTAACTGATAAGAGGCAATACCCACACCAAAAGACAACACTTTCTATATGAAAACAGAAAATGTGAGTGACACTCTGATATGCAAAAAATGGCAAAAAAAAACACATGATAGGGTGAACATAACATGAAAGTGTCACTAATTAAATGGAAATTATGTGAAATCAGAGGTCGTAAATATAAAAACTAACCCTTGTGATGGTGAAAGTGTGCAAAAGTGACAATTGGATAAACTCACCAAAATAGAAGTATGATCGGAAACAAAGTGAGGGAACCTCAATGTCATTGTGAACTCACTGTCAACATGGATTAGAATTCACACAAACACAATCTTAATGGATTATGCTATCCTTGTTCTATCTTGCGTAAAATAATGTGATCTTGAACTTGTTGCAAACTGAGCATGTGTGATAAAGTGACTTCGAAACTTATAATCCAGGAATGGAGGTCAAAAGAATTAGCTAACCAAGAAGTGACTATGAAAATACCAATCACAAGATCCATAGTAGGCTATAAAATTCTAGTGTAGGAAAAATTTTGGAGGGTGTTTTTCACAATGAAAACATAACCGTAGAATTGTGGGAGCAACAAGGGCAATGTTGCTTGACTAAGGCCTACCACTGCACTTGTGGGTAGGGGAATGAAACAAAATAGTGTATTTGTAGAACCAAAGTCTTCATTAGATTCTGGGCATGATTACACCAGAGGAGGCTTTATAGGGGAGAAATTTGGATTAATCACACTAAAGGATTTTTGGAGCCTCTATTTATTGCCATTTCTCCAAAAAAATCAAGAAAGAAGATTGATATGACAGAATAATCGTGGATATTTATGGGTTACATAGAAACTTGTCACAACTACCGTGTGTACTTTTCATCCCTCAGAATGACAGGTTTGTGAAAAGTTGTAAAATTTTATGAGAAGAAAGTGACGTGGTGCTCTCTTGAGAGGGACCTTCAAATCCCACCATGTAATGTTCCAAATGGGGAAAAATAAGCTCAGTAGGGAATATATTTAGATATTCCACTATGGAATCACAATAATATTGAATCAGACCAATAGATATAAACCATATATAGACTGGTAGGGCATTTACTGGCTATATCACCTCTAAAGAGAGGGTGAAAACCAGAGGCTTCCTGGCTCGTTCCAGACTCCGTCTATAGAGGATTGGTGAAGCACAAAAAGTAAGGGAGTATCACACTCCTATTGGAGTTTTAAGCCCTTGGGATCCTTAGATCTACAGATCTAAAGAATGGATCCAAAAGAGGAGAAAAAAACCAAACAAGGAAGAAGTGGGAAATTGCAGTTTCAGGAAAATCAGCAAGAGGCTCAGTGAGAACGCTGTATAAGAAAATGGGTGCAAAAATAATGCAGGTCAGGTCTTGGTTCCTCTATTGTGGGATTTTTGTGACTTGTGTGATGAATTTCAGGAAAAAAAATGAGCTTAAGTCCCTTAAACAAATCTCCCACGAAGCTGACTAGCTAAAAATCAACTAAAGAGAAGAGCTTCTGCAACAAGAAAACCCAGCAACCAGAATTGCACAGTTTTGCCAAATAATCAGAGGAGGTCAGATTAAAATGTCCAAAGTACAAATAGATACATCAGATCAATAATATAAATGATCCTCCCTTCAATCTACATCAAAATGCCATGAACAATATAGCAGAAATTCTTCAAGAGAGGAAACTCCGGCATATGTAAAATTGAAAAAATGAAGGAACAACGTTTCTCTATGAGTGCTTCAGTAGTTAAAAATTAAAACATAGATCTACAGCAGATCTATGGCTGTAACATCAGATCCATACCAGATCTGGAAACTACTCAGCCTCCTCTACAAGATCCCCTTTGGATTTCATCAAAATAATGCATGAATAAGTGTAGATCTAAATTATAAGCTACAAGACTGCATAATACACAGAATTTTTGAAGATGATGTTATTATAATAGAGATAAGATCTGAAATATCTTAGAACAGTAGCTACTTCAAATATTTACAAAGTGAGAGGCAAGCCTCAGTTACTTCAGATATTCCATTGCACAAAAACTGAAATAACATTAAAACCCCAAGTGCAGAAAACACAGTTCTTGAGAGAGACTGCGTAGTAGCTCAATAAAAATGAAGCACATGCTATAAAATATAGATTTGAATACAAATAAGAGAGAGATCCTCTTCTGGGTGGTCACAAGACACCCTCCTTGAGAGTGAACTCCTCCAAAACACTAGATCTCTACAGATCTAGGATACCACTTGCTGCAACCTGCAAAGCAGCTAAACCCTCAATGGGCCAGCACTTTCCAAACAAGAAGAGCTTGGTCTTGAACTTGATAGTGGCTCATTTCAATACATTCTCCTCCAAGAGCTACTCAAGGAAGGAGGGAGGATTCCTAAATAGGAAATCCTCTTCCCTAAGGCTAAACAGCCAAGAGAGCTAGAGTTTCTCAAGAAACCTCTATTTCGAAAATACCTCACTAACCTCTGTTATCACTCAGGTTTTCCTAGAAGTTGTGTAAGAGGAAAGTATACCCAAGGTAACCACAAACCAACCTTTTAGATGCAGAATCTAGCCAATCTGCATCCAGAGAGGGCTCTCTCTTTATGATTTATCTTTGTTCTTGGAAGGTTTTAGGCTAGTTATAGATTCAAAGTTTGTTTTGGGAAAATGGTGGAATCCACAAACTAAGGGCAAGGTTGAGAGCTTTCAGTCCATTTGGCTATGGAGTCAAAGGATGGCTTTACTGGATTTCTATTCTAAGCACAAGATGGTATTACAGGGCAAGATAGCTAGACAGAGAACAATCCTTAAAATTTAAAGTGGATGGGATGATTTTGAAGGGATGAAAGGCAACTAAGAATATTTCACCATGTTCAAAAGAAAGAAATGAGATGACTACAAACAAAGAGCAATGAAGAATTCTTTATTATAGTAATCAACAATGTTTAAATTAGAAAAGCAAGAGCATTTAAGAATTCATGCTTATAACTAATTTAGAAGAAAACATTTAAGAACAACCACATTTGAAATCAGAGTACAATTAAGCAAATTCTGATTCAATCCTTTATGTAAATTGTTCAGAAATGGATATGATGATATTATAAACTAATATAAAATTTCAGACAAAGGGTAGAAAAACTTATTGAACTGTAGTCCAACACATGAATCCTGCAACAAGTCCAGTGCTTTAAATCATCATCCAGTAAGCCACGAAAAATTTCTCCAAAATGCTTTTATTCTGAAAATCTCAATGTTACAGCAGAGTAATAGAATCCACCCTCAACACTCTCTTTGAGGGTTTATTTATACACAAAATAATCTAAAACAATCTTACACTAACTTAGCCAACAATCTAGGCTGACTTAAAGCATATTTTACAAACAAACAAGAGACAAACGGTCTCGTGGATAGAATAATGTGCAACTGCCGATGTGCTGTTCCTTTTTCCGTGGATGTGCTGGAGGTAGGTGCTAAAATAGGGCTTTGTGCTGTCCTTTGAAATATTTCTTTGGCTTGTCGAATACTCTTTATTCTCACGGATACTCTTTAACCTTTTCATCTGATACTCTTTCATCTGTTTTCCTGTTTTTACCATTTACTTGATAGTAAAGATAAATTCTCATCCTGAAAGCAACTTTTACAGAATCTCCAACATTTCCTGCCACCATTGATCATCTGGTATCATAGTTCTTCTGAGCTTTCTTAAAGTTTCATCTGCTTCAGTAAGTTTATAAAAAGTGGGATCATTCGGAAATAGATACTTTATTTCATGCTCCAGATGAAATAAATTCCTCACTTTATCATAAATACTTTTCCCAGTTGGTAATGCAGGTTCTGATGAGCTAGTAGAACCTACAACTGTATTTTTAGCATGAGCTTTTATTCTTTTCTCATAGGTTTCCAAGTCTACTATTTGATCCTCTGTGAGCATGGGACTCGGCAATCCACTGTCCAGCAAAGCTTGAAACTTCTCTCTAAAAACGTTGATATCAACCAAAATGTCTGTACACTTTCTTTCTAGATTTTGCATGAAAGTCCTCTTGGTGAAAACTCTCTTTGCTTCCAAAACTGCACCTGTCCTGTCATCAATTCCTAACAATGCAAGCTGTTGTTTTGTTCTGGAATTCAAAAATTGAATGAACTGCTGGGCCTGCTCAGGCCTGCCTCTTAATTCATGTCTGGTTCTATTTATTTATTCTTGGGCTATCTTAACTAACTCATTTTGCTCAAAAATAGCTTGAATAGAGGGCCAAATACCCCTTATTAATTTAATGATGTTATCCCAAAGAATATCATTTATTTCATTTAGAGGCTTCTCCAATGAAAGATCCTTTTCCAAAGCCTCAACCAATTTTTCCAATCTTTTTATTTCCCTGATGTTGTCAGCAGCTGTCTTTTTAGAGGTGTCATATTTTTCCTCTACTTTTTCCAATTGCAATTTTGTTTGTTGGAGCTCTGTGACTTTTAGCTGCAAACTCTCCATCTGTTTTATTAAGTCCTTAGAGCTCAAGCCAGAAGTATTCACCTGAGCTGGTTGTTCCTGTTGCCCTGTGGTTGTAGTACCTGTTGTTGAAGTCTGCTTGATAATTTCCTGTTCCTGCAATGCTTTTTCCAACTCCTTCTCTGTTTCATTAAGTCGCTCAGTCATATTCAGGAGCAACTCCATCATTTCTTCCTGTGAATTTCCTTTTTTAACTTCCTGGGTCTGAGGGTGCCTCGAGGCTGGTAGTTTTAGATGTTTTCTGAGTGTAGCTATATCATCCTCTTTCTTTTTTACCAATGCCTCAATACCTTTAATGTCTTTGGGATTGTGACCCAAACCAATGATTATCTCTTCTAGAGACTTTATTCTATTATCCTTGGCCTGTGAGGAGGCCTTCTCAATTTTCAATTGTGCAGTAGTGTTATTCAGAGAATCTTGCAGCGTTAAAGCTGCCATGGCCTTGTTGGTGAGAGTAGAATAAACCATTTCCCCAGTCTGTCTATGTAGCTCTATCTGGTCCAGGGGATGGATATCCTTTGCTAAAAATTCAAAATTTGTTCTGATGTAATCTGTTGCTGAAGTTGGCTTTGGCACCTTTGCTTTGAAGTGGCTCATTAGCATTTTACCTTGGGAAAGGTCAAACGCTGACATTAGCCTTTCTTGATTATGAGGAGCCATCTTCATATACTGATCATATACCTTCATTTTCAATGGATCATTCTTTTTTTTAATATTAATGAAGGTTCTTTTAATATCTCCAGTGTCTGTCTTTGGCGGTCTGAAAGAAGATACCTCAGTGCTTAATTGCTTTTGTATCCCTTTCTGGCTTATGTTTGTTTCACTTGCTGTGCCAGTTTGCTGACTATCTTCCCTTCCATCATCAAATGCTTCATCTATAATTTCCACATCTGGAGGTGGATTTGGTTTCTGTTTCTTGACTTGATGTACCTGTGAGGCCCCTTTTGGAGGTGTGGTATCTGGAGTCAGCCTCTTTTTCCCTATTTCCACATTCAGTGGAGTTTGCATCTCTGGAACTTGGATGTGTTTTGCTGGTGTGGGAGAAGCCTGAGATTGTTCCGGTGCTTTGGAACTATGTGGTTTTTCAGCCATGACCAAAGTTTCAATAACCTGGATTACAGGTTCCTTTCCTTTACCCTTGGGTTCTGCTGCTACTGATGGACTGTCTTCCTGTAATTCTTGCTGTAGGGTGGCTGCTGAAGATGTGCCAATGTAGGGTACCTGCATTTGACCACACGTTTCTAGGTCAAAGTTCTTCTCAACATCTTTCATAATTTTATTCATTCTGTCTGCTTCACTTTCTTCTTCAACAAGAGTTCCTTCAACCCATTCATCTTGATTTGCATACTGTTCTAGATCAGGAATCTTGTGGTGTATATAAGGAGATGATTTATTTTTTAATCTCTTTTCACAAATAAAACCAAAGGGGTCATAAGGAACCCAATGGAAAGATGTCTGGAACTTTTTCTCTAATAGATTTTCTGCTTCTCTCTCAGCCTCCCTAGAATTGCAGATGAAAGGACCTAATTGGCTTTTGATCCTTAACTGAGCTTTCTTCTTTACATTACAAAAATGGATCACATCTGAATTGTTCATTTGCCTGAAGTATTCCAAGGCAAAAATCCTCCTTGGTACATATCTGGGTAACTTGAATGGATGTAATTCACATCCATAAATCCTGATGACTGTATGGTTTTGATACAAATACCAATCCCAAATTTTATAACTCTTTGACAGTTGCAAGGTCTTTCTAATTTCATTACTGAGTCTTGGGGGAGAAATTCCTATTAACAAAGTTGTTGCAGGATATACAAACTGATCAATAAATTCTGAGTAGGAGTAGGGAGAATCAGAGGAAAAATGAATGATGGGGGACCAAAATATGACTGACCTGGGATTTCCCTTGGCATCAAGTTTTTGAACAGGGAAAGGGAATATTTCTGACTGATAATAAATCATTAGATGATAGATAACGGAGGAGTACTTAAAAACTTTTTCAGTACCTAGCCTTATGAATTGATCATGAATCTTGTTGGCTATGAAGGAAGCAAAGTCATATTTAATCTCAGGAGGTTTCCCAGGGGTAAAAATGGATAGCAAAGCCAAGGTTATCTCATCCACATATTCACTGGTGTTGAATCCTAAGACAAAAGATATTATATTTACAATGAGCTTTCCCAATGTATTGAAATAGTAAAAACCATAGGGGGGAGACCCTTTTGGCTGATGCTCAGGTAACATGAAATGCTGACACATGGATTTTAGCTTTTCTGGGGTTAATTGTCTGGTTTTCTCAATCAATCCTTCCATGGATAATGGTGCTAATTCTTGATCTGGCTCAAAGTGTAACATGGCATTGATAGCCTGAGGTGTGATGGGAAACAGAACACTTTGATCAGGAGCTAATACAGCCCTCTGAGCGGGATCATAGTTTGCATGACAGTAATGAATGATTTCGGGGAAAATGAGGACTGAAGGAATAAGATACCTTGGGAGATTGGATTCCAACAACCCTATAAGACCTTGCCCCTTTGAGTATTCGTCTCTGCAGCGACAGAAGCTCAATCGGGGACTTTCATCAAAATCGAGGTCTTTAATTTGGAAATCTTCATCTATCAGAGGTAAATAGTCCAATTCACGGTGAGGAGCATTCAATGGGGTGATATTCAGAGCTGCCGGGACCTCCATTTTGGTTCTTGTGGATTCAAAATGGAGGTTTTTTTTTTTCCTTACAGACCGGACGGGATCTCTGAAATGGAGGAAATTGGAACAATTTGCAGGTTCGGGGAGCAATTTCACAGGTTTAAAATCTCCAGGGAGGACTCAGTGATGATTTTTAACCACTTTTTCAGCGAAAAAAACAAAGGAAACTGAGTTTTACTTGCAGTCGGGGCGTAAAGGATAAATACCTGCTTTTAGACGGAAACTGGTTCTTTAACAGGTAACAAGCAATGGCGGGATTGTTCTTCAACACGGGCGCAGAAGAATTTTGGGGCGAAATGATCAATTACAGTGAAAATTTGAAAATTGCAGCGGGAGCTCTGTCGTTTTCAGAATAACGAAAAGAACAGGAAAAACACGAAAAATGGCTTTATTCG